>JAJJWW010009726.1:0-540710 GCA_023531295.1 Papaver armeniacum
CAAAAATATCAATTGAATAAAAGAAGAAGATGAACAAAAGCAAACCCTAGTTGCGTAAACAAAAGCGGCTCTCCAAGTTCCAAGAATAAAACGTGTCTCCAAAAGTTGTAGGATTTCTCTTTTATAGCTTTTCTTGTTCCAAAATTAGGTCTAGCCTTCAAAGTCCATTAGATGAAAATCCACCAAGCCCATAAGTGAGAGAAACCCATGTAGAAAATAAGGGCCAAAAATTGTCGCCGGAAAACTGGTATTATGGCCGGAAATCGGCCGGAGGAGTCGCCGGAAAATGGCTCAGGTGACCGGCAAAGTCCGCCCGGTCACCGGTCAATGAGTCAACTCGGTTGGGTCAAATCGGTCAAGTCAGTCGACTCGAGTCAACTCGGTAAGTCAACCGAGTCAGAGCAGAGTCAGATCACAGTCAGCTATCTCTCTGGCTGATTGGGCTGATTTGCCAGGCTTTAAGCCATTTGCACAGGCCATATCGTGTTGCACCAAGATGGTGCATCGGTGCTTCCCCTTCCGGCCATCTTGGCTTTGCCTTCTTCACTGTTTGCAACTCTTTGTACAAACTCAATTTTCTTGCTCAGCTCAGTCCAATTCCATCCTTGTCTTGTCCACCATTGCCATGACCAGCTGCAACACAGACTATTACACATTCTAGGACCAGTTACATTGCAACTGCTACTCCACTCCAACAACCCTTGCTTCTCATGTACCTCCTATTCCTGCACTTCCACATTCTGCAATGCCACCAGACTCTGCCAATTCCCTGCAATTTCCAGGCCTAGCCACTGTCATACACCAGCTCTGCCAATTCCATCTGTAGCTGCTCATCATCACAGCTCCATAACAATACCCCCAGCAAATAACAATTGACCATTTCTTTAGCAGCTCAGTACCTGCACTTCCACTCTACAGCTTCAACTCCAGCTGCTACTTGAATACCAACTCAAGCCACCATTTCCAAAGCAGCACAGATTCAAGCCCCAAACTCTATCCATGTATTCTTAGTTACAGCTGCAATTCATTATCACCAGCACCACAACTGCTCAACAGCACCAGCACTTGCTCCAGTTCATTACCAAAATTCCCACCTGAGCTGCAACTCACTCTTGAACTGAAACATCAAAACTGCAGTGTCTATGTTGTTTAAGACTCAATTGCAGCAACAGCTGCTCTACCAACAACGTCAGTTCCTCCTTCTGTGATTCTTCCACTAGCCCAACTGCATTCTTGGCAAGCACAACATAACTCAGCTGCAACTCAACCCAGATGCACCAGCAGCAACATAAACAAAGCTAACTGCAATCCCATTCATCAATTCAGTTCAACCCCCTCACTGCTCCTCCTTTCTTAGCACAAACATCACCTGAGACACAAAGACAACATACACATTCATTCAACCATCACCGACTCACGCACCTTGTATAATGACAACAACAAATCCTTCCCCGCCAATTTATCAGCCATTGTTGCAATTGCACTGACATTTGGTCATGCTCCCGCAACTTAAAGCGCACATTTCATGTCTAAAACCCCAGATCCATTCCATCATCACAAATACCCATCTGAATCTTCATCACTTTAAATCCATGGCAGCAGAATCACCATGAACCACTTAGGAGAAACACTCACTTATCTTCACTCCACAATAGCCATCTCAAAGTCATTTCATAATCAAAGCCATAAAACCCATGAGTACCAACATCAACCAATTTCTTCACCTAAATAATTCAACCACGGTAACCCCATCATCTTCTTCCTAGTACTCTTGCATCTCCTGTTGCAACTCTCAGTTCAAGCTCATCTAACCCTCAACTCAGAATCAAACCCAACTACTCAAATCTCTTCATCAATTTCTCCACCAGAAGCTTACTCCTCTCTAAATTTATCACAAACCCCTTATTTGTATTTCATTCCTCCACCTTCCATAAACCCGAACCTTCTATACCGCGACCTAATTTCTTCACAGCCACAGAAATCCATAGACTCAATCTTCTTCTTCATCTGTAACTTGAATGGATTTACATCCCGTAACCATTAACAACCTACTCAACTCGAACCCATCTCCTCCAAAACCTCAGATCCAAGCAGCACCATTTTCTTCTCCGTTTCAACAGCAAGAAATCCGATCTCCCCATCGTGTTTTTCTTTAATTCGATTTCACTATAATGGTGCCGCCTCCCTCTCTCTGGTTTCGGGTGGAGAAACTAATAATTGAGAAATGAACTTTCTCAATTTTAGGGCAGTGTAAGAATGGCCACTAGACTTAGGCGCCCAGAAATGGATAAGGGCCACCCCATTGTCTCCATAATTCTTGTACAGTCGGTTCCAGGGATCCGACAAGCTTATTCATATATTTTGCTTGTAACTTTCTCAGACGCAGTCGGATTGACTTCAATCTTTCGCCACTGGCTTCGCCGGTGAATTGACCTTTTCGCTTTTTACGCTCCAATTGGACGTTTTGTCTTTCTTTTGCTCCGTAGGACTCCATTGCACCTGATCACTCAAGAGCACACATAAGATACATAATTCACATGAAAACTCGCAAAGAAAGCATCAATAATGGATAAATATCAAGGTGTTTACCACACCTATCAGTCACGTCACCAATAAATATTTCGTCGAATCGAGCAATACTTGCTCAGTTGCTCAAATATTGATCCAGCTATCAATATTTGGTAATTTATCAGTAATTTGTCGAATTGAGCAATACTTGCTCAATTGCACGACAAATTATCAACATTCAGTAATTTGCCGAATTGAGTGATACTTGCTCAATTGAACCTCAAATCATCAACATTCATTATTTTGTCGAATTGAGCAATACTTGCTCAATTGCTCGTCAAATTCTCGATATTCAGTAATTCGTCGAATTGAGCAATACTTGCTCAGTTGCTCGAATATTGATCCAACTATCAATATTCAGTAATTTATCAGTATTTCGTCGAATCGAGCAATACTTGCTCAGTTGCTCGAATAATCCACACATATTCAGTAACCCATCAATATACAACAACTCGTCGAATTTACAATATTTGCTCAGACGAGCAACATTAACATTCATGAATCGCTGGGCATTTGTCAAACATGCTCGATTCAACAAAACCTAGACTCATTGTCTAATCAGTCAACAACTGACAAACTAAATACACGTTTGTCATGCAGACTCCACTATTCATGAGACATCAATCACGTCAAATTGGAGGATAACAACTAGGGTTTTGGTCTGGCGGCCTAAAGCACGTGGATTTCATCCACGAAGATAAATGTGCGTAAGTTGTGTAAAGGGTTGAAGGAGTTAGCAAAGTAGTGGGTGCACGATCCGTCAAGTCTCCACACGACATGGAACTGACTTTACCACGATCTTACACTTGCCCACTCTTTCACTCATGAAACCGTCACACTTACATGGATCAAGGTGTTCACAACTCTGACAATATAAATAAATCTCTAAATCCATGATTGAGGACAACGAATGATCACTAGCTATCAGCAATCGTCCACACAGAATTTCTCGAGTAACTACTCTCAAGAATTCATCAATCCATCAGAACTTATTCGAACTCCACGGTTCACCAATTATTGCAGAAACCTTCAACACATCTACAATCCTTGATCATCATTAATCCCACACAATTCTCAGCTTCCCTCCTACAGATCAACCCATCTCCCTCTTTGCGATCGAATTGACTCTGGAACGGCCATTGACTTGGTTTAGGCCGGAGTACTACAGATTCATCTCTCGAATCTAAGCACTCCCTTTGCAGTGCATCTGTGTGAGGTTAAGCAGTTTGATCGGTCGAGAAGTCTCGACGACACGCTCGACTCTTCACTTTCCTAAAAAACCAGCGAACCGTTTTTCCCCATCCACAGATTGGCGACCACAGTGGGAGATTAATCTCTCGTTTGTAATCTTTCATTTTCACAAAATGGTTGATCTTATGTCAGGTTCAGTTACCAATCCTAACCCAAACAATGCTAGCACTAGCAACAGCGGTGGTACTCCAGAAACCGTTCCTACTTACAACGATGATGGTAATATTACTCCCCACAAACCAATATCGGAAGTAATCCTCTCTTTGGTCGGTCTCCTGAAGAAATCAGAGAAAATCCACCCACTATCGCCGATCTCATGAAAGTCCAGGAAGTTCTCGCCAAGAATCAAACTGATATGGCTACTACTCAGAAGGAGCTATGTAATTACCTCAAAACTCTCACTGACAAGATGTCAGACAAAACTCGGGAGAAGGGAAAAGACAAGGAAACATCTCCAACTACAAATCCCGAAGTTATTCCAGTCCCTGACGATGATGAAGCCCGCAAAGCTGCAGAACCTGAACCTGCCAGTTTCATCACCCGTAAAGACCTGGAACGTTTTATGGAGAATCGGGAAAAAGGTCATGCACCGTCCGTGCACCGTCATCAACCTCCATATCCTGCTACTACATAAAAAATCCCTCTCCCAAAAGGTTACACTTCTCCAACGTTCACGCTCTACAATGGAACGGGGAATGCTCGAGAGCATGTTTCTCGATTCTGGGAAGCATTAGGAGAACATGAACACAACCATGTTGTTCGTTTGAAAGAGTTTTCAAAATCACTGACGGGTCGAGCATATACTTGGTATAACAACATTGCACCAGGGAGCATAGCTAATTGTGGAGAAATGATTAATGATTTCTACAGGAAGTACTTCTTTGTTTCTGAGCAAGTTACTCTTTCCGACTTAGGAAGGATGGCTCAGAAGAATGCTGAAAATCCGAATGATTACGTGAAGAGGTTCAGGGTTCAAGCCTTGGATTGCCATGATCCCAATGTTACTGAACAACAACTGGTGGATTTGTGCATCAATGGGATGATCCAAGTCTACAGAGCTTTGCTGGAAAATCTTCATTTTCAGACCTTCTCAGAACTTCATGAAGCGACCAAGCGATCAGCAACTACCGCTCATGCCTTGTTAGAAAGAAAGAAAACTGTCAAAGTAGAGGAATCGAAAGACACTCGAAGCAACACTGCCAGACGACTAATCAACAAGCAGTACAGTGTCGAAACTTCCATGAATGTTGCTGAAAGGAGCAAAAGAAAAGCTGAAGCACATCCACATAACAATGCTCCTCCAGGGTCTAATCCCTCAAAAGCGCAAAGGAAAGATGGTCAAGCCAGGAATACACAATCGCCTACTCAACATCAATAGAACGATCAAGATGCACCTGACTTCCCCTTTTCTATTGAAGAAGTGATCGAACTATTGGAAGTCTGGATCCAAGACGGGGCGATCAAATTACCTCCTGTCAAAAAGGAACCAACTGATGAACATATGGAAAATGCACGCTACTTGCATTTCCATAGGTATGTCATACACCGACAAGTGATTGCAGAACCATGAAGCGTATATTCAAAGAAAAGGCTGACTCTGGGGTACTGAGGACTAAAGGAGTGCACAGAAATCCTCTCCCAATCAGAATATTCACACCCTCCGAGCAGCCGGTCAAGGAAGCAGTTCAATCCTTAATTGAGCATGTATGCGAGTTGATGTACTTGTCAAAGGCCCAAAGAGATGATATGTTTGCTGCACTGAACCATATCGTGTTAGGCAAACGGCTAACAATTCAGGAGACACTCTCTGAACCGCCAGTAACAAACAAGGAGATGTACGACTGGGGACTTCTCACCATGATCTATCTCAAAGGAAATGAATTCAAGCGAGCATTGGTTGACGTTGGCACTGCTGTTAACATCATCCCTTTGAAAACCCTTAGAGCCGCTGGCATCACTCGACAAGAAGCAACTCATGCTCCTATCTCAGTCAGAGACCATGAGGGAATCTCCAGGGATGTTTACGGTTACATCATTCTCAACATAAGAAATGGTTCAACCTGGACAGAAACTAAATTCTTCATAATTAAGGAGGATCCGGGATATGACATGATTCTTGGGCGAGCATGGATTCATGATGGAAGAGTTGCTGCGATATCTTCATCGTCAGTTGCACAATTCTCCATCGAAGAAAGCTCTGACTTGGAAAATGATCAACCTTTCGAGCATTTGGGAAAAGCTGAATCCTTGATGGAACTCACACAAAAACCCGAAGAAAGCGCACATGAATTTGTCAAAAGGTTCTGCACTCAGGCAAGTCTTATTCCCCATGATGCATATGTATTACCAACTTTCAAATATGCTACCCTAGTCCGGGGACTCAGTTCTGCTCAAAACCTAGCTATCACCAAACGCTATGAGTGGTTAGTCTCACCTCAGCAATACTTCACCAAGCAGAACCTCTCCAAGTCTATCATCTCACTAACACGGTCATTGCTAAGATAATGACTGAGTTTCACAATCAATATCCTAAATACTCTCCTTTGCACGAGTGTCCACATGTGCCGCAGAATTGGAAAGCTCCACCAACATGGAATCCCATATGCGAGGAATTCCGAACCAGCAGAAGATATTCAAGGCACGAGCAACCAAGCCTAACAAATTTCATGAAGGAGATTTGGTTCTTAAGGCAACCAAACGCAATTTGCATTCCACAAAGAGTTCTAACTGAGAAGGACCTTTTATGATTGCTAAGTCAGTTGCTGGAGGATACTACAAATTGGCTGACATCAAAGTCAAGACAAGTAAACCAGTAATTCATGAGAATTGGCTCAAGATCTTCGACGCATGAAGCATTCAACATTGGGTGTTTTATGTCCAAGACAAACACTCAAAACATCTGACGTTTGCATCTTAGGATTTTCTTTTACCTGTATTTTCAATTCCTCCAAAACTTTTGCAATTCTTGCATCCAGTATTTGAAATTCAGCAATTTATCAAAAGTTCTTTATTTTAAGAAAAATATCTATCAAAACCCAAAATCCAAAAGAAAATCCTCAGCCACTCATAAATTCAAAACCAATCCAGAAATTCAAAACCAAAATCTCACATCTCTCAGAAGTTCAAAGTTCAAGAGATTATGGAAAGAAAACTAAAGAAAGCCATCAAAGTACGATTTATGCTTCTCAGCATCCTCTAAGACTTGCAAAGCCGCTTTCTCCAACTCCAGCTTTTGAGTCAACTCAGCAATCCTAGCCATTGTATCCACCACAACATCACTGGTAAAAGGTCTATTCTTCACTACTGCATCCTTGATAGTGTTGATCTTATGACGAAGCCACTTCAGGTTAAAGCCAAGTCTCTCAGAATTTTCCAAGTTGTACTCCCAATCAAAGAGTACATCTCGAGTGACAGTACTTCTGGGCATGGTACGAATATCATCTAGGATGCGCAATATGTTTCCTAATTGCATTGTCAAGAAGTAGCTATGTTCGGGATCTCTTGTAACAACGATATGGCCATACATCTTCCACAATTTCTCATACATGCTGGCATACCCGGTGGGAACGCTGAATCCACCAACAAATACATGATACGGGAGTGAAGCACCAAATGGAGGCTCACAAACAATCCCTGCAGTAGAATATTCATGCACTATTATATGGTTCTCTATCTCCGGAGCAACCTCATCAATCATAGGCGCAGCTTCTTCTGAGACAATATTTTCTACTCTCGGCACGGCTTCCTCTGTTTCTGGAGCAATCACCATTGGTGTTTCAATCGCCTCGATAATATCATAAGCAACTATCTCACGGCCTTGAATTGCATAGATGGTTGTCTCATTATCAACAGCGCCGGGATTGCTCGAATCATCATTATTGGTCTCGTTATTCCCAACTTCGGCATTTGGCACCTAATAAGAAGATTACACGGGATTAGAGCGATCCAAGCATGAAAACTCAATACAATCATAAAGTCTGGCATGTAAGTGAACTAAAATTATCTAAGTTCTTCACTATGCATCCAAGACATGAGCAAATAGCACAAAAGTCATAATACACGTTTTTCAATAAGTTCGTCAAAACAATTTTATACTACTCTATATGAGACGACGAACTGGGAGCAATTGGTAAGGAATCTAAGGTTGCGTAATATACCATTCTCTTTGTATGGATGTCATATATAGCATATCAAAATTTCATAGCAATTGGATGAACGAGCAGGTAGTTGTGGCCAAAACATTGGACCTCATACCAACTGAAAATTTTCTGGAGGTCTCCTGGAGGTTTACTGTTTCATCGATTTCGACCCCTAAAATTGCTCAAAACTTAAAAAGCTTCTGTAGAAAAGCTTGGAAATTTCCTGGGCTTAAGTATACATAGGTATATCGCGAAAATCTGATGTCGGATGAAGATTCTACAGCATTTTTACTAAAAAACTGGGGTCTGGATTTTTCTGATGACGTATTTCGGCAAATTTCTCATATATTCATCGGGATTCTCATTCATTCATTCACAAATCAGCAATCCTACACATCTATTAAGATAATACAAAATGGATATTTACTTGAGGAGTCTCCAATTCATTTGAAGGGTTAACAGGGTCGGCATCAACATTGGGAGCACCATTATTTCTATTCAGTCGCGATTCTTGAGGATTCTCTTTCTCACTACTATTCAAAGAATAATGAATAGCATGACCGTGTTGGCTTTCCACAACAATCTCCTCCTGGATCCAACAATAATAATCATCATTATTTCATTCAAGGAAATGCTGAAATCGCTTACATGGAAGGATGCTCACATCAACCTCTCCATCGATGCTGGATTCCTGAATTGTTCGTATTGAAGAAAGATGAAGACCGTTAATAACCGATGGAGCAAAATTCTAAAACCAATTAACAGCATTCTTTTGGGATCATAATTACATGGACAAGAAAATCACAACGATAAGGAAAGTGTTAACAACTTACCAAAGAAGCAACCGGGGACTGCGTACTATTTGCTATCATTCTGTAATTTACCCTGCTCCTGCTTTCTCCACCCTGGGAACTGTCTTTCCATTCAGAGAAGTCTACAAGAATTCGAGGTCTCACAACACAACCACCCTATAATGAGTTAAACAATTAAAGGTGCGATTACTATGCTTTTACCAAAAATCATAAGAAAATATTTACCTGTGAAGATTCTGGAGATGTTTTTCTTTTATCACCACTAGAAAGAGGTTTCAAACGTGGGTGATCCAATAGTATTTTAACAGAAGGAAACACTCGTGTCGGAGATTTAACATCCATCACAAACTTATACAAGTTCTCGAGTTGTTGATTCCAAAATTCGGCATAACGTGGAGTTACGTAAATATCTCGGTCGGTAAAAGAAGACACATAATCACTACCTTCCACATGTGTGTTATCTAAATGAGCCTTCAAATACTCAACCGATGGTTTATTCATTCGATGACCTAGAGTACACTGATCGAGACCCATTTGTCGACCTACTCTGTCAATATTATATTCTTCCACCTGAAATTCTCCTTGCATCACCGACATTATGTAACCAGGAGTACAACTCAGCATAAAAGACTTCTCTCCATCACTCAGCCTAGTGCCAGACTTAAAGGTGATGATCTCTTTAGTATCATTGAAAGTGACCAATATTGAGAAGAAAGGAGGAACTGTCATCCAGGGACGAAAGTTGAACTCAGACTCAGTGTCTAAAATGCTGATGAGGCATGTCTTTGGTCGTGGTTGCTTTGTAGACCAACGCATAATCCTAGCACTATTTTTCTCAAAGATGGCATGACGAGCGTCAACATTGGGTCCTTGTAAGACCCTACGAGGAGTTGGAGCATATTTTTCAAGGTGCTCCCACATTAAAGCTTGGAGAAACATGGTATTTGCATATGTTTCGATTTTCATGAAGCCATCAGAGACACTGGAGTCCATAACTAAGGAGTCTAAGTTGGCAAATAGCGAACCCAAAAATAAACTACCAATGGGAAGCTTCTCAAGTTTAGCCATCTTTATGGCGAAAGGAATTACAAATGGCTTCAGCAAATGTCCACTATCTTCAAGAATGACTCTGGAGAGCCACAAGCACAAAAAAACAGCAATGGTTAAAGTACTGTCAGCAGGTTCTTTAGGAACTCCATCTCTTGGCCACCAGCATCTCAACCACTCAGCATAGCAAGTTTTGGATGACTCGTTGAATTTGTGCATTTTAGCTTCCAACACGCTAGACATCGCATTCTCCTCAGCTGAGGGATCTTCAGGGAAGTTGCCAATAATTGGAAGATGCAACAGAGCGACTACATCTTCCAAAGTGATAGTAAATTCTCCCCATTTACATATGAATGTGTGAGTAGGAATGCACCAACAAGCAAGCAGAGACACCATACCTGGTATGTCGTGATTGATCACTAAATCCCTAGTCGCTTGAATAGCTCTTGTCACTTGTGCACGATCCGACATAGTTCTTACATGCTATAGCCCAGCATGTGACGTGCCCATCAGGAGAAATGTGCCAGGGGTTTTCGAGAAAGTTTGAATTCCACGTGAGAACCCAAATAGTGCTTCCCACTCAAACATAATCTAATTATCGCCTGAGGACTTACCAACTTGTTCTGAGAAGTGCTTCTAGGATTTATGAGCAACCGAAATGCAGAACCTGAAGGACGCCTTTCGGGTTTGTACTGAAACACAAAGAATTTGTCATCAACATTTGTAATGTACTTGGTCTTATCCTCCTTTCTCCTAGAAGTCCTGAAATCATCATTTCTTGAAGATACATCAGCAAAAACCTCTTCTCCGGAAGAATCCTCTCCAGAATCATCATCTCTAGAAGAATCCTCTCCAGAATCATCATCTCTGGAAGACGCGTATGTAGAAACGTCCTCTCTGGGAGTTCTCTCTCTAGAAACATCATCTTCATAAGCGCGGGAATCAGTCATCTTTGGAAAGTTGATGTGACATTCATACACAAATTTCATCAACACAATGGAATTGAAGTAACATAATCATTATGATGCTCACATCAACGTCTACAAAAATGGTAATCCTAAACTCTTACCTATTTACGATTTCACGAACTCAGTGATAACAGCGTAAAACCTCAAAACTTGTTTGTTCTTTCAAACCTGCAAAGCCGAGCAAAAATATATTATTCAAGAGTCAACACTGACTTCTCAAGAAACTATGAATAATTTACATAACTTTCCATGTGAACATTCGCTGATTTTTACGTGTACATACACTATAAAATCACTAAACTCATATATACACTATGAATTCATCAACTCATAAATTGTTTGCTTTCAAAAATTCTTCATAAATCAAAACTTGATTTATATTTAATAAAACGTGAATAACTCACGTACCTTTAAAAAAAAAAAATCGTGAGTTAATGACTCACGTAAATATAAAAAAAAAAACTTTTTGCTAAACCGAGCATTTGTCTACGAAACAAGGGTCTTTTCTATTTTTGTAAAAGTCTACATATTTCAAACAAAATTTTGAAAGTTTGTAAACAAATTTTCATCATGAACTCCAGGTCTTTTCAAAATTCCTTTAACCCTAAGGATTATTATTTATTACTTTTACGAACAAACCTATGTTCTTAAAAGTATTTGCAAAATTCACGCTTCGAAAACAAACTTGGGTTTTCATGAAACCTAATAAACAAAACTTTTGCTACTGCAACTAGACCATGTTTATTCAAAGTTTATGAATCTCTTCCATATTAGGGATTTTTGCTCGTTCCTTCAACTAACGAACAAACGGGCATATATATATACGTTTTCTGAAAATCCTTCATAAATCCTACGCATGCATCCAACCATGGGATTTTTGGTTTTGTGAACAACTCATCAATCACCAAACATACAGCACAAAAAAAAAAGGATGGGCGAACTTACCTGTCGGCGCCGGCCGGATGGTGGTCGGACGGGCGGCGGTGCTGGTTCTGGCGAATTTTCCTGCTGCTGCTCGTGAAGTGATGGAGAGGAGAAGAGTGGTCGGTCAATCAAAACACAAAAAGAATTTTAGGGCTTCTTCCCTTTTATATCAAATTTATTTCCAAAACCTAATAAAACATGGGTTTCCTTTTTTGGACTTGGGCCCATGAATCCTACACCGATAACTAGGCTTCTGAACGCTCAAATGAGCAGTGCCTTATCTCTCCGCGCATATGAGGTGACACTCTATCTTGCTATCAGGGTCCTCATATGTGCATTTGCTCATACATGACATCATTGGGGTAAATCGAGGATTCTGAAACTACCTTTGTATACTGAGCTCGACCACTGATCTCGTCGATTGAAAATCACCATTTAATGCTTACTGCAGAACATGATTGTTCCTCACTAAGCAAGGGACTTAATGTAGATGGTGGATTTTCAACAAAGGTTAAAACCGTAAAATCATGAGGCATGTTTTTGACACGGCTTTCAGGCATGCAACGATTCATATTTTACGAAGCCATGATGAATATGTTTTCAAAAAGCCTCCACTAGTTGAGCGTTCGATCCCTGGAATTACGTCGTGACCTCTATGTAGAATAACGTATTTGGGCGGTTTTCCGAAGATTGAGAGCTTAATGCATTCAGGACGTCGGTGACACTCACTGTTCCCTGACTGCAGGAGACAAACCCACCTCCACATAGAGGAATAGTTGGGCGGCGGACGCCTACAGGACGTCGGTGACACTCACCGTTCCCTGACTATGTGGAGAGACCGTGTATAGATTCAGGCGGTTCTCCTTAGATTGAGAGCACTAACGCCTTCAGGTCGTAAACAACACCGTGACTCCCTGACTATGCACCATTCAGAATAGATGTGACGCTTTAACTGGCTAATATCTTTTCTATAATAAATTAATTCTGCCGCGACATTCACCATTGAATTCCCAGAATAATTTATTATTGCTCCTATTCCATGGTCGAATCCACGGCCTGATCCCATGGAATGGCAATAACAATTTCTCTGATTCCATGATCGAATCCACGGCTTGATCTCATAGAATGGCAATAAACTACTACGTTATCTCATTATTCCGATTTCATGATCGAATCCACAGTTGCTCTCATTAAATGGTGATAGACAATTTTAATTACTCTGATTTTATGGTCGCATCCACGATCCCATATGATGGTAATACTTGCTTTATTATTTTGAATTCATAGTCGAATCCACAACTGATCCTATGAATTAATAATAAACAACTATTCATTTTATTACTCAGTTTCATGAATTATTATCCACTGAATTTCATAAATAAGTAATAAATACTCAATAACCGGGCATCTCGATCATCACTGAGTAAGCCCCACAAAAATGGTGCAAGTGTATTCGAAAATGATGCATGACTGAGCACCCGGATGCACGAACGAGCATCAAAAAAATATGAAACAATGAGGAATTCTATGCAAAACAGGAGAAAACAATAAAAATTAATAAAATAATAAGAGGCGCCCAGGGCCGGGCCCATCGGCCGTGCCCTAGCCATGGTCAGTCCATGCCTCTTCCATTATTTTCCTTATTTTTTGTTATTTCATGAAATCATGAAAACTCCTTGGTTTTAGCAACTTTCCTTGTTTTTGCAAAAACTCATGAATCCTCCATAACTTCATGGATTCATGAAATAATATTATAAAATAAGGAAAGGTGTGCGGGACCGGGCAACCTAGCCGGCCGGCCATGCCCGAGCCATGGTCGGTCCCACACCTCATAATCCTTAGCTTTTATAATTATTATTCCCTAATCTCATGAAACTCCTTTGTTTCAACAAAAACTCATGAATTCTCCATAACTCCAAGGATTCTCCATAACTTCAAGGATTCACGAAAAATAATATTATAAAATAGGGAAAGGTGTGCGGGACCGGGCAACATAGCCGGCCGGCCATGCCCTAGCCGTGGCCGGTCCCACACCTTGCAATCCCTAGTCTTTTATAATTATTATTTTCCTAAATTCATGAAACTCCTTGGTTTGAGCAAAAATCATGATTTCGTCATAACTTCTCAAATTTTGCTCAAATCATGAAAAAACAAAAGCCAACAGGTCACACGACCGGCTAGCCTCTCACGGCAATTCTAAATGTTAAAATACACTTATTTTAATATTTACAAAATATTGATCAATCGAGCATACATGCTCATTCCAACAAAAATCAAGAATTTCAGTCAAGATGAAACTCTTCTGAAAATTCACAACATTGCTCGAACGCACATCAAAAAATCGAAACTCTCAGTACGGAGACACGGGCACCACGGCAACACGTGCATGCCTTCATGACCGACCAGAGTCATCCTTAGGGATTGCACAAAGCCGGTCCCACACGTTTTCATAATTCTGACCTAATTTGCTCAATTGCTCGTATTGGGCACAAACTATCTCCAGCCAACCTGGGGATTGCTCAAACGGCCAACAACTGGTCACGCGACCACCAAGAGCCAGTCCCATGCTCTCTTGGTCGGTCCCCATTTTTCATACCTAGGTTTTATCATCTAATGTTGAACCCGGCAATATTTCAGTAAATGATGAAACCAACATTTAATCATCATTCTTTCACTAATCCTCAAACTGAGAACCATGGTGCATGCTTACTCGAGCACCGGGAACCACATGGACGCCCATCATCCCATGTGGTCGGTCCCTCTACCACTCATGACCTATTTTCAGCGATTCATCAACTATGATCTGAAATTAGGGTTTTGAATAAATGCTCCACGAATCATCACTCTGAGCACGATTCAAACACTAATGAATTTATGATGGATTCAAAGAACCAACATCCGAATTAATCATATAATATTTGGTAGCTTACTAATATTTTAATATTTTATTGGGTCATGTCACCAATAAATGTTTTCGTCGAATCGAGCAATACTTGCTCGATTGCTCAAATATTGATCCGACTATCAATATTTGGTAATTTATCGATAATTTGTCGAATTGAGCAATACTTGCTCAATTGCACGACAAATTATCAACATTCAGTAATTTGCCGAATTGAGCGATACTTGCTCAATTGAACGTCAAATCATCAACATTCATTATTTTGTCGAATTGAGCAATACTTGCTCAATTGCTCGTCAAATTCTTGATATTCAGTAATTCGTCGAATTTAGCAATACTTGCTCAGTTGCTCGAATATTGATCCAACTATCAATATTCATTAATTTATCAGTATTTCGTCGAATCGAGCAATACTTGCTCAGTTGCTCGAATAATCCACATATATTCAGTAACTCATCAATATTCAACAACTCGTCGAATTTACAATATTTGCTCAGACGAGCAACATTAACATTCATTAATCGCTGAGCATTTGTCAAACATGCTCGATTCAACAAAACCTAGACTCATTGTCTAATCAGTCAACAACTGACAAACTAAATACACGTCTGTCATGCAGACTCCACGATTCGTGAGACATCAATCACGTCAAATTGGAGGATAACAACTAGGGTTTTGGTCTGGCAGCCTACAGCACGTGGATTTCATCCACGACGAGAAATGTGCGTAAGTTGTGTAAACGGTTGAAGGAGTTAGCAAAGTAGTGGGTGCACGATCCGTCAAGTCTCCACACGACATGAAACTGACTTTACCACGATCTTCCACTTGCCCACTCTTCCACTCATGAAACCTTCACACTTACAAGGATCAAGGTGTTCACAACTCTGACAATATAAATAAATCTCTGAATCCATGATTGAGGACAACGAATGATCACTAGCAAACAGCAATCGTCCACACATAATTTCTCGAGTAACTACTCTCAAGAATTCATCAATCCATCAGAACTTATTCGAACTCCACAGTTCACCAATTATTTCAGAAACCTTCAACACATCTACGATCCTTGATCATCATTGATCCCACACAATTCTCTGCTTCCCTCCTACAAATCAACCCATCTCCCTCTTTGCGGCCGAATCGACTATGGAACGGCCATTGACTTGGTTTAGGCCGGATTCCTACAGATTGATCTCTCGAATCTAAGCACTCCCTTTGCAGTGCATCTGTGTGAGGTTAAGCAGTTTGCTCGGTCGAGGAGTCTCGAAGACACGCTCGAATCTTCACTTTCCTAAAAAACCAGCGAACTGTTTTTCCCCATCCACACTCTTGTTTGATTTTGCTTGTTCTTCTTCATGGAATTTTATTGATAAACATGTCTTAATTTCTGAATTTTGACAAATTTCTTTCACCTTGAATGTCAAGCATCCTAGGTAGTTAGATTAATTCTTTGTCAATATTCAAGCCTATGTAAAATGATTTTAGTTCAACCTGTGATTACTTGTGATGCTAGGGATTGGCATATTAGCTGAGATTAATTCATTCATATTTGTTAGTGATTTATCACATCTTTAAGGGTGCTTGAGTCTATAATCCCTACAGCTCCTTGATTAAAAGTAGAACAGCATATCAAAGTTATGGATTTCTATGCGTTTAGGAGGTGGAATCGAAGCCCTAGTTTATCTTCTATTGCTTTGTAATCTTATTTCTTTAGTATAATCATCAAGCATCTCGTCGTATCGACAAACACCGTATTTAAATTAGTAAAAGTAGATATTAGAAGTTTAGCATCACATAGTTCCAACTCCTCGTAGGATCTGTTAGAGCATTGCTCAGTTGAACCCACTAGCGTTGGTATGTCCAGTTAGTTGTCAATTTTAGTTGCCAAAATGCATTCTTGATTTAGTATACTAAAGATAGTTTCGGACTAGATTAGGTCTAAAAAGAGCTTTTCTTGAAGGATGAAGACTGAAGATTACAAGAAGACATCAACAAGGACTTCATCAACAAAGGTATGTGGTAATTGATTTCATTTGGATTCTTATTCAATTATACCTTTCTAATTTATTGAAACAAATGCTCACTCTATGGAACTATTCCTATGACGGTTAATGTACATTTATGTATATATACTCGAGGTTATTTGAGCCACGACTTTTGTGACAATAACCTTTGAAAATGCGGGGGTCTAGCAACCTCACCCAATATTTCGATTAGAAATCTGTATGGACAAACTCGAATATACTTTCTAGAGAATCAACTAGACAGTCAGACTCAATCTAGACAAAAAGTATATCAAAGAGTTTATATCTCAATCTCTCGATTTGATCTTTACTCAAGCAAATATAAATCTGCGAGTATTTATCAAAGAGAGATAACTTGGATGGTACCAAAGACCGAAATCCAAGTGTCAATCAATTTAAATCAACAACCAAAAGGTCGGATATTCTAATTGATTGAACAACGCACAACCTGTGATATTTCAATTATATAAACAAATATAACGCAGAATAGAAATAACACAGACACCAGAATTTTGTTAACGAGGAAACCGCAAATGCAGAAAAACCCCGGGACCTAGTCCAGATTGAACACACACACTGTATTAAGCCGTTACAGACTCTAGCCTACTCCAAATTAACTTCGGTCAGGACTGTAGTTGAACCCCAATCAATCTCACACTGATCCAAGGTACAGTTATGCTCCTACGCCTCTGATCCCAGCAAAATGCTACGTACTTGATTCCCTTAGCTGATCTCACCCACAACTAAGAGTTGCTACGACCCAAAGTCGAAGACTTTAATAAACAAATCTATATCACACAGAAAAGTCTATAGTAATAAATAAATCCATCTCACACGAATAAACCTATGAGTCTTGTTCCGTCTTTTGATAAATCAAGGTGAACAGGAACCAATCAATAACCCGGACTTATATTCCCGAAGAACAACCTAGTATTATTGATCACCTCACAATAATCTTAATCGACGTAGCGAAAAAAGATATTGCGGAATCACAAACGATGAGACAAAGTGTTTGTGATTTCTTTTCTATCTTGCCTATCAGAGATATAAATCTCAAGCCAATTATTTCAATTGTACTCGTACGATAGAAACAGAAAGATCAGATCACACAACTACAAGAAAAGTAGTATTGGTCTGGTTTCACAATCACAATGAAGTCTTTAAGTCGTTCACCTGGTTTTAGAAGAAGAAAATCAAAGGTTAAAGGAGAATCGACTCTAGCTTAGCAAACTAGTATCACACGTAAAGTGTGGGGATTAGGTTTCCCAGTTGCTAGAGTTCTCCCTTATATAGTCTTTCAAATCAGGGTTTGCAATCAATGTTATCTTAGTAACAAAGCATTCAATATTCACCGTTAGATGAAAACATGATTAGATTCAAGATAATATTTCTCAACCGTTGGATCGAAAACTTTGCTTGTTACACACAAACGAAATGTTGAATTTTGGGTTTATGAACCGTACCCAAACATTAACATTTGTTGGTTCAACAATAGTCAACCAAATGGTTAGCCATATGATCACTCTCATATCAACCATATTCTTCTTCACCATAACTAGTTCAAATGACTCAAATGAACTAGTTAGAGAGTTGTTCAATTGCTTAGATCTTATGTAACTACACAAGACACAATTGAAGCAAAAACGGTTTGATTCACTCGAATCGGTTCATGAACTTTATAGCCATGGTTTGTAAAAGCATTCCTTAGTTTATATAAACATGAGTTTAAGAACAACTGGTTTTAGATATAACCTACTCAAGTTCGCGGACTTAAGCTCATGGAAGGAGTACACAAACTCCAGCAGAAATTCTCGGGTGAGAACTTTCGCCAGTTCGCGGACTTGGCTTGCGCCACTTCCATTTCTCTTGATCAACAAAGTTCGCAAACTTTGGTTCAAGGAATAAGGACTTATACATATATGTGTTTCCACAACAATGCTTATATCCTACCAATGGTTATGTAATCTAAACTCTCATTTCAATTATTGAAACATTCTCAGAGAACTTTATATAGCCGTTATTCACAGGCCATTTTTCGTCAGAGCAATTTCCAAAGTCATTGAAACATATCATGACTTTCGTCACTAGGTAAAGATGAATTCGGTTAAAGCGAAAGCTTACCAACACATATTTCGAGAAATAGATAGGCGAGTTAAACTCGGCTCGAAATAGCAAATGTGTATAATGAAAGTTTATACGTTTAAACGACTTTTGTCTCAAGAGTAGGAGATAGAGTAATAAACTTTTGAGTGACAGATAAGTTCAAGTCTCCACATACCTTTTAGTCGATGAAGTTCCACCGGTTCCTCGAGTAGTCCTTCGTCTTGTATGATGATTGCCATAGAGTTCTTGAGCTCAACTACACTTTCTATCCTAGTCCGAGACCTTTAGCTACATAGGCTAGAAATCAAGACTTATAGTTTTTATCACTAACATTGACAAACATGCTTGAGATAGCAACGCATGCGAGTTCGACCGAGCAATGCTCTAACAATCTCCCCCTTTTTCAATTTTAGTGGCAAAACTATTAATACATATGGAATACAAAAAATAAATAAATTAACTTTTGTAGCTCCTATTCCACATGTCTAATCTTCAACATTACTCGAAATCTTCGTCACTTCCAAGTACTCCAATGATCCCAAAGGTTGTAAGTTTAGCATCATCGTTGTTGAAAATCCGTAGCTATAACAATAAGAAAACAAGAGTTCTCGATCATTGTTATACAATGTCATAGTATCATTACACAGCGTCAAAGTTCAATTGTATCAAAACTTCAACAACAATACTATGGTGATATGTATCACTCCCCCTTAGTCAATACTCCATCTCACATGGAAACCACTCCCCCTTACATAATGATCCGAAAACCATATGTATTTGTAGTGTGAACTACATATTAATTCTCCCCTTTTTTGTCAATAAAATTAGCAAAGTTACAAGAACGAGATCCTAATGAAATTTCCGAAAGAGAAGTTTCATGACCAAAAGAAAGAAACACACATCATCTTATTTAGATGCAATCATAAAGCCGAAGCTAAATGCATTCATCAAGGAGTTTTAAAGATACAAGATAACCCCTATAATATTCCACAACCGCACTCCCCACAAAGATATGGCAATTAAGCGCAAGTTCAAAAAGAACTCTCCCCCATTATATGTCATTCCCGAAAGAACAACAAGAGCGACCTTAATTTCGAAAGAAAAGAAGGATTTCTTTGGACATAACAAATCACATACAAGTATGAATTTGAATCCAAAATACTCAATTAAATTAACCTTAAGAGAACCCATGATTAATGAAATACACAATAAAACTAATCACAAAGAGTAATCAATTTAATTGGCCATACTCACATAAGAGAATCTATGGATCAATGACTAAGTTAATCATGAAAATAACCAACCCAATCAAAAGTGCTCAAACATAAGAAAACTTATGGAGTCATAACTAAATAACCAAACAAGATGATTAATTTAGTTCAATATGCTCGTCATAAAGTACCTTATGGAACAACAACAAAGCTAACCATGAAAATAATCAACTTTGATTGTTTTAGTGCTCAACATAAGACACATTACGGAGCCTCACAGTAATACACAAAAAATATGGATCATGGAAGATCAATTACTGCGGAATACACAAGGATTCATTCTATTTTCCATCACAATTTGCATAACGACATACAATAGACATAATCCTTGTAAACAAAAGATTTTAACCTATCTTCTATCAAAAATTGACAATATAGGCTTAACTTTTGTATTTGTCAAAAGTCCATTCATTCTTTTATCAATATATGCATATCGACTTACGAAAGACTTTACTTTTGACAAGATATGGGACAATCATAGTTCACGGACGCAAACACACATATCCCATAACAAATTGCAATATATAAAACCATAAAGATTAATACTGCAAAAATCATCTTCCAAACAAATTTAGAATTTAAACCAATAAATCTAAAAACATGAAGATGAAAACGTTGGACATAGCTATGTGTAATCACAATAATGGTTATTCCAAACTCTAGTTATTCTTCTCAAAAAAACAAGAATAAATTATCATAAGAAGTTTCCTAGGCATCAAGACAAACTCGTAATGCACATGTAAGATGATTTGTCCTTAGAGGGTAGAATCAATCTTTTTCGCCCGGATTTACACCAAGAATAGCTACCAAAGGCGTATAAAAAGATTTTCTTAACAAAGAAGAACATACAAAGTCATTAACGACCATGCACCATAGTTCACATAAGATGATTGTGAACATTCAAGAATCTCATGAAAATGCGTACTATTGTCCATTCTTGAACTTCCTTGTTTGTGATTCCCCAACAACATTCTTGTAAAAGCTACAAATGAGCTTAAAAGAGTATTACTCCAAGAATCCAAGTGCCCAAGTCCAAGAGAAGTGGAACAAGTACGACGAAACGGAGCAAAACACCCAAAAACAAGAGACGTGACAAATACCTTTTTAGAAGAATCCAGACGAATTTTACAGCCTTTCCGAACATCATCTGTGTGCCCCAATTCTCGTGCTTCCCTAACCGTACACATAGCAGGGCATTCCTTGGTGAGGATGCACTTACAACACAATCAAGTTGTGTTGGGATGAACAATTTCTTGCTCACCACAAGTGACCTTTGGATTACCATGAAAGAGATCGCTTTAAGAACCTTTCACATCCAATTCCATTTTTCCAAAAAACTTGTTAAGTTCCAACATCATGGAGACTGCCTTCTCCATAGTCATGGAATTTTCTGGAAGATCATTCCTTTTCGCACTCAAGGAATCATTGACTTTCTTTAGTACCCACTTCTGAGTGCGTTTAGGAACAACCAGAACCTTTTTCCCATTACTCTCTTCAAGATTTCTCGGAAGAGAATTGGATTGACTATTCTTTGCAAGTTAGTCTTTCTCCAACTGGGAGCATCGGATCTTGACTTCGTCTTTACGAAGTTATCCTTTTGATAACCATTACGATTGTGAAAAGGATTCGTATGACGTTTATAGGCAAAACTAGGATTATCACAGCACTGATTTCTTTACCTAAAGGTTGAACAGTTACAACCTGTAACGTTAAGGGGATTAGCCTTAACATATGATCTTGGTTTCACAACTTCTTGTGATGCCCAAACAAGAACATCATGAAGTTTCTCATTCCTTATATGGAAACGACATCTCCTTTCCAGGTGACCTTTATTTCCGCAATTGTGACAAACATAAGGAATGTTCTTACCTCGATCCACGTGTGCTGACTTTGGAGGTTGATATACTTTGCTATTTTGAACCTTAACTGCCGGTGAAGGTATTTCACTTTTGCCATCAGTGGAAACCTTTTGTTGAGAAGAATCACTAGCCTTGACAAATTTTACCTCTTTCCCAATACTTGGAGCATCTATTCCTTTATTAAGTATCACGATGATTTTTCTTCTAGCATAGTGGTTAATTTCTTGAACTAGTTTGAACTTTTTCAAGTCATCTTCCAACATCTTGATTTTACCAAGAGCAGCAGCTAAATCAGCCTCAAGGCGTTTTTCTCGAGCGAGAAAAGCGCTTTCCCTGTCATCAAAACTTGCTTGATAGTTAATCCTTCCTTCAGTTTCCGCAAGTTTCTCTTCCAACAAGAAGTACATTTGATAAAGATTATCACATTTAAGTGACTTCATACGTAGGTGGTAGGCTTAGAAAGTTACCTACAAATGTAACTGCAAGTACACAGTGTCGACTAGCAACACATGGCAAGTACAGGTCGAACCCACAGAGATTTGGGGTGTGTAAAATTGATTCCAAAGTTTCACTAATTGATTTCTAAGAGGAGAGACACAATAGTGGTTTGTTTTGGTGTCGAAACGACAAGATGGAGTTGTGACTATAATTCTAAGGAAGAAAGTATACTGAATAGACTGTAAACAAGAGTTAGAGAGCACTAGGGTGATTGAATTCACCTCCTAATCCTATACTAAGGTAATACATTCAAATTATGCTCTTACACTTCCCTTGAAAGTCTCAGGTGGATAAGTTGTCAATCGAGTTCACTAATTCTCCCTAGTATTGGTTGTCTTCTTACAAAGTACAACCAATCACAAAAGCTAATTTGAGCAATCTTAGCTAACTATTATTCCTTTTTCAATTAAGCACAAGCAAGAATACAAACTTGAATATGAATTAACTCAACATAACATTAAGGGTTTCATCTACACCCTAGCAGAGTGATTTAGAATATCATAAGAGTAATCAAACAGAATTGAATTTAAACTAACAAAATTAAACCCTAAAATTTCCGACTGGTTCTCAGATGAGGAACACTTCAAATTTATACCTCTCCATCTTCTCTAACACTCAAAATCAACAATAAATGCATACCCAATTGTGTTCCCTCTTCCAATTCGGCTCTGCAAGCCATTAATTCCTTGTTGGTGAAACCCTAGCTCCATCTATCTCAAACCTAGCTTCTAGGGTTATGGGAGAAGCTATGAAGGAGATAGCTTGAGCTAGAAAGGCGGAGAAGGCGGCTGTTGGTGCGGCTGTGGTGTTGGTGTTGTCGGGAGAAGGAAATGGTGGTGGTGGTGTTGGCTCTGCATCTGGTCGGGGGAAGGAGATGGGGGCTCTGGTAGTTCTGTCGGGAGAGAAACAGAGAAAAGAAGGTGAGGGGAGTGTTTGGTCGATGGGTGAAGAGGGTAGGTGGCTAAGGTGTTAGCCGGACGCAGCGAACAACGATGCGCGGGTTGAAGCGACCGTTGGATGCGGATAGATCGAATCTCACGGCTTAGGATGAATCGAGCTTGGATTCGGGTCATGGGTAGGATCTTGGATAGCTCAAGCCCATATCTTTGTAACCGGGTTGCTACTTGTCGGGTTGCAACTGATGCGCACGCGGGTTGTAGCTTTCTGCTCCATAGTCGCTCGTCTCCAATTTTCTACTCTTTTGGCTCCTTACTTTCTCCAAGCTTTATTTACTACCTAAAAACACAAAATTAATTAGTACAAGTATTTATTCTTGAGAACGAGAGAAAATACGAGAATTTGGGATAATATATGATTTTAAAGCACAAAAGATGAGTTAAATGCCAATAAAAAGGTGTAGAAATATGCAATATTTGGCACTCATCAAATACCCCCAAACCTGAATTTTACTTGTCCTCAAGTGAAACAGAAATTAAGAAATCCTAACTATACCACTGTCGCTGGTCTCTCGAATGCATTTAGCGTATGCACTAAGCCTTTAAACCCCTAGGTGTCCCTAGTGGACGAGTTGTAGTCTCGTGAGGGTTTACCAGAGGTGTACCCACAAAACCTTCTCCAACTTCAGAGCATCAAAGAGTCTCAAGCATCCAAGGAGCTATGAGGACATAGAGTTTCTGCATGCTAGTAACACGAAGTTAGAACTACCAAAGAACGCATTCTCATCCTTAAGAGTTGAGTGAGAAATAACCATACCATATGAAAGAATTCGGGTTCGAGAGTGATCACAAGCCTCGACTTCTGCCTCACCAATAGGGTTTTATGAAAATTGCACTCAAAAAGACCGCTTTTTTAGTCTCTCATGTGTGCAGGTAGGAATAAAGAGAGAAATCCTGCACACGTTGAAGGTGAGAAGGATAACCTTCCGAAATAATTTCTGGAGACTCCACAGAATTGTGGACAAAAAGAATCTTTTCTGATGATCTCTAAGAAAGGAAATCAACCATTAGCAAGGATGGGAGTACTCACTTACCTTCACATCCGATCGGCAATTAACATCACTCTCACAGCATCCATAGAAATGTCTTCAATCTTCGGTCTTCGGTCTTCAACTGTTGATGATGAACTTCTGAACTTCACAAAACTTGACAATTTGTAACTTTTCTCTTCAATTTCCTTGTTGCTTGAAATTTTTTTTTTTTTTTTTTTTTGACTTGGTGGTAACTAGACTAAGAAAATAATTATTTTATTTTTTTTTTTATTTTTTTATTTTTAAAATTTTTTTGACATGAAATGAAAATATCAACAAAAACAATGAAACTACTAACTCCATGGATGAAGGACTTTATCACTCAATTTTTCATAACTTGTATTGTCTTGATTTCATAAACCTCACTAATTCTCATCTTATTTTCTTTTCTTTGAACTGTTGCATGTAAACCTTGGACTATTTCAACTTTTCTTCAAATATTCTGACGTTGCTCTGCTTGCTGGCGATGATGTGTTTCTATGGATCTGTTGATGTTGTCGAGGGAGAGAGAGTGATGCTAACTGCAAATCGAACTACAAGAAGGAGTTTTCATCTTTAAACGTCACCCTCATGATTGACAAAATTAGCACTCAAGAGATCAAAAATAGTGATGAAAGTGGTGCGAAGTTGGGTAGCTCACCATTCCTACCCGAAATTGACGTACGGTGACACACACTCTAACAGATTTTCTAGAAAGTCACAAAAATGAAGGTCGGTGCCTCGCTTGATGTAAAAATGGGTAGTCTCCACTATGGGTGATCACTATTCTACTACCGAATATCTTTACAGCACCTAATTCGCCCTCCGGCATGGTTAAATCCAACTTTAACGCTCTAATCAACTAAGAAACCCGATTGTGTTCTCCAGTACTTCCAAATTCAGTTATTTCGGTCAGACTCTCTATGTAAACATAGCTAGAAGCATGCTAGTGACTCTAAGATCTCTAAAAGTTGGAAGTTTTATGCAAGTATTTACAAAGAGTTTTGAATTTTTTTTTTAAAAGGATTATGATGCAGGCAACAACAATATATGCAGATGGTTGAAATAACTAAGTCAAACTGAGAACAAACAAATTACAAAAGTAAAGATGCAGGTGAGAAAGGGATGATAAAAGTTACAGCTAACACTAAAGAGCTAAGATGAAAGCCATATAAGCAAAGGGATGATACAAAGACAGTTTTAAGATACAATTTGAATGGACTACTCTATGTTATACTACAAACAAAAGAAGTAAATAACTAACTGTTTTACAAAATGATGGTGCTCTAGAACTACGATTAGCAGATACAGGAATGCAAGTAATTTGAGAAGAAGAAAATAAAATAAAATGCAGGTATGAACTTGAATGCAGAATGGTTTAAGTTACAAACTAGAGCTACTACTACAGTTAAGATTCCTACCCTGAATCTAGTTATGCTAACACAACAGAAGAACAACAGCTATGCAATACCTAATACTAATCAGCTGCTAATCAGAAATTAAAACAATATGTTACAGGATATGAAAATTTATGGGAGTATAACAAACTAGAAGCTACGTAATGCAATGACAGATAGCTTAGATAACAATGCAAGATATATGATGATGCAGGTAATTAAAACTACAATTGTACAAAAGCTTCTTACTTACAGCAGGTTGCACAATTAAGTTACACTAACAACAGCAGAAAAACAAAAGGAAATCTAACACATATATACAAAATTACAATAAAAACCAGTAAGGTTAATCAATAGAGCAACTACACCACTACCAAATCCCCGGCAGCGGCGCCAAAAACTTGGTAGGCTTAGAAAGTTACCTACAAATGTAACTGCAAGTGCACAGTGTCGACTAGCAACACAGGGCAAGTACAGGTCGAACCCACAGAGATTTGGGGTGTGTAAAATTGATTCCAAAGTTTCACTAACTGATTTCTAAGAGGAGAGACACAATAGTGGTTTGTTTTGGTGTCGAAACGACAAGATGGATTTGTGACTGTAATTCTAAGGCAGAAAGTATACTGAATAGACTGTAAACAAGAGTTAGAGAGCACTAGGGTGATTGAATTCACCTCCTAATCCTATACTAAGGTAATACATTCAAATTATGCTCTTACACTTCCCTTGAAAGTCTCAGGTGGATAAGTTGTCAACTGAGTTCACTAATTCTCCCCTAGTATTGGTTGTCTTCTTACAGTACAACCAATCACAAAGCTAATTTGAGCAATCTTAGCTAACTATTATTCCTTTTTCAATTAAGCACAGCAAGAATACAAACTTGAATATGAATTAACTCAACATAACATTAAGGGTTTCATCTACACCCTAGCAGAGTGATTTAGAACATCATAAGAGTAATCAAACAGAATTGAATTTAAACTAACAAAATTAAACCCTAAAATTTCCGACTGGTTCTCAGATGAGGAACACTTCAAATTTATACCTCTCCATCTTCTCTAACACTCAAAATCAACAATAAATGCATACCCAATTGTGTTCCCTCTTCCAATTCGGATCTGCAAGCCATTAATTCCTTGTTGGTGAAACCCTAGCTCCATCTATCTCAAACCTAGCTTCTAGGGTTATGGGAGAAGCTATGAAGGAGATAGCTTGAGCTAGAGAGGCGGAGAAGGTGGCTGTTGGTGCGGCTGTGGTGCTGGTGTTGTCGGGAGAAGGAAATGGTGGTGGTGGTGTTGGCTCTGCATCTGGTCGGTGGAAGGAGATGGGGGCTCTGGTAGTTCTGTCGGGAGAGAAAGAGAGAAAAGAAGGTGAGGGGAGTGTTTGGTCGATGGGTGAAGAGGGTAGGTGGCTAAGGTGTTAGGCGGACGCAGCGAACAACGATGCGCGGGTTGAAGCGACCATTGGATGCGGATAGATCGAATCTCACGGCTCAGGATGAATCGGGCTTGGATTCGGGTCATGGGTCGGATCTTGGATAGCTCAAGCCCATATCTTTGTAACCGGGTTGCTACTTGTCGGGTTGCAACTGATGCGCACGCGGGTTGTAGCTTTCTGCTCCATAGTCGCTCGTCTCCAATTTTCTGCTCTTTTGGCTCCTTACTTTCTCCAAGCTTTATTTACTACCTAAAAACACAAAATTAATTAGTACAAGTATTTATTCTTGAGAACAGAGAAAATACAGAATTTGGGATAATATATGATTTTAAAGCACAAAAGATGAGTTAAATGCCAATAAAAAGGTGTAGAAATATGCAATATTTGGCACTCATCAGTAGGTTTTCCTAAGAATCCATGAGGATCGATTCGTTAGAACGATTCGAAAAATAAACACCTGCGTAACATCTTCTCAATTTCTTGTTTTCTCGACAGAGAGGAGTCAGAAGAGGTGAGACATGAGAAGTAGTAATCTTCTTCATATTCCACGAATCCAAAAACTTAACATACTCTGAGACTTCCTCATCAACATCTCTATCAATATCTGAATCACCTTCATCAGAAAGTTCATCCAACTGTTCTTCTAGGAGAGTTTCCTAATCAACAGTTTTTACATCAAGAGAATACTTGGATATTGAATTAGATGTGATAGTTCTCTCAGGTGAATCCAAGCTTTTAGAATCATCTGGTAATTTCTGAACTGGTACGTTATTAGAGATAGACTCGTCCATAATCAGATCGCTACAAACACAGACTTATTAGGTCTTTAACGTGTTTGCTTGCTCTGATACCAATTGAAAATGCGGGGGTCTAACAACCTCACCCAATATTTCGATTAGCAATCTGTATGGACAAACTCGAATATACTTTCTAGAGAATCAACTAGACAGTCAGATTCAATCTAGACAAAAAGTATATCAAAGAGTTTATATCTCAATCTCTCGATTTGATCTTTACTCAAGCAAATATAAATCTGCGAGTCTTTATCAAAGAGAAATAACTTGGATGGTACCAAAGACCAATATTCAAGTGTCAATCAATTTAAATCAACAACCAAAAGGTCGGATATTCTAATTGATTGAACAACGCACAACCGGTGATATTTCAATTATATAAACAAATATAATGCGGAATAGAAATAACACAAACACCAGAATTTTATTAACGAGGAAACCAAAAATGCAGAAAAACCCCGGGACCTAGTCCAGATTGAACACACACTGTATTAAGCCGTTACAGACTCTAGCCTACTCCAAATTAACTTCGGCCTGGACTGTAGTTGAACCCCAACCAATTTCACATTGATCCAAGGTACAATTATTCTCCTACGTCTCTGATCCCAGCAGGATGCTACGTACTTGATTCCCTTAGTTGATCTCACCCACAACTAAGATTTTCTACGACCCAAAGTCGAAGACTTTAATAAACAAATTTGTATCACACAGAAAAGTCTATAGTAATAGATAAATTCGTCTCCCACGAATAACCTATGAGTTTTGTTCCGTCTTTTGATAAATCAAGGTGAACAGGAACCAATCAATAACCCGGACTTATATTCCCGAAGAACAGCCTAGTATTATTGATCACCTCACAATAATCTTAATCGACGCAGAGAAAAAAAGATATTGCGGAATCACAAACGATGAGACGAAGTGTTTGTGATTTCTTTTCTATCTTGCCTATCGGAGATATAAATCTCAAGCCAATTATTTCAATTGTACTTGTACGATAGAAACAACAAGATCAGATCACACAACTATAAGAAAAGTAGTATCGGTCTGGCTTCACAATCCCAATGAAGTCTTTGAGTCGTTAACCTTTGGTTTTAGAAGAAGAAAACCAAAGGTTAAAGGAGAATCGACTCTAGCTTAGCAAACTAGTATCACACGTAAAGTGTGGGGATTAGGTTTCCCAGTTGCTAGAGTTCTCCCTTATATAAACTTTCAAATCAGGGTTTGTAATCAATGTTAGCTTAGTAGCAAAGCATTCAATATTCACCGTTAGATGAAAACCTGATTAGATTCAAGCTAATATTTCTCAACCGTTGGATCGAAAACTTAGCTTGTTACACACAAATGAAATGTTCAATTTTGGGTTTATGAACCGTACCCAAACATTAACATTTGTTGGTTCAACAATAGTCAGCCAAATGGTTAGCCATATGATCACTCTCATATCAACCATATTCTTCTTCACCATAACTAGTTCAAATGACTCAAATGAACTAGTTAAAGAGTTGTTCAATTGCTTAGATCTTATGTAACTACACAAGACACAATCGAAGCAAAAACGGTTTGATTCACTCGAATCAGTTCATGAACTTTATAGCCACGGTTTGCAAAAGCATTCCTTAGTTTATATAAACATGAGTTCAAGAACATCCGGTTTTAGATATAACCTACTCAAGTTCGCGGACTGGGTTCGCGGACTTAAGCTCATGGAAGGAGTACACAAACTCCAGAAGAAATTCTCGGTTGAAAACTTCCGCTAGTTCGCGTACTTGGCTTGCGCCACTTCCATTTCTCTTGATTAACAAAGTTCGCAAACTTTGGTTCAAGGAATAAGGACTTATACATATATGTGTTTCCACAACAATGCTTATATCCTACCAATGGTTATGTAATCTAAACTCTCATTTCAATCATTGAAACATTCTCGAGAAGATTTCAACGTTATATAGCCGTTATTCAGACCATTTTACTAGAAACCCTCTCAATACGACACTCCAAGCTTCCTCATCCTCTCACTTTCAACCTCACTTCTCTCTCGATTTTACAATGGCAACAGCCTCTCTCTTCTCGATCTCCGATCTGCTTATGGCTGCAAGTTCAATAAAAATGATTAAGAGAAGAAAGTCTTTTCCTCCTTCTCAATTTCTCGATTTAGGGATTGGTTTGTGTAAGAGATGATGGTGGATATAGCCAGATCGATGATAAGGGGGTACCCTGAGCAATTTCCAAAGTGATTGAAACATATCATCAATCAAAGCAATTGAACGTGGAAAGCGCACTAATTCAATTTAACAAAAGGTTACGATTCACATATGACCATAAGAATATATCACTACAAACCATAATCATAATATGCTACTTGTATTCAAGGAATATCACTTTTGCGTATAATAAACCCTAAACTAGCAATAGATGTGATTAGAAGTTCTACCAATTTGCAACTTGACAAACAATCAATCAATCATGAAACAATATTTCCAGAGAATTGCAAACGATAAATATGAGACAAACTAATATATCAATCAAAGAATCATGCTGTGAAATCCAACTATTCCATAACCAATAATAAACTTAGAAATATTCAAGGAGTTCATCACAAGAAGAAAGAGAATTTTCATGTTTCTAAACCCTAGAATAAAGTAGAAGAAGATAATAAAACGTGGTCAGATAAAAGATATTCCATAGATAATAAAAGTCTTCTCTTTATATAGCTCCACTCCTTCCAAAACTAGGTTTTGTCTTCAAAGTCCATTAGTTGGAAATTCATGACCCACTCATGGAGAGAAACCCGTTAAAATTATGTCCCAAAACGCTCACGAAATCGGGATTATGGCTTAAAATCGTCGCCAATATTTTGACCGCCAAGTCAAACGGCCAGGTCAACGGTCAGACCAGGTCGGGTCAAAGCCAAGAAGTGTTAAGCACCGAAGTATAGCCGAGAGAGTCGTGGATGATAGTAAATTGCCAGATAAAGCCATTGCCTGTGTAGAAGTTTACAACACAATCATTGGCATCACCCGTTCTTGGCCACAATCTTGCTATCATTGTGCATCACTACTCAAGTCACAAATGACCATGTTGGCTCTCTTGCACTCTCTTGTTTTCCAACTCCTCTAACCTCGCTCACCCATTGCCAGCCTCAATTGTGGTTCCTCCATTCTCGGCTCCCCAATGCTTGTAATTCTTATGTACAACACAAACTCATGATCCACACAAGACACAATCAACGTGAACAATCGGGTTCTTTCCTTCAGTCACCCATAACAATCACCATTGTCGAAATTGCCAACACCATGAGCCATTGCTTCTCACCGCATTCTCATTCAACTCCTCCGGCAACAATCATTGCCTTAGTTCACCGGTCCTCAATCACCATTCACAAACCATTACCGGAATACCACGCTCACAATCTTACTATAGGGGCAAAAGAAACCACCAATAGCATGAGCACGGACTTTGCAAGTTCAAGCTAGCATTCGCAACCTTGTCATTCAAGCCTTACCATTCCATCTCTTTATACCAATCAACTGCTCTATTCGTGTAGCCGAAATCACCAGCATCACCTCATTCATCAACACCAAACCCATATTCCTCGCAAGTAATCACGACATCCGGCATCCTCACCTGAAGTTCCAATCAAGTTTCACCAACTTCAACCTCTCCTTGTTCTTTCTAATTTCGTAACATCATCAACCACAGATTAGCCATTCCATTCCCATACACGATTCTTAAGGCATTCAACTACAAATCGTAATCAAACATAGTAATCCTCGCAAAACACATTTCATTTCCATGGCAAGAATAACACACACACTTCTACGCTTCATCCTTTCTTGACAAATCTAAAATATGAACCCATGGTATCAACACCTCCACAAGGAAAAACCCTCTTCTCGATCTTCTCTCAAAGAGATTTCCACAAACCCATACCCGAGCCGCATCAAATTAATCATCGTAACCCTAAAGTTCTTCTTTCATGATTTCTCGATCTCCATCTCTGTTATATGAACTTCACACAATACCCAACTCAAACTTCGCTACGGTTATCACTAGTTCGCTCTCATCTCCCTCGATTCACTTGACTAGAAACCCTCTCAATTGACCTTCCTCATCCTCTCACTTTCAACCTCACTTCTCATTCTTTCTCTCTCAATTCCTCGATTCGAACAAAGTTCAGTTGAAAATGATTAAGAGAAGAAAAATTTCTCGATTTGGATTTTTGTGTAAGAGATGATGGTGGGAAGGGGTACCCCAAAGGATACCCCATAACATGTGGTCATACTGGCTGCATTTAATACTTCTCCTAATGTGATAATTTCAGTGCAATGACCATTTTGCCCCGCCTCAATTTGGGTGATTTCCCTTCTTTTCCTCCGACTCGCAGTACCTAATAATAAAACACACATAAGATACATAATTTACAAGAAAACTCGCAAAGAAAGGTTATGTATTCTACACCTATCACGAAGCAAAACGGTTTGATTCACTCGAATTTCATGAAATCATTGCAAAAGCACTTAGTTTATATAAACATGAGTTCAAGAACAGCCGGTTTGGGGACAAGTTCGCTGACCGGGTTACTTAAGCTCACGGAAGGAGTACACAAACTCGCAAGAAATTCTCCGGTTGAAAACTTCCGCTAGTTCGTGTACTTGGCTTGCGCCACTTCCATTTCTCTCGATTAACAAAGTTCAAACTTTGGTTCAAGGAGACTTATACATATATGTGTTTCCACAACAATGCTTATATCCTACCAAAGTATCTAAACTCTCATTTCAATCATTGAAACATTCTGATTGTTATTCAACTCACTTTCGTCACTAGGTAAAGATGAATTTGGTTAAAGCGAAAGCTTACCAACACATATTTCGAGAAATAGATAGGCGAGTTAAACTCGGCTCGAAATAGCAAATGTGTATAATGAAAGTTTATATGTTTAAACGACTTTTGTCTCAAGAGTAGGAGATAGAGTAAATAGACTTTTGAGTTACATATAAGTTCAAGTCTCCACATACCTTTTAGTCGATGAAGTTCCACCGGTTCCTCGAGTAGTCCTTCGTCTTGTATGATGATTGCCATGGAGTTCTTGAGCTCAACTACACTTTCTATCCTAGTCCGAGACCTTTAGCTAAATAGGCTAGAAATCAAGACTTATAGTTTTATCACTAACATGGACAAACATGCTTGAGATAGCAACGCATGAGAGTTCGACCGAGCAATGCTCTAACAACCTTTATCCCTGGAAAGGTTCTCATGTTATATTGAATGAGCTTACGAATTCAACGAGCCAAGAATCACTCAATTCCGAGTTATAACGATGAAGTTATGAGTGATTTATCAAAGTAACAGTTTTAAGTGTTGCTAAAACTGTTATAGTTCGTTGGTAGGAAGCAATTCACGATTTTTTTGTAACGGTTCACGGACTTGAGCCCAATTACGTGACTAATGGTCTTTTTTAGTCAAGTTTTTGATGTTTACTTATCTAGGTGTTGATGGTGGATTTTCATTTAAGGTTAAAATTGTAAAAACCAAAAAATCATGCGCTGACATCTTGTAAAAGATAAAGCCATTAATAAGTGTTGGATACTCCTTCACTTTACTAATTCACCTAGAATGGAGCATGTGGCTACAATCCCATTATGTGAATTAAATACACGAAATTCATCCAGGTTGGAGCATGTAGCAACAATCCCATATACCCTGTGAATTTATAGCATTATTAATTAATGCGTGAGCGACCTTTGTATTTCTTGTACTCATTATCGGTGCGGCATGACGACCGAGTGTTGCTCTCAGCAGAGCAACACGAACCTCCAAGCATTATAATGAAAGCATGTACGAAATACCCGTACAAAGTTGCAACTCTCGGTGTGTTATACTAGCCCGATTGAGCATCGGATTGTCGTATCGATCCGGGATATGATCTCGTTCATCCAACCTCACCAGCGTGATTGGATGGCCTAGATCAATTCCATAACCCCCAAGCGGTATGGAATATTCACTGCCGAACCAACGCGGACCCCGCATGGTCGGCCTCCCAAAATATTGGCATAGCTTGCCAAAACGTCCAAACCAGAGCGTATGGATGGAAAACCCTAAATTAGGTTTGCGGCATATTACATGTGTCGCAAAACAGTCTCAACCATCCATCTTCGCAGGTATAGATGGAGGGCGTAGATGTAGATTCAAAGGGCCCAGAGCATGTCAACACAATCACCGTGGTCACGCCTACATACCTGACCAATCGGTCAGGACCAACCATGGTTGGTCATCCCAATTCGTGCGCCTGAACAGAGCATGACGCACGGCCGTGAAACCCAAAATTAGGGTTTTGAGCATCACGAGCGTCCATCTTCTCCGGCACGAATGGAGGGTCCCAGATTAGATTAAGAAGGTCCGGTCATACCAGCATGACCATCGTGGGCCCGTCTATACCCTCACCTGATCGGCCAAGGCATATCATGCCTGGTTATCCCAAAAACGCGCGTCCAAACTTGCGTGGTCACACTTCCCAAATTGCAAATTGATCTCGACCACTCAACTTCACCGGACGATTTGAGTGGCTTAGATCACGTTTTCATGGGACAGTCAGGTATAGGCGTGAACACCAGCCTACCACCTACACTCCAGAGCGATCGACCAAGATCGACCAAGAATTGGTTGTCTTGGAACGCGCGCCTGAAGATGGCGTGATGTGCGGCTCTTGCGGCACTAGTTTTCTGTCACAAATTGATCTCGACCACTCAACTTCACCGGACGAATTGAGTGGCCCATATCATATTTTCGTGAGGTAATGGGGTATGGGCGCCTGCACCGTCATGCCATCTACACGCATGTACGATCGGCCTGGCCAAAATCGTCTCCCAAGCTTGGATTCGACCAAGCTGAAGAATGATGCCTGCGCACCTCTTCAAAACCCTAATTCCATCAACGGTCATGAGATGAGTGACTCAAAGATCATCTCGTCCGTCCAACTTCACCGGCTTGGTTATACAACCCGATCGGGAGTTAATTGGTCAGTGAGGCGTCATGGTAATCACCACCCATCACTCTACCACACCATGATGCAAATATTCTGCATAAAATACACATGATACTTCACAAGTATCAACTTCCCCGAATAACGCAGTTATTCAATTTAGCATTACATGCTACCTTTTGTGGGTCCCCCGATCCACACATTCCAGACATGAATCATGTCACAAACTGGGGGATACATACTGGGGTATTGGCCTGGCGGTTTACAGCGTGCAACGCGCCATCACAAGAACGTGTTAGGAAGTCATGGACGGTTAGAGATGACAGGAGAAGTGGGCAAGACTGGTCGTGTAACACTAACACACTCCTCCACTACTCCATCACTCCACTTCCTCCACTTCCCACGAGAGACGTGAATAAGGCTCAAATGACTTGTATAAATAGGTTCTCCTCCCTATTTTCCAGACACAGGAGAAAAACAAGACAAGTCCAGACGAGACAGAAACCAAGTGTTAATACAAAACGTATTCAAACACCCTGAGCCTGCTTGCATCAATCGTAAGCCTGCTCACCTTTCTGTTACAAGTCAAAGCAAGCCAACACCTTCACAATCTCAACACCTTCTTCGCTTCCCTCCCTAAGATCAACCCCATCTCATTCACTTTGTGACCGAAACAAGTCTGGAACGGCCATTTCTTGGTTTAGGCCGGACTTGCACAGATTGATTTCCGAATCTACAAGCACTCACCGCGCAGTGCATTTGTTTAGGGTTTAGATTCATTCCTCATCCACACACCCCAAATTACCAAATCCGGCAGGAATAGTTTTCACCCATAAACACTAGGCAAGATAGATATTACTCCAAACATATTTGATTACCATATTAAAGTGTTTGTGATTCCTTCCTAATATAAATTGTGATTTATTCACATAAATACAATATTTGCTAAATTAATTAATTATTTAATTATTTTGGACAGAGTTGTAACTTAGGAAAGACTCCCAAAATTAGGAGAGTCTTGAAAAAGGAAAATAGCTTTGCTTAGCTTTTAAGTTACCTTTCACTATAAATAAAGGGTTTGTGAGGCTACACGTTTTTATCCCCTTTGGAAAATTGGTGTAAGCTTCATAAGGTTGTTTTCCATGTGTTCTGTTATTCGTGAACAAGAGTGAGATAAAAGTCTTTGTATTGGGAATCACAAATCCGAGTTGGATTTAATCTTCGTGATTGATTATACAACTTGTAATCTAGGTTTTTCACCTCTTGTCTATTCTAAGGTGTTCTCTTCTGACATAAAACCATTCAAGAGTTGTTGATCATAAACCATAGGTTTTGATAGATTTCAGTTTCCGATCGTATACCAACACTTGTTAGTCGAAATCGGAAGCTAGAAAGAAAACTTCGATTAAGGCATCTCGTAAAAATCCTTAAGAAGTTTTAAACAAGATATCTCTAGATTTATTCTAGTTGTTCTTGTGGTAGAATAATTAGGTTTCTCTTCCATTTTTGAAGAGTATAATAATCCCTAATCTACAAGTTTGTTTTGATATTACTTTTACATAGTAATTGTTTTTCTCAAAACAAACACAAGATTTACAAAACCTTGATTTATATCTAAAGGGAAATCGATTCGGTGTTTTGTGAAAACAAAAGATCGAAAAGTATCAACCGTGTTGTTGTATCTTTTGAAGAGAACTTTGTTCTGCCAGAAGATTTTCGGGAATAACTTCTAAAGAGAATTTGTGTTCTACTAGAAGTTATACGAGAAGAATTCCTAAAGAGAATCGGTGTTCTGCTAGGAGTTCTATTAGTGTTGAAGCAGGTATTACATCTAGTCCGAATAGGTAGTAGGAAATTGGTATAACATCTTATAATCAGTGTGTGTTTATTCTGGACTAGGTCCCGGGGTTTTTCTGCATTTGCGATTTCCTCGTTAACAAAATTTCAGGTGTCTGTGTTATTTCTTTTCCGCATTATATTGTTTATCTTTATAATTGAAATATCACAGGTTGTGCGTTAATCAATCATTATTGATAAATCCGACCTTGTTTGTTGGATAGGATTTTGATTGATCTTGGATATTGGTCTTTGGTACCGTCCAAGTATTTCTCATATCAATCAGGCTCATAGATTTCTATATGTTTGATTTGCTGATTGATTTGAGAAAAAGAGATACTCTTTAGTATTATTCTTTGATTAAGTTTCCACTCTCGGAATATTATTGGAGTAAGTCCTCTCAAATTGCCAAACGAAATATTGGGTGTGGTTGTTAGACCCCCACTTTTTCAGGATCGACCCGTATTTGCCATTATCTGTGTTCTAGACACCGTGCGCTTGTGGTTTATAATTGTAGGTTTTTAAAGCCTACCAAGTTTTTGGCGCCGCTGCCGGGGAGTTGGCAAACGGTGTAGTTCGATTTTTAGGTTCTGTTTATACTAGTTTCTAGTTAGGAATTGTACATAATTTTTCTTGTTTTCTTATATATATATATAAAGTTTTCGGTATTGATCTTATGGTCTAACCTATTCCTGTTTTTATTCGATATTTTGTTGCTTCACTATAAGCTTGTTTTAGTGTCTTAGTCCTATAGGAATTTGTATGCTCTGTAGCTTGTACATATTAGTTGGAAAATTTGTTGGTTGGTCCTAAGCCCATATAATTATTTATAGTAGGGTCCAACCGAAATTTTCTTTTATCTAGAGGTCCATAATTAATTAAAACATGGAAATGACCATAATACCCCTTCCTGCCAAACGTGTGTGTCTACACGCTCATTTATATCGAGTACATATCTGTTACATTGCTTACAAATTCGAGTACATATCTGTTACACTGCTTACGAATTCGAGTACATATCTGCTACACTGCTTACAAATTTCAGTACATATCTGCTACACTGCTTACAAATCTGAGTACATATCTACCGTACTGCTTACAAATAGGATATGTATCCGCTACACTGCTTACAAATTCGAGTATATATCTGCTGCTTACAAATTCGAGTATGTATATGCTGCACTGCTTACAGGAAAAGTACATGTTTATTAGAATCAATGATAAATAAATTATAAAATGTTTTACATCACATATATTGTAGGATCATACCAATCAGTCTCTTGTATTTCTTTAATACGGTATAAAATCATAGAAAAAATAAAGGAAAACCTATATACGCACAGTAAACACAAAAAAATTTGTACAAAATTAGCACATACTTCAGTATTTCGCATACGTACTCATGGATCAAACAAATAAAAAAGTGGCAAAACTCTGAAAAAAACAGAACCAGAAGAAGTTTCTATCAGTACGCCATATACTACTGCGTATTCAGGAACTAAAAAATCAACTGCATGTAAAGAAGAAGTGATGAATATAACCTAATCAAAGCACATATTTTAGTATTACACATACGTACTCATGAATCGAACCCAAAAACAGTAGCAAAACTCTAAATAAAACATAATCAAAAGAAGTTTATATAAGTACGCCACATATGTACTGCATATTCATAAACTAAAAAATCAATTGTATGTAAGTGATGAATCTTTGCATATAACCGAATCAAAGCACATATTTCAGTATTACACATACGTACTCATGGATAGAACCCAAAAAAAGTATCAAAACTCTGAATATAACCGAATCAAAGCACATATTTCAGTATCACACATATGTACTCATGGATCGAACCCAAAAACAGTAGCAAAATTCTGAATATAACCTAATCAAAGCACATATTTCAGTATTACACATACATACTCATGGATCGAACCCAAAAATATTGGCAAAACTCTGAATATAACCGAATCAAAGCACATATTTCAGTACTATACATACATACTCATAGATCGAACCAAAAAAAGTGGCAAAACTCTGAATATAACCGAATTAGAAGAATTTTATATCAGTACGTCGTATACGTACTGTCAATTCGTACACAAAAGCAAACTGTAACAAACCTAAAAACATAAAAGCATCATGAAAATCGATTTGATATTCATAATACAATCGAAAAACAAATCAAAGGAAGAAAAACGAACAAAATAATCAAAGAAGATGATTAGAAAACATACCTGGAAACACAAACAAATCTTCTCGTCGTAAATCATAACGATGCATCTTCATATTCTTCTTCTTCTTCTCCTATTAGTAAACTAGGTTTCTGTCAGTAATGGATATACGTACTGTCGCTTCATATACAAAAACAAACTAAAACACATCTAAAACCAACAAAATGGAATTGGTATAAGTAAATCTAAAAACGAAATGAAAAAAAATATGATTATTCATCTAGATCTAGTAAATAATCAACAAATCAAATATGGAGATAGAAAGCGTAATCAAACACAACAACAATTAGATCGTGAAACCCTAAAATAAACATTACAAGAGAAAAATCTTCATATGATTTGATAGAAAAGATAAAGACTGAAGATTTTTTTTTTTGGATTTGTTCAGAATCCATTCGCAGCAGTAGTGAGAAGAAAGAGAAGAAGAAAACGAATATGAAATGTCAATTTTCTTCTCGTGCTTATAGATCTTTTAAATAGGGAAGGTTATTTGTGGTATTTTTAAATTTCGCATACCTGATCCCCACGTGTATAGGACCGGGTGATAAGAAATCGGGTCCATTTTTCAGTTTTCTTTTAATTATGGACCTCCGGTTATTGGGCTCTTAATGGGTGGACCTGCCACTAGCTAAGACCACTATAATAGTACCTATTGGTAATTCCTACATATTAGTTTAGGGTATCATTGCATTCTTTAGTATCGTTTAGTACTGTACATGATTAGATTGCCTCTCTAGCTTTTGACTTTGCATCATATTTTGATTCCTTTGTATTTGTAGCTTTTAAATTCATATTTAGTTTAGGAATTTTTCTGTAGCTTTTGGATTGTGGATTTCATTTTGATTTTTCTTGTCTTGTAGCTTTTGTATTGTGCATTGCAGTTAGAAATTTTGCTGTATAGCCTGTTTATATTGATTTAGTTGCCTTTGTCTTGTTTCATAGAGTCAAGTTTAGGAATATTTTCATCTTTATACATTTTAGCTTAGACCATTTTTGTTGTTGCTGCATATTTTCATATTGTTTATTCTAGAGTTTTAGTTAGTGTTACGATTCTCTTCTCATTCCTTTGTTAATTAATATATTTAGCTTCTTGTTGTATTTTAGTCGTAGTGCAAGGTGTCTTATAGACGGTAGGTTAATTAGTTGTAGTGCATAGTCTAGTATAAGTTTCATAGTCATTAAGGCGTAGCCTCATAGTGTTGGTAGTAGTTTAGTTATAGGAAACATAATTATCTCTGTTCTGTAATCTATTATTTCGTGATAATAAATTCAGTTCTTTACTTGTTTAATTTGTTTTTAGTATAACATAGAGTTAGTCCATCATAAGTTTGGCTTGAAGTTTATGTCATTTTTCATTTCGTTTTCACCTCAATAGTCGCATAGATTTGCATATTATTACTTTTCTGCTTGGAGTCTGTAGGTTTTGAAAACGTTAAGTTATCTTTATCCTATAAGACTACTACTGTAGCATTTAGCACCAGTGGTATCTTTTGTTGTTTATAGAGATTTTGTTTATACATTATCTTATTCATTGTGGTGCTAAAGTTCTTTGTGTTTAGTGTTACAGAGTTCTCGGGATTAGACCACTTCACTGGCTTGAAAGGGATAAGAAAAGGCAGTTCCATTGTGCCTAATCTAGCCTGTTGCTGAAGGTGCCCGCCAAGCTGCTGTACAAGCCAAAGAAAAGGAAGAAAATGGGAAGATCGGGTCAATATAGTTGTGTCTATTCTTGGTAGCACAACAAAGGTACATTTCTCAAAACAACAACTGGAATGACATGTTTGTTTGTCTGCTTGTAATCATTGGCCTGTAAAGTAATATGCTTGTGGTTGCTTGCTAAAATATGTTGATATGTTTTTGCCTTGATTGATTGTCGTTGCCACCATCATTTAGCATGCAATAATTTGAGTTGGTCATTAGTGTCTAATTGCTTGATTAGCATGTCTTGTAGGCTCTGATCGTAATTTCGTGACTAAATTGACTGCTTATATAGAATTGATTCAGACCGCCTACTTGAAATCCCACTTTCAGTTGTTGATAAATCTCCCCAAGTTAAATTAATGGCTGATGTGATAAATAGACCCCCGACTCTCCATGAGTACATGTATCCCACAAGAACAAGTCAGTTTTCATGTATTGTCTTACCCCAGACTGATGGTCCATTTGAATTGAATGCAAACATGATACAAATGCTTCCGATATTTCGAGGGGTTGATGCTGAAAACCCCTATCATCATGTAAGAGAGTTTGAATAAATTTGTCGGGCTATGCAATTTGATGAGTTGCCCGATGACTCTCTAAAATTGCGTATGTTTTCGTTCTCTTTAAAGGAAAAAGCTAAAAATTGGTTTACAGTCTGAGAACGCAGTCAATCACCACAACAGAATTTTTCAAAAAGTTTTTTCCATATCATAGAACCATTAGCATTCGTCGAAGTATAAATTGTTTTGTCCAGTTAGATGGAGAGACATTTTTTTCATTATTTTGAATGGTTTAATGATTTGTTGTTTGAGTGTCCTCACCATGTCTTTGAGAAGTGAAGATTGGTCGTTATTCTTTATGAGGGACTAGACTTTAATTCTCGAGCCATGGTTGAGTCTATGTGTAATGGTGAGTTTATTGATAAAATGTTGGATGAAGCATGGTTCTTTTCTAGCTGAAATTGCAGAGAAAACCCATCAATGGGAATCCAGTAGACCATCTAGGAAAGTGTCACATGATATGGGTGATCTCCATGAGTCAGATGTTGATTTTGACTCTGATACAAACATAGAATTCTTATTTAGGAGGGTTGAAATTCTAGAGAGGTGCACAACTGCTGATGCACCCAAGATATGTAACCAGATTGAATTCTCTTTTTGTATCTTGTGTGACTGCTTAGGCCATTTGACTGAGAACTGCCCTGAATTGCATGCCATTAAGCAGTCTAAAATGGGTGTGCCAATAATTTCCATCGAATGCATGAGAAAAACCTATACTTACCAACTTGTGAACTAGAAAGGAGAAACAAACTCAATCTTTCATGTAATGCTGGCCCTACGCAAGGCTTGCAACTTGCAGTGAGCCAAGTTGTCACTGAACCAAATAAAAATGGAAAAATTGATGAGCATGTGGACTGTGAGCCTGAAATGTTTGTTTTTCCCAAGGAGCTTAATTCTGAATATAATGTTTCAGACCCTATTGCTGAAAATGTCAATCAATATTCACCTATTTTAGCCTGGCGTCATCAGGGGCGACCCGGAAAGAATTAGGGGCGACATATAAGACAAAATAGGGTCACCCAAAACTAAAATAAAGCCACCCCTTATCTTCGAATTTTTGAAATGGCAAATATACCCTTCACAATCGGTAGATAAAACTACAATCGGTAGTTTATTTACGTAATCGGTAGATGTTAGGATAATCGGAGGTTATTGTGTACATATGTAGTTTGAAAGTTTTGTTATTTTGAAAAAAAACTACAATCGGAAGGTATTTATTTACCATGTCTCCCGATTATGAAGTTGCCCCAAAATTGATATTTGAAAAAATCCCAAGTTTTTCGAATTTGGGAACTACCATAATCGGTAGACAATACTACAATCGGTAGTTTATATAAATGTATGTTGGTTTGTGTTACGAAAATTATAATCGATAGTTAAAATGGTAATTTCGTAATGTTAATTTTCTACCGATTATGGTAGTAGCCCCAAATTCAAATTTTTCAAAAACAAATTGAATTTTGAATTTCTTTATTTGCACAATCGGAAGTTTCGTGATGTTTATTATTTACCGATTGTACAATCGTTAGTGTCGTGATGTTCTTTTAGTTACCGATTGTGGTAGTTGCCCCAAATTCGAAATTTTCAAAAACCAATGGAATTTTGAGTTTCTCTATTTTCACAATCGGTAGACTCGTGATGTTTATTATCTACCGATTGTACAATCGGTAGTATCGTGATGTTCTTTTATCTACCGATTGTAGTAGTTGCCCCAAATTCGAAATTTTCAAAAACCAATGGAATTTTGAGTTTCTCTATTTTCATAATCGGTAGACTCGTGATGTTTATTGTACAATCGGTAGTATTGTGATGTTCTTTTATCTACCGATTGTGGTAGTTGCCCCAAATTCGAAATTTTCAAAAACCAATGGAATTTTGAATTTCTATATTTGCACAATCGGTAGTTTCGTGATATTTATTATCTACCGATTGTACAATCGGTAGTCTCGTGATGTTCTTTTATCTACCGATTGTGGCAGTTGCTCCAAATTCGAAATTTTCAAAAACCAGTGGAATTTTGAATTTCTCTATTTGCACAATCAGTAGTTTCGTGATGTTTATTATCTATCGTGGTGTTATTTATCTACCGATTGTGGTAGTAGCCCCAAGTTCAAATTTTTTCAAAACCAATGGAATTTTGGATTTCTCAAAGAAGAGAAGAACATAGTCACAATCGGTAGATAAAAAAAAACAATAACTAAACTACCGATTATGAAGGGATATATAAGTATTTTTAACCTATTTTGTCTTATTATGTCGCCCCTAATTCTTTCCGGGTCGCCCCTAATGACGCCAGGTATTTTAGAGGCAGATGTATGGGCGGAAAACACTAATGGTTTTGATGGAGTAGGATTTACATGTATTTGTGATGACGATGATGATACAATGTTAGAAGAGCATGTCATTTGTTCTGAAAATTTTGTGAAACCTTTGGGTTCAGAGACATTTAGCTTTGCTTCGAAATTCATGAATGATGTTTCTTCTAATATTCAATCTGCATATACATGATTGTGATGTTGATATTTATTTGGGGCTTGTGCAATTATTCAGTGAAGGTGAGCATTGCAGAACTTGTGTCTGACTTAGGAAAGGTTGGATTGTCTATTGACACTAATGATCTTATGCATGAAAATAACTGTAATGTGTCTGATTCCCTACCTAGGTCGTAATATGGTGCTTCTTCTGATTCTGATTTGTGTACTTTGGATAATCATGATTCTGATTTGGGTCTTCTTGATATGTTTTATGAATGTGAGCATGCTGCGACACTTACAGATGACTTAGGTGATATGGATGTGACTAATAATGATGGTACTCTGGATCTCATACATGCGAGAAACTTAGATGTGCCTATCTTCCTGCTTAAGTCACAATCTGATGCTCTTGTACCCAACCTAGGTTTGGTTTGTCATAAAATTTCTAAACCAACTATTCTGAGAGTACCTAGTCTAGGATTGGAACTATGTGCTTCTCAAGTACTTTTGGACTATTTTGATGCTAAATATAATGTTTTTGAGGATCCACAGTTGCAGTTTACTCATGTATCTCCATCCATCCCTGAACAGGTCCATTTCGAATTAGATCTTGTGCATGATGCACCCCTAAAATTACTAGATTTTGTGTCCAAAAACATAGCAGTTGAAAAATTCAGGTTTGGGGGTAGCTTGGTCACTTTGAGTGTCTCACTGGCTGTTCTCTGTTGTTGCATATGTGTGAGGCTATTAAAATTTATGCATGTTGTCTTTTGGGTTGATCCTCAACTCTTTCGATTGTTGGTGTATGGTGAATTTTTCTTGTACATATTCCAGTAAGTTCAGTATCTCTATTTTTAGTCAGTTTGATTTTTCTTTTTCTGTATATAAATGTGCTAATCCAATGTGATTTCAGCCGAGTTTCTGTAGGGTTTTAGCCTTGAATAATGGAGTTCTAATCTTCTTCTTTTTTGCCGACATCTGGTAATCTCTTTCCCTTTTCTTCAACGCAGCATGTTTTTCATGGTATGTTGTTATAATCCTGTTTATCTTTTGAAACATTGAGGACAATATTTAGTTTAGGTTTGGGGGTGAAAAGTAGATATTATATGACTGATGGCATGCTATAATTGAAAACATAGCTCTTTCTTTTTGTTATAAAAAATAAAATAAAAATGGAACTCATTTACCTTGATTTGTGATACATGTGCATGTATGATATCTTAGGGTTCTTAGTCTAGATGATGAGGCGCCCCTGATTCTAGCACAATTCACATGTGATATAGAAAATTTGCACATGCACGATCTACCAAGCTTGTATAGCGTCGGTGTTTCATAGGTTAAGTAGGCTTCCAATCATCTAAAATACTGAATGAGACTTGACTAGCTTGTTCTTTGATTGCCTGGGATAGAAGTTGGAGGATACATTAAGAAAAGCAACCATTGAATTTGACCGGGTGCATCGGAAAGGGCTAGCTCTTGCTAAAATTGTCATGTAATGTATTTTTCTGTTTTTGTGTAAAGTTGTTGTGTCATCTTGTGTTTGTATCTCTTGTTATTCCAAAATCAGTTGAAAAAAACAAAAAAACAAAAAATAAAAGATTAAAAAAGAAGAAAAGAGAAAAAAGTTCATAAAAGAAAAAAAGAAAGAAAAGAAACTGAAATGAAATGAGTTGTTATTTTGTCATTTGTTTCAAACCATTGAGTAGTTTCTCTTTAGTTATGAATGTAAATATGAAGTCAATGTTTCTTTTTGTACATATGTTGTAAATAGTCTTGTAATAAGCAAGGGAGGGTGCACGCCATCGATGTACAACGCAGGTAAGCTGAAATATCACCAACTCTGAAGGTGAACATTCACAATTCTCATAAAGCCGGACAGCTAGCTTGGCTTTGAATTCAGTTCTTAGCCTAAAAACTATCTCTTTGTAATTGGCTGTCAGAACTTCCTACAGTAAATCGTTCTCTATACATGTCTAAGTTAGATGCACTTTACACTCTTATCACATGTCCTTAGTTGTTTCAGTGCTAGAGTTGTGCCTTTGAAAGCTAGATTGACATATCCAATTGTTGTGAGCTAAAACTGAATGCATGTATCACTTTCATGAAATCTGAGCTTATATTTTGTCCTAGAACTTTGTGGGTGTGTTCTAAGCAAACCCTCACGAGAATTAAACTCGTCCAGTAGGGACACTTAGTGGTTTAAAAGGCTTATTGAATTCGCTAAATGCAATCGAGAGACCATCGATAATGGTGTAGGTAGGATTTTCTAAGTTTTTTGTTTTACTCGTGGATGAGCAAAATTCAGGTTTGGAGGTGTGATCGGTGCCTAATAATGCATATTTCTAGGCCATTTTGTTGTCTTTTGTCACATCTCAAATACTTTAATGTCTTATTTTAAGTCAAATTATGCATTTTGCGTGTCGGGTATCAATAATTCTTTTTGTTGTAAATATTGATAATTAGTGTTTGTTTGCATTCGTAGGAGAATAAAGAAAAGTCTGATTGGCATTGCGGAGAGTGGAATGGTACACCATGAAGCACGAAATCTGTGAGCATAAGTGTAGACAGCAGTATCAGTGGATTGATGGAGTCGATGGATTAAACAATAGTGTCAAAAGAGTGGAACAAAAAAGATGATTGATAGATAATGGGCCGCTTGACTGAAGGGTAAACGAAAGGATGTATTGAACTCTTATGCACCTAAGCCAGGTGTTTGTGTATAACACCCAAACGGACCCTAAACACATCTTTCATTTCCACTTTCAAGTCCGGATCAGAAACAACTTTTCCTTTCTCTCTTACACCACCGACAACACCTACCCTGTTAACTGAAAACAACCCTAACTCTGCCTCTCTATCCCTATTTGGCTATCTGTTTCTCTCAACCCAGTTTCATTTCACTTCAAATCAATCTCTCTATCTCGACAATTGCACCTCTCCTCTGCTGTTAGAAGCATGCTATCAAGGTTGATTCAATATTTAGAGATTTGGAGACAAAGTCAGGCGGCATTATAAGGTGGCCGTGGCAACAACAAGCAGCAGGGGTGTCAAATTAGGTCTGAGTATGATATCCTTTCAATCACCGACAACATCAGACAATTAGGCGGTTGTGCAGTGGTGAGTTCAAGAAACATCAAATCCCTAATTTTGTCATTGTATTTTATTGAAAATGGGATTGGAAATTGGGAGAATTGTTGTATAAATTGGGAGAGGATTGTAAGGGAAAAATAAAAGCTCGGAGTAGCCGATGCAAGCTGTAGTGTTAGTCTAGGGTTTATTTAATGTTTGTTATGTTCTAAAAATCTCTACTAGGGCGGAGATGAAACCCCCTTTAATAATTAAAATTTCTCTTGTTTGATTTTGCTTGTTCTTCTTCATGGAATTTTATTGATAAACATGTCTTAATTTCTGAATTTTGAAAAATTTCTTTCACCTTGAATGTCAAGCATCCTAGGTAGTTAGATTAATTCTTTGTCAATATTCAAGCCTATGTAAAATGATTTTAGTTTAATCTGTGATTACTCGTACCTTAGAAAGACAAGTAATGTTAGTGTTTTATCACATCTTCAAGGGTGCTTGAGGCTAGAATCTCTACAGCTCCTTGATTAAAAGTATAACAACATATCAAAGTTATGGATTTCTATGCGTTTAGGAGGTGGAATCGAAGCCCTAGTTTATCTTCTATTGCTTTGTAATCTTATTTCTTTAGTATAATCATCAAGCATCTCGTCGTATCGACAAACACCGTATTTAAATTAGTAAAAGTAGAACTTAGAAGTTTAGCATCACATAGTTCCAACTCCCCGTAGGATCGAACCGTATTTGCCATTGCCTGCGTTCTAGACGCCGTGCGCTTGCGGTTTATAATTGTAGATTTTTAAAGCCTACCAGACCACTTTCCTTTACTGATTTCTTATCTAGTTTGAATCCACTAGAAGAAATCTTTTCAAAAGTCTTACTACTAGAATCATTGATGAATAAAATTCTAATACATCAACAATATGAAGAAAAAAAACCAAAACTTATTTATTAGAATCAATAGCATTGGATCATTGAGGATGTCAACTTTGGGAAACAGAAGAAAGTTCGGCTGATATGGAAAACACAGTTAAACGCCGAACCAAATAAGTTGATCAAATATAGTGTCGCATTATTAGGTTCGGCATAAACAATTAAAATCGTAATAGCCGAACCTTATTAAAATTAGGTTCGGCATAAACATAAAAGTTAATTTTAAGCCGAGTTTAGTCATGAAAATAAATTTTAAGTGTGAAAACTTACCTGAAGCATGGAGAAATAACCTCCAATATTTGTACTTGTTAACCTAAAGGCAGTTCCAAGTTGCTCGAATAGGAAAGAAAGGGTCGCGGTTCCCCAAGAGTACTTGTGGCAACTTTTCAAACCCCTTAACAATTGATGATATTGAGCATTAACCTTGTTCCCACTGTTATCGGGAAATATAACACTTCCTAAAGTATACAACAAATACGCGGTAGCAGTGCGCCTAGCTGTGACCTCGTCCATAACCAACTCTCCCTTTGAAATTTTCTCATTTGGGTCTCCAAAATACTTTTTCAAAGCGGTGAACTTGATTTTCTTCAACTTCTTTGTGCTAGAATCCACAAACTTCACCTCTTTAGCAGCGCAAGCAAACTCCAATTCAGTCTTGTCTTTTGGCCAACCTAGAGTTTCCTCAGCCAGTACATACAACTCATCCCAAGTCATTTCATAAACCTCAGATTTCACATTTTCCCCCTTCATTCTAAGACCACTAATCTTATGTGCATCACCAGGAGTAATTGACATCTCGCCAAAGGGGAGATGAAATGTGTAAGTCTCCGGACAAAATCTCTCACAAAAGGCTGAGTTTGTAACTGCATCAAATTCCTCTTGTGCATAGAAAATAGCAGGCCATAAACCAGAGCCTTATCCTAAAGCCACCACCTCAGGAGCCTCTTTGAAAATATCCCAATATGCGGCACTCTGGTGTCTACGTACGCGGACTGCATCCCTGTGATCCGGAGTCTCATAAATTCTCTTCGACCATGACTCCTTGTAGCCAATCAACACTCTTCCACCATCTTTAGGAAGACCATGGGGCAAACCATTCTCGCGAGCACGTATCACATTATCATCACTAGGAATGTGCTTACCTGTCTCCTTTGATGTAACAACTTTCTTCTTCTTCCCTTTCTCTTGTTTTTGTTGTGTTTCTTGTTGTGGTTCTTCTTGTGGTTCTTCCTCTTCATCATCATCATACTTATCTTCATCATTGTCATCCTCTTGTTGTACTGGCAAACAGAAAGTCGTGTCAGTTCCCCTTTTCCCTGGATGCAAGTTCTTGGTGCCACCACCTCGAGGTTTGGGAGTTTTTGAATTAAAAGGAGTCACTTCCATTGTTCTCCTTTTAAGCTTCTCTTTGAATTTTCCCGGATGGGTGCTAAAACAAATGATACACCTTAATTAATTTTCCAAAATAAATAAATATGATTCTACTAAAAATTGTGATAAGTCACCTATAAATGGACAAGTTTACAGGAAGCTATTAGCCATACACAGAGTAAAGTTCGTCACATTCGATATTTATCAAAATGAGCCGAACAATGTGCCGAACAATGTAAGATGGATTATTAAGTAATCGTATTCAAGTTCGGATGAGTATCATAAAAAATAATTATAATCCGAACATGTAGGTTCGGCTGATTCGATATTCAAAACACAACATGTTTTTCAGCCGAACTGTTCTTCATCTGTAGAAAAAAAATATAAGTTCGGCTGATAAATGTCAGCCGAATACTACTCTGTAACTACCAAAAACGCGAGGAATCATCGATTACATGTCATGAAATCAATGAAATACGAAAAAACAAGCAATGGGTTTGTGGGAAATACCTTTATATGTGCAATTTTATGGAATCAGGGTCTATTTCTCGCTCTCCAACACCAGTTAATCCACTATCCTCTTCATCTCCATCTTTTCCAAAAATCCTAGATTGAGATGCTACAGAAGCAACACCAGGATTCGGCGTCCTACCTCTAGCATTTCGCTTATAACGAGGTGCCATATATGGGTTTAATCGAGAGCTTAATCGAAAAATGAAATTTTGAGAATTTGGTTGCTGTTTTTGGAGAAGAAGAGGAGAAGAAGAGGGAGAAAGAAGGGTTTTTGGTTTTTAAAAGTTTAATTTTTTTTTTTGTATTAAGTAACGGTTAATTAGTGGGTAACGATTAATTAGTGGGAGGGTAGTTAATTAGTGGAGGATTTTAGGATTAGAATTTAATTTAGTGGAAGGGTAATAATGTAATTTAAACTATATAAGGGTATTATAGTAACTTAAGCATCCCTAGAACACCCCTTATCATCTTGTATTGGATGGCATAATAAGTCGGTATGCCCCAAAATTTTCATGTATGCCCCAAATGAGGGTTCTTTTTTTTCGGGGCCCGAGCCTAAAATCCCACCTAAACTAATTGTCAGGCCTTAAGCTCAGCCCAAAATAATGCTGTAATCTGAAGCAATTATCTCATGCCGCGAAACTCAGAAAGAGTGAAAGCGAAGGGAGAGAGAACATTTTAGGGAAGTAATAAATGATTCCCCTGAAAAAACAAACTGAATCAACGATCTAGGGTTTGAGGGAAGAAGAAGAAGAGGAAAATGGGCTGGGGATGGACGATCTATGAAGGAGTTGTTATAACAGGGTCTCTTTCGTTACTTGGATGGGCAGGACTTTGGTTTCTTAATAGAAGATTATATAAAGAGTATGAAGAAAAAAGGGCTCTTGTTCAGATCCTTTTTAGTGTTGTTTTCGCTTTCTCTTGCAATCTTTTTCAACTTGTTCTTTTTGAGATCCTTCCGGTTCTTTCTAAGGAGTAAGTTTAATCTAAAACAAAATACCTTTGTTTACTTTTATCTGATCTTTTGTGTAAGTGTTGGTTGTTTATTGGGATTTATTGTTTATGACCTTGGGCATTGCAGTGATAATTATAACTTTTGGTTACAGGGCAAGATGGATAAATTGGAAGGTGGATTTGTATTGCTTGATACTGTTATTGGTCTTTATGTTGCCGTACTATCATTGCTATTTGATGCTTCGCAACAGCGGTATGTTCTTCTTTTAGTTGTGAGTCAGTCTCTTCTGTTTCATTTATAATGGGTCACGTTTAATTTACCCCATGGTTAGGCTTGGCCAATTTCACAATTACATATAAGTTTTGCACAACTTAGGGGAATTGCTGATTTTTCATAGTTACACATTTTGAGATTTTGAGTAAGAGAGTTCAATATTGGTACGGATATGAAAAATCTAGTATCTAAATTACACAAATACCTGATTACAACTCGAGTGCCCTAGATGGATTCAACTCGAGTTGTGGCAACGAAGTACATGTGTAGAGAAGGGTTTAAGCTTTACCAGTTCTTCTTAAGTGTTGTCTTGTGTGGTGACACTTAAAAATTGACAGATATGTCTGGTTGTTAATAGTTGCTTTTGGATTTCATATCCTTCATGATCAAACTCTGCCAGCTAACTTGACTGCAGCTTTTTTATTTATCTCGGAGAAAGTGTCCTTAATTTTTGTGATAATTATTCTAGCATGTTTATTTATTCATCATTCCAGGAGTAAGAAGGGAAAGAGCCGCAGTTGGTGCCATCTTATTCTTGTTGGCGTTTCTTTATGCTTTTTGGCGCATGGGCATTCACTTTCCGATGCCTGATAAAGGTCAGATTCTACTTTTACCTTATTTTGTTCCGCAGCGGATGGAATTTGTTAGGAGTGTCAGTATTCAAATGATTCAATTGTTGCTCGATCACTATCTAATTATTTGAGAGTGGAGGTTCCATACTTATGTTTAACCATCTTTTTGTTTCCCCCAATTTAACTCGCGTAATCAACCGGGGTGTTCATTATAGGAGCACATATTTGAATAAGGAACTGGGTTTTTACCTTCTTTTTTTTTTGGTACTAGACCACCAGCAGTGAAGTTAGTTTGAGTAGAACCTTGCATTTTTTTGCTTCTTGCTTCGTGATGTTTCCGTAGTGTTCTTCAACCTGTTCCCTATAGTTGATATTGCATTATTATCTCTGAAAGTATTACATGATTCTTCTTCTTTTCCGCTATTCCTGCATATTGCTACTATCCATTAACTAGTAGTAGGCCTGTTTTGATCTATTTTCTTCTCAGGGTTTTTCACCATGGCTCAGTTGGTTAGCAGAATTGGAGTAATAGGCGTGACTGTCATGGCCGTGCTATCTGGTTTTGGTGCTGTCAATCTGCCTTACAGTTACCTATCTCTCTTCATCAGGTACTTAATTCCACATCTTTCATAAGTGCACCATCTGTTGAAACAATCAAGGAGCAGTTATGATGCACCACCATTGCCTTTTTATAACTCTCGAAAACTGTGCGATAATTATGTTTGGTAGTTCGTGTATTTTTCTTTGCATCAGCATTTAAATTTCATAAGTAATATATTATCAACCTCACCTTGTGATATATATCCTTTCAAACCAGTTAAAGAGTGCCAGTGTGCCACAAAAAACACTATGTCCGAAATCTTGAGTAAAAACTGATGTTACCAGTGGCGCTCTATTGATACAATCAAACGTCAAACAGAATACATTTTTGTACTGTGATGTTTTAATACTAATGGATACAAAACAACGATACGCCTAAAAAAAAATTCAGCCGTATCGATACGTATTTACACGGATACGCGTATTGATACTCCCAATACTTCAAGATACAACTCAGTTAGAAAACTTTGTCTAAATATTAGAAAATTTAGATATTTTACTAGATTCTATGAGAAGTTTTAACTATAGTGACAAAATATTAGTTCTGAATCTGTCAACTGATCTTGCTCTAGACTTTCTTCCTTCTTATCCAGACTTTTTCTCTCTTCAGTGAGGTTAATCATACAGATTATATTTTAATCATGCAAACACATGTGTGTATTTTGTTAAGTTTCTATCTTATATATAATATATTTATGTTAAACTACTGATCAATATTGAGTATGCCGTATCGCCGTATTTTAGTTTTCCAAGTAGGTGTATCATAGTAGCGTATTGGTATCTTGTATCCGATGCCGTATCCGTATCGTTGCAACACAGATACAAACTATCTATTTGTGTATGGCAGGGAGATTGAGGAAACAGATATCAAAGCTTTGGAAAGACAGTTGATGCAATCAATTGAGACTTGCATTGCAAAGAAAAAGAAAATCATTCTATCTCAGATGGAGATGGAGCGAATTCAAGAATCTGAAGAGGTATTCCAGTATCACTCAGCATATCCTCATCGTGTTCCTTTGAAGTGTCTCTGTCTTTTTTTTTTTTTTTTTTACTTACAGAAATCCAATGAGATTCACTAATCTGAATTCTGAAATTAGAATTAAATTTATTGTCTCGTAATGTGAAAATAATAAGTTCTGAGATTTGGACTTTTCTTACTTCGAGCAATCCTCTATAGTTCTTAGTGGCACTAGCATCGTACTATTGTTCTCCTTTTACCAAGCAGGATAAAAGTATAACTGTTATAAGCCTAAACCATATCCTCCGTTAGCAGGCACTTTTCTCCTACAATTTCATTTTGTATCTTTTGAAACATTAGTGTAGCATGCCTTTAGCCTTTATATGACATGAAAATCAGAAGTCTATATGCGTGCTAAATGCTAAGTGGTCTGAACACAATCAGAACCCAACAATTAAATTCGGTACATTGAAAGTATGAAATCACTCGCAAAATGAGAAAATCCTGCAAAGAGAAGGCCAAAAATATATGAAAACAATTAGTGGTAAGAGTTTTACAATTTCGTATCAGTGCATGTATAGAGTGTTTCTGTAAGTATATGTTATACGTTTCTCTCTTAAATATCGATTAATAACTTGAACACAACTGGCTGTAACAGAAAGTAAAATCTAGATCTTTTCTGAAGCGTTTTGTCGGAACAGTTGTTCGTTCGGTTCAGGAGGATAAGAAAGAGCAGGGTACGTTCTTCATTCTGGGTTATTTCCTGATAAAGTTGTAACATTATATTTCATATTTTATCTCTATTCATCCCTCTGATGCCTGTACTTATATATGTTGAAGATATTAAAAGCATGGAAGCAGAGGTACAAGCCCTAGAAGAGCTTTCAAAGCAGCTATTCTTGGAGATTTATGAGCTACGCCAAGCTAAGGTCTATACATCTATGAAACGGAGGACTACCTTTTCACTTTTTTTCATTTCGTGCAGCTAGTTTGTACACTGTACATTCATCCTGTATCTCATTGTTTCTTGTCAGTTTGATGTGATCGGTGAATTTTTTTGATTTTTTTCCTTTTATATTACTTATCGTCCATCCCTTTTCAGGAAGCTGCTGCATATTCTCGAACCTGGAGGGGTCACCTACAGAATCTACTGGGTTATGCATGTTCCGTTTATTGTGTTTATAAAATGATAAAGGTACTCATTTCTTATTTTGAGGGCGGTTGAATGTCAAATTCACTTCTGGTTACTAAATTATTGTGTTTTCTTGTTTTTCCAAACATTTGTGATACTTCTGTTGGATGATTAATCATACACCTATCCGTGTTCACTCCACAAATCTAGCACCTTAATACTGAAAGTATTTGAGTTATTCCTAAGGTCATTATTGAGTATGCGACTATTCTAAAATTGCCCCATGTCAGCCGTTAAAGTGTTCTAATAGGGCATAAATGCGGGTGTGTTGGACATTCTTCATACTTAGCAGCCTGATGAGATATGTATGTTAACGCGAAAGCATGAATTCCGAGTCTTATCTGTGAGCCAGAGAATGTGTGAATTCTAAAACTGCATTTATACACGATCTGATTCCTTGTTTTGCATGAAAGAAGGTTACAAAAAGCAATTAAATCAAGGGATTAGATTTCTGCATAAGTAGCCTTCTCTTTCTCTTTTTGCTGATTCCTTGCTGTTCAGCATTGTTGCTTGGTCTTTTGTGCATTTGGTACACGTATCTGACTGGGTTAATTTCATATGCAGTCTTTGCAGAGTGTTGTTTTCAAGGATGTAAGTTTTCTGTAACTGATACTCTATAGTAAATGTCACTTGTATTTCTTAATTCTCGTCTATCAGAATCAAGGATAGAAGTTTATATCAATTTTCTCATTTTGGTTTTGTTTTTGCAGTCTGGTTCAGTTGATCCTGTGACAATGACAATCAGCATATTTTTGCAGTACTTCGATATAGGCATAAATGCTGCACTGCTATCTCAAGTAAGTTCTTGTTCACGTACCATGATTAGCAGAGCATTATTGGCAAGGCATATTTTGCTTTTCTTGTTTATTCTGTTCCTTATTAATAGCAACTTGGATAACTTTAAACCTGAAACAAATGGAGATCTGGGGTTCACATTAGTTGGTGGGAAAAAGGCAACGATCAACTGAATTGAATATTTCAATACCTGAGAGTCTGACTACTGACATTTTTTTTTTCTTTCATTTTTATATGTTCTGTGAAACAGTATGTATGTATTTTAATGTTTTTGTTATTCCCATGTGCAGTATATCTCTCTGCTATTCATTGGAATGCTGGTGGTGATATCTATCCGAGGCTTCTTGTCAAATCTAATGAAGGTAGTATCATTTTCCTGTCTTTCTCTTGATTTTCATTCAAAAAGAAAAAAGAACTGTTCTGTTAATCTCGGTGTTTTCATCTTATGCTTTTCTCCTTTGCGTGCAGTTCTTCTTTGCAGTTTCCAGAGTTGGTAGTGGAGGATCATCGACTAATGTTGTATTGTTTCTGTCAGAAATAATGGGAATGTATTTTATAGCGTCAATTCTGTTAATAAGGAAGAGTTTAGCAACCGATTACAGGTAAATTTTTTATTTTTTCTATCTTGATGCTGTCCCATTATCTATTGTTTTTAATTAGGAATACTGTCTTTTTTTGTGTTACTTCATGATGCGTCTACTTTGTCATGAATTCAAGCCTCCAAGGTCTATGACATTGTGGTGATTCCGTTGTTCGAATCATGCGATTCTAAATGTCTAAACCATGTCAAATATAAGCGATGTTAACATGTCTTCTTCTTTTTTTGGGTAACTGATTTTATTAGTTAAGAAATGTAAATAACTGAGAAGAACATCTGTTGTTTTCTTTGTGGCAGGATAATCATCACCGATGTATTAGGTGGTGACATTCAGTTTGATTTCTACCATAGATGGTTCGATGCAATTTTTGTAGCCAGTGCTTTCCTCTCCGTGCTCTCATTTTCAGCACATTACACGTCTCGCCAAGCTGACAAGCACCCAATTGATTAATTCTTGTTTAAAATGTGTAATCTGTTCCATTTGATTGTCTCAATCTGGCTTTTGTATGCCTCAGGTTTGTTCAGGGACGATTGGGGCACCTCTATGTTTTTATTTATAGGGGCACCCTGCATCATTATAGAGTTGTCTGTATTAGGTTGAGAAGTCCAATTTAGATGTGCCCTCTTCTATTCCTCAACTCGGCGTCTTCTTTCCACAATCTCCACTGTTGAATGTAGATATTATTACTCAGGAGATATTGTACCCCTTCATTTGTTGTACCCAGTTCCATGCATAATCAAGATCCCTTTATGTAATGATAATTTGTTTATCAAAATTATTTTGAGTGTGTAATATAAGTGACAAAACAATAGTACCTTGGTTAAGAATCTCCTTTTTTCTGGTAGAGGAGCTGAAATTTTTCGTCAACTCTTAAGTTATCTGAACTTATTTTTATGAGTCCTGTTAATAGGAGGGAAGAATGGATTTGAGGAGGGAAGGATTATGAGGAGGGAGTTAAAATTTTAGGGGAGGGATTGACTTCTTGAAAGCGATGCGAAATGTCCAACCTATCCTTGATTGTTAATTAGATTGATTATAAAGTTATGATTGATTATTATAGGTTTTCAATTTGTGTCTAAAAATTGTAGCGTTGATGTTCATTTAACTAATTTCAGATTACTCTTTGTACGATTGACGTCAGTAACCAGATCAATCCTTTTAAGAACTAGTAGTTTTTTTATCAGTTGTTCATGTGGCGGTGAATTTGTTGTTTGAGGATCTTGTTAGGATTTTTATTGTTGAAGCAGTTCCATGGACTTGTGAGAAAGAGAAAAGGGATTTGAATTGGATTGGATTGTTTTCTTTTGAGACCAGACAACAGGAATCAACCGATAGTGACCCAGAGGAATCATCCCGATACTATTCTACCAAAGTTATTTGTAACTAAATTACTAAGAGATATCTGATCCAAGGATTCAGTGATAATGGCATTGGAAACGTGATTCGTGGAACATCAATAGATTCTATGTGAAGAAATCAGTGAACAAAGCTTCGTTTTCTGCGAGCTTGCAAAGGAATTTTAGGGATTACTCATTTGTATTTTGGTCATTTACTAATTATCTTTGTATTTGACCTTGACTGTGCAATGACCAAATTTTGGTTACAATTTTTCACTCCTCAAATCCGTTTCTTCCCTCCTAATAACAAGTCTCATTTTTATCTAACTAAAATAGTATAAATAAATGGGGTATTTTGGTTGGTCAAATAAAGACAAAATAGTTTGGTGTAACTCTAGTGTTACTAATAGTCTCATTTCACCCGTGCGATGCACGGGTCTGCGACTTCTGTTTCTTGCTTACCCAGTAATTGATGTGAAGGGTGATTGTACTGATGACTTTTGAGATGGTTCAATCCATAAAAAACAAAAATTATCTATATTTTACGAAATGCCACTTCACAATAATATATCTGGTTGAAAAAATTGGAACATCTTTTGGAGCGCAAACATTTACTAAAAGGAAAACAGACACCTAAGAAAACTTTAATTAACCGATAGTACCTAAAAATCTACCAAAACAATTAATAGACATAAATTGTAGTACCTAAGATAAAACAACCTAAGGTACGTGATAAGGAATAAAAAGAAAACTCTAAATAAGTAACCCAATAACACCAAATTTGAAGTCAATTAAATCACCTTAATCTTCTATTCACCATTCTCATGCCTATGAGTCGGTGCTTCGAGAATAATACAGTCTATAGATCTGGAGTTGGCAAGAATGTGTTGACGCAAATGGTTTTGATATATTCATCTGGTAAATCATTCTTTATGATGATAGTAATTTTGATGGTTCATTAGCTGTATTTGAAAAGCCAATGTACATTGGAGTATATCTTATTATTATTTTCGAATTAACATTGAGACTCTCAAATTTCGACGGTGCAGTGGTTGGTGCTGAATTTAAAATGCGATGCACGGATTTGTTTCTTGCTGGATGACCTTGTTACGAAATTACTATTGAAATTGGTAAAAAATCAGTAAGTACGATACTCTTGTTGCAAACAAATCAATAATCTAATATATGAGTTGGTGCAGGACAAACCACAAACCATGCAAAATCATTTGAAGAGGAAAAAACCCCAGCAGCAATCATCATGGAAGTTTTTAAGGGGAAGGAATTTGTGTGGTCGAATTTTTGAAAGTTTATCCAACTCAATTGCTTATGCCTGCAATTCCAACGAAAACAAACACATACGACACAAAACACTCTTGAGTCTGAAAGGGAAGGACAAATATCACCACCTCGTATTCAACTTAAACCCAATGTCTTGATTTTTTGATTAACATCAAAGAAATCCTCGAAAATAAAATCACAAATACCAAGATTAATTTCATCACCTCAGATGTCGGTATTCATGAGTTCCCCCATTTCCGCGCATTCAAGAGATCCCCGCTGCCGCGATTATTATTTATTATACATGCAAAACAATAAAATTAAAAAGATTAGGCCACAAAACCCCAAAAAAAGAACACGCAATTGGGGAATATAAATTACTTCACCCAACTAATAATGTCTGCTAAGGGGTGTTTTTGGGGGCAAAAATACTAAAATACCCTTCCCTCAAAATAAAAATCAAAAAACAAAATCATATCCCCATTTCCATCTCCACTTCTTATTGATCTCTTTTAGGGTTAGAGCTTTGAAACCCAAATATTCTACATTCCCTTTCAAATTCTAAATTCTCCCCACTCCCTTTCAAATTCTCTTCTCCTTCTCTGCCGGCTCCTCACTTTGGATATGATTTTTTTTTTTACATTCGGAAGTGATGAAGACCATGCCGGTAATGATGAAGATCATGCCGGAAGTGATGAAGACATGCCGGAAATGATGAAGACATGCCGGTAGTGATGAAGACCATGCTGGAAGTGATGAAGACCATGTCGGATTTTTTTATACATCGCCGGAAGTGATGAAGACCATGCCGGAATTGATGAAGACCATGCCGGAAAACTGTGCCGGCATGCTTGGTAACTAACATTCAATGCCGTAACTAAATGCCAGCATGCTCGATAGAAATATATCAATGCCGGTAGTCAAGTGAAAAAAAAAATCAACTTTCTGGATACTTTACATAATGTGCCGACATAGAAATTAAAGCAACATACTATGCCGGAAAACGGTGACGGCATGCTCGAGAATTAACTAACTGTGCCGGCAGTCGACTGATTAAAACCAGAAAAAATAACTTTTGTACCGGCATAGTTTTTGGGTTGAATACTATACCGGCATGGTATTCATACCACGTCCATGCCGGCACCGAGCTTTTTCAGCTGCAAAAATGGTGGATTCAAAGAAAAAAATCAAATTTTCAACCTCTTAGCCTTTTGTCAATTTTTTTCCCTCTTTCTACACTCACCCAAATACAAATAAAAACCTACAATAATCTTTTAACAAATTCTTAAGATTTTTCTTAATTATTATTAACCACTAATCCTGATTAGTGAGTGGTAGATTAGAAATTACTTAAAATGCTTAGATAAGGGGTGACCCTGATTTGATATTTGGATCCCGTTCTTGTCCTTTTCCTCTATCCCCAATTAGTTCAATATCTCTCAACTACTTATTCCAAAAAAAAAACAACGAAATCTTAGAAATAAAAATCACCGGGAAAATCATGTGGTTTTGGATCTTGCTCGAGTGTTTATATAGTGACTCACCAAAACCAAAATTTCTATAATAAATAATAATCGAGCATGTTGAAATCTATATAGCCATATTTTACTTTTTGAAGTATTTCACCAAAAAATATCGAGCATCTTTCCCTCTTTTTATGAAAATCAAAGCACATCTATGCTTTAGATTTTTATATATTTTTACTATTTCAAGCTCAAAAGCTCAAAACCATGAAATCTTTTAATTTTCTATTGTGTTATTTTCTTTTTTATTGTATTTAATTAAAATATCTTTTCTAGTGTGCTTAATCTTTTTGGACAAAAATTCCAATATAATCTCCATATTTATGGATGAAAAATATTTAAGCCGACCTGCAATATTTTTTTTTCCATTTTTTTGATTGCCACATTTACTTGTTTCCATATTGAGCACCTCCTTAGTACCAAAAAAAAAAAGAATTGAGCAACTTCGTACATGGAAATCTGTTTTTGTTTCCCAGATTTTTTTCATTTTCTTTCTTTTATGAAATTTATCGTTTATCACGATTTTCTATTAATGATTGTGCATTTCGACTATTGGGCAGGTGAACATGGCAGGTCGGCTACCATTATAATTGATCCAGCCTGAGTAAAAATCAATCCCGTGGTGTTGACTACCATTATAGTTGATCACCTGATACGGAAGCTAGCGTAGAAACGTACCAATAAATTTGTCTCCGCACATCGGCCATCACATAAACTATTCGAATCTCGAAACAGTACCAAACATATATTTCATGCATATGATTTGTTGTGTGGAATATATGTCCATGACTTGGCTTATGTAAGATCATCACATTAGCAACTGCACAAAAGAACATACACAACTTCTAAGATTCTGATACGAACCAAAAAGGAGAACTTATCACTTACATGAATCAACCATGCAACAAACAAAATCTAATACACCCCTTTGAAAAACCGGTAACACCAATCTGCAAATGTTATCCCAAGTATCTAATAACATGTTGGTTTACTGCGAACGTGCCCACTTGTACTATTCTCCGGTCCATTTACTGAGTGAAATTCACATTTCATTACTCATCAGTACTAATCACATTCCATTACTCATCAGTACTAATCACATTCCATTTACTGGGCAGTAGAAAAAGCTTTGCCGCATTAGTGGAACTGAGTTATTACCTGGAAACAAAATGGTGAAACTCAAATTAGAATGGACTAAATGACTAAGGTTGCATACGCTGATAAGACCTCTCATAGGTGCTCTTCTATATAGCTGCACAGTAATTTGAAAAAGCATCAGATCAATGATGAAATTGATAACCCACGTAGATTATAAGAACGCCAACTCATAAAAAGTCATTCAACCCTTTACTTTTAGTAAGTATTTCTGCTCTAAATTAGCAGATTTACTTACCCAAATTGTAAGAGTGATTAAAAACTTCACAAACACCCGATTATGGCACCAAAGGTAGACTTTCAAGATACTATAATTAAAGAAAAGCTAAATCAGTTCTCAAACTCACAAATACCAAAACCAATAACTATGAACTCAATCCAGCCAAATTCAGCAATAGATATACACCTAAAGAAACCAATACTCTTAGCTTATTGAGACTTGAGAGTATAAGAATTTTGAATCCATTAGCACCCTGCAAGTGGCAATCCGCCAAAACCAAAGATAAGCGATTGAAGAGAATATCGCCAACAACTGCAGTACACAAAATCAAGAACACCAGGAAATAAAATTTAAAAAATCAGATACTTTATACCTTCGCATGAGTTTGTTGTTATCATCAACAGAAGGTCCAAAAGAAAAATCTCATGCACGTACCATAGTACAATTTTGAGTCTATTAGGACCCTGCAACCCACCAAAACCAATGATTGGAAAATGAAAAGAACACTAAAAAAAACAAAGAAACATCGCATATACCTTCGGTACACTAAAACTAAAAGAACACACGATGTGCACGCAATTATCGCAAAAGAATTCTAAACAAACAAAATAAAAAATAGTGGTAATGAAAATCAAAAACGTGTTGATAGTAGCTACCTTCTTCGATTCTCTAACCAAAGAATCATGTTCGCTGATGTTTCAGCACTACTTGAGATGTTATAGAAAGCTCACCCATGTCCTCTTCCAATTCCTTCGGCTTAACCTTGAAGGAAAAACTGAAGGAAGGAGAAGAGATCTAGGGTGTGTTTTTTAGGCACAAACAACAAACAACGCAAGGGCACTTGGATTAGGAAAAGAATCCCAGCAGTAATCATCTTGAGATTCCTGGAAAAAAAAAAATTAATGCCTGCATTTCCAGTGTGAAGGATATATAAACACCGGCCATATAACACTAAAACGAAAAGTTTAGGAAATAAAAGAAAATCTATAAAAAAACTACACGAAAACATCAAGATTAGTTTTATCACCTCTGATATGAGTATTCATAAGCGCCCACTCCCGCAACATTATTGCCAACTGAATATTCGATGATACATGCAAAACAAATAATAAAAACAGAATAGACATCAGAACCCTAAAACGTAAAGAAACAAAAGAAAAAACGACTAACGAAACCCTAGATGTGAAAAGACAATGAGGTTTGGCTCTTGTGCGAGTGCTTTATATAGTGTATCAACAAACCTAAAAATTCTATAAATAAAAGATTTTGTTATATCAATCAACGCCTTAAAATTAAAATTTCTATATTCATAGATACCACACATTCATCATGGAAATATTTTCTGTCCAAAAAAATATTAGGCATCTTTTATTATACGACTAATTATAGAAATTATTTTATCTTATTGTTATTTATTATACGATTAATTATAGAAATTATTTTATCTTATTGTTATTTTGGAATAAATGATATTATTAAGAAAATTGCATTGAAACTACATTAAAAAAAAATTCTTCCACTTTTCTTCCACAAATGATTTAGCTTTTAACAAAAAACTAATAATTTCTATAATTTAAAAAAAAAAAAAAATTCCACAAACGATTTCTTATTTTGTCCACGATTTTTTTTGTTTTGTCTTGTTTTGCTTAACAGTGATGCATAAAGTTTTGCTTAATATTTTTCTAATGATTTTGTATTTTCGACAGGATTATGCATAATTTTCGGCCTGGAAGAAGTATACATTCTGATCAACAGATTATCATTCACAACTCCAGGTATTTTGATTTTAAATGTTAATCAATGATCCAAATTTGATCAACAATTTTTATTTCCATCTCAGTTGAAACTATAGTTGTAAATTGTATTAAGGTTAGTTTAATTATCAGCAAGTTGATAGTGTAATTAGGATTAGTTTATGATTATAAGAAGTGTAATTGGACATTGGACATTATAATAATTTTTATGATTAATTTAGATTTGTGATGAAATCATGATGAAAATATATATCTTGATATGATTTTGTCTTAATAATTTATTTGTTTATTTTAAAATTTTCTTAATTGGGATTTACCTATTTTTAGCGGATTTTATGTATATATATATTAGGAAATTTTATAATATTTTGTAAGATTATATTTTTTTAGGTAATTTTATAATATTTTGTAAGATAAGATGTTTTAGGTACGTTATTATTTTCTTAAATGTGATTGGCCGGAATATATATCATGGGTGTAAAAGATATTCCTCAAATTCTATTGGCTGATATTTAATATGGTGGGGCCAGAATCAACCAGAAGCTCCGATTAACCACAACGCTCGAAAAAACTCTGTTTTTATATAGAGAATGACCTTCGACATCAACTACTACTAATAATATGTAGTATTAATTACATATTCATAGAAATGCGATTCTTTTAAAAAAAGATCAAATTTTTTGAAAACTTGATATTCTCCAAAATACTATTGGATTTTTCTAAAATTAATATATCTGGAAAGCTCTTTGAATTACCTACGTAATGAGTATAAATAAGAATATTAAATTTTATTTTACGAAAAAAATATCATTGTTAAAAGAGTAAAATTCAACCATGTGCATCGCACATGTGGTTTGACTAGTATATATTAATGAAGAGAATGTAAAAGAGCTAAAGCAAGCAACAATTATATCAAGCAAATAAAAAGTCTGAATTGTGGATAGACCCAAAAAAAAGTTCAAATGAACCCTATACCAAAAACAGCTGCCCAAGCTATAACCAAAGACCTAGCTTTAATACCCACGATCCTGCATGTCTTATCAGAAGTGGACAGATGATTCAAGTACTAGCAGTGTGCAAGATCATGCATAATTCTTGGAGAAGACCATGCCCAAATTTTATTAAAGTTGTTACAACTAGTTATCTCAAAACATGCTATTTGCAACCTTTTTTTTTTTTTTTTTTTTTTTTTTTTTTTTTTCCTGATTAAAAAATGGTTTTATTAATGAAGGTTAAGAGTTTACGTATTGTTTATCCTCATTGATCCAAGTAATGATATCAGAAGGAATATTATCATAAAATTCAAAACTAGACCTATCTACCCTTACTTTCTTAGCTAAACGGTTAGTTGTGTCATTTCTAAGGAACACTAGATTGTGGTTCATTGACTGATTTAATAAGAAGTTCATTGTCGGATTCAAACACTACTTTGTCATATTCTATTGATACCACTCAAGAGATTGCTTCCTTTAAAGCCATACATTCCAGCTGATCTACATCATGGTCCTTCCTCAATCCTCCATCGAAATATTGTCCCTTGACTCCAAAGCATTCACCTGCAAAATTTCGACTAATTAGACCAATTCCAGCTTTACCATTTTCCTTCTTATAACTAGCATCCAAATTAATTTTCATGTAACCAACATCAGTTAGATCCCAAGAGTTAGATTCAAATTTTAAAGGGGTATTTGGCTGAGACATGACAAGAGATGAATGGGAACAACACTGATCGGTAAGCAATTTGATTTTATCTATTGTTCTTAATCTATTAGGCTTTAAGTTCTGGAAAATGACAACACATCTGTCGTTCCAGACCATCCAAGTAGAAATCATTACTAGGTAAAGATTATAATCAGATTTGAGAAAAGCCACTAACAACAACTGTACCTGCAGAGAACCAACTTATAACCCAATTAATAAACGAATAATGATTATGAATAACATTTGAAACATTAACACTAATACCTAGCCAAATTGATCGCGCATAAGGACAATCAACAAACAAGTGTTCAGCAGTTTCCACATCCGCATCACATAGGCTACAATGGACTTCAAGGTTAGATTTATATCTTCCTAGTTTATCTCTAGTAGGAATAATGTCTCTAAGGCATTTCCAGATGAATGAATTTGTTTTCCATAGAGAATTCCTTACAGTAGTAGAAATATGAGAAGAATTGTTAGAGCACTGCTCGGTCGAACTCGCAAGCATTGCTATCTCAAGCTTGTTGTCAAGTTTAGTTGCCAAAGCTATAAGTCTTGATTTCTAGTCTAATTATAGCTAAGTCTCGAACTAGGATAAAAAGTGTAGTTGAGCTCTAGACTCCATGGCGATCATCATATAAAGACGAAGAACTACTCAAGGAACTGGTGGAACTTCATCGACTAAAAGGTATGTGGAGACTTGACCTTATCTATCACTCAAAAGTCTATCTACTCTATCTCCTATCTTGAGACAAAAGTCGCATTGCTATATAGACTTTATACACATTTGCTATTTCGAGCCGAGTTTATCTCGCTTATCTATTTCTCGAAATATGTGTTGGTAAGCTTTCGCTTTGGCCAAGTTCATCTTTACTAGTGACGAAAGTCATATTAAGTTTCAATTACTTGAAAATTGATTTGACGAAAAATAGCTTGTGAACAACAACTATATAACGTCCTCTAAGAATGTTTCAATGATTGAAATGAGAGTTTAGAATATATAACCATGGTTGGATATAAACATTGTGCGATAACTCATACGTGTGTAAGTCCTTATTCCTTGAACCAAAGTATACGTACTTTGCTGCTCAGGAAAACCGCAACTAAAGTCCGCGTACCAGTACGCGCACTGTCGAAAGTTCACATCCCGTGAATTTCTGCTGGAGTTTGTGAACTAAAAACAAACTTATTCTGGGTACTTAAGTCCGCGTACCAGTATGCGTACTTAAGTTGGTTATTTTCTAAAAACTATTATTCGTGAACTTAAACTTATATAAACTAATGAACGCATACCGTGGCTATAAAGTTCATGAATCGATTCGAGTGAATCAAATCGTTTTTGCTTCGATTGTGTCTTGTATACTTCTATAAGATCTAAGCAATTGAACAAATCTCTAACTAGTTCATTTGAGTCATTTGAACTAGTTATGGTAAAGAAGAATATGGTTGATATGAAAGTGCTCATATGGATAACCATTTGGTTAACTACTGTTGAACCAACTAAGTGTACATGTTTGGGTACGGTTACACAAACCTAAATCAATGTGCATTTCATTTGTGTGTAACAAGCTAAGTTTCGATCTAACGGTTGAAAGATATTAGCTTGAATCTAATCAGGTTTTCATCTAACGGTGAATATTGAATGCTTTGTTACCAAGGTAACTTAGATTGCAAACCCTGATTTGAAAGACTATATAAAGGAGAACTCTAGCAACTGGGAAACCTAATCCCCACACCTTTAGTGTGATACTAGTTGTATTAGCTAGAGTCGATTCTCCTTTAACCTTAGGTTTCCATCGAGACGTTGTAGGTTAACGACTTGAAGACTTCATTGGGATTGTGAAGCCAGACCCAACTATTTTCTTTGTAGTTGCGTGATCAGATCTTGCTATTTCTATCGTACTAAGTACAATCGTAAGATTGGCTTGAGATTTATTTCTCCGATAGGCAAGATTAAAAGAAGTCACAAACATCTTCGTCTCATCGTTTGTGATTCCGCAATATCTTCTTTCAATAGTCGATTAAGATTATTGTGAGGTGATTGATAATTCTAGGTTGTTCTTCGGGAACATAATTCTGGGTTATCAATTGGTTCCTGTTCACCTTAATTTATTAAAAGACGGAACAAAAAAACTCGTAGGTATTTCTGTGGGAGACAGATTTATCTATTACCGTAGACTTCTCTATGTGATACATATTTGTTTATTAAAGTCTTCGATTTTGGGTCGTAGCAACTCTTAGTTGTGGGTGAGATCATCTAAGGGAATCAAGTGCGTAGTATCCTGCTGGGATAAAAGACGTAAGGAGCGCAACTGTACCTTGGATCAGTGTGAGATTGATTGGGGTTCAACTACAGTCCAGACCGAAGTTAGTTTGTAGTAGGCTAGTGTCCGTAGCGGCTTAATACAAAGTGTGTGTTCAATCTGGACTAGGTCCCGGGGTTTTTACGCATTTGCGGTTTCCTCGTTAACAAAACTTACGGTGTGCGTGTTATTTCTTTTCCGCATTATATTTTGTTATATAATTGAAATATCACAGGTTGTGTGTTGAATCGATTAATTGGGAAATCCAACCTTTGGTTGTTGATTGAAATTGATTGATCCTTGAACATTGGTGTTTGGTACCGTTCAAGTGATTTATCTTGTATTCAATTAGACTCGCAGATTTCTATTTGCTTGAGTAAGTATTGAATCGAGAAAGTGAGATATAACTCTTTGATATACTTTTATTAAGATTGAGTCTGACTGTCTAGTTGATCCTCTTAAAAGTATATTTGAGTTAGTCCATACAGATTGCTAAGCGAAATATTGGGTATGGTTGTTAGACCCCCGCTTTTTCAAGAATAATCTTGACTATGACTTATGGAATTTAACAGGGTGTTGTATGCACTCTTCACAGAAAACCTATAATTTTTGTCAGGCATCCAAGTTAATGTGTCTACCCCTATAGAAGGGACAAACATAGCTAGAATTTTATCTGCAGTATCAGTAGAAAATAATTGATAAATAAGACTAACATTCCATTGCTTAAAATTAGGAATAAAAAATTTACAACAAAAGTATAAGCAGATGATAAATTAGCATGCATAGCAGGTTCAGGTGGATGTTGAAGCCATATCACCCACTTATCCAACTAGATTCTTACCTTGGTACCACATCTAATTTACCTGCATGAATTAGATTTTACAGTTTCCATACCTTTATAAATACCTCTCGAAACCCATGAGCATTTTTCCTTAAGTTTATCTAGATGTAGAAATTATAAATCTTTAAAATATTTAGCTTTTAAAATTTCAACCCATAATTCACCCGATTCATTACAAATTTTTCAAGACAGCTTGGTGAGTAAAGCTTGGTTAAAAAAATTTATATTTCTAAAAGCAAGTTCACCTAGAGTTTACACAAATTCAACCAAGAAATGAAACACACACCTCTATTTCCTTTGTGCCCCAATCAGAAATTCCTTTGTAGCGAGTCTAATTTGGATATGAGAGCATTAAGAATTTCGAAACACCCCATTTGATAGGTTGAAAGAGGATTAAGAAAAGACTTAACCATAGTCGTCCTTCTTGATTGATTAAGTGAAGAGATACTCTAATTATTCAGTCCATACTCAAAATATTATAAAATGGGACTAAAAGAATTATGTTTATTTCGACCTAGAAGAAGGGGGCTCCTAGATATATAGGTTTCTGAATCAGACACAATAGTCATATTCAAGGCTTTGGCTAAGTCATGACAAGCACCAGGAATATTGTTACTGAAATAGACACAAGACTTTTGACAATTTAGTTGACCAAAGTACATACCAAAATTCCTTATAATGTCCAATATACCATGAACATTTTGCATATCAGCCTTGGTAAATATGAGGATATCATCTGCAAAAAGAAGATGAGATATGGCAGGGGATTTTATTGCAACTTTCACACCAAATATTACTTTGTTAGATTCAATAATAAGAAAACTTATAGAAAGGAATTTCATAGCTAAAATGAACAAGTAGGGAGATAATGGATCTTCTTGTCTTAAACCTCTAGAGAGAGTATACTGCTGACAAGGAGACCCATTCAATAAAATACTTATACTGGTAGTGGGGATACATTGGAAGATTAGATCATAGAAATTACCACAAAATCCAAACTTTCTAAGAATATTTATAAGAACACCCATTCAAGTCTATCAAAGGCTTTAGATAAGTCTAACTTAAGAGCCGTGGTACCACTAAAACCCTCTCTTTGTTTCATGGAACGTATCATTTCATGAGCAACAATAATGTTGTCATGAATAGATCTACTTGGAACAAAAGCATCTTGGTGTGGAGAAATCAGTTTTATGAGCAATGGTTTTAACCTATTAGCAAGTATTTTGGAGATAATTTTGTAAGATGTTTTACAAAGACAATAAGTATAAAATCAGCAGGAGATTTAGAGTCCTTACACTTGGGAAATTGGGACAACTAAGTCTTCTTAAGACTTATAGGCATAAATACAAACTCAAAAAATCTCCGCACCACATCTACAACATCCTTACCAGCATATTTCCATTAGGTTTGATAGAAACCAGCTTAGAAACAATCCGGGCCGGGTGAAGTCCAAGCTGCCATATGTGTAACAACATTTTCAATTTCCTCCAAAGATGGAGTACTTATCAATGAATTATCAACATATGTAAGACTAGAATGGATACATTAAAAAATATAGGTATCCAAAGAAGGATTAGTAGAACAACCAACAAAAGAAAAATGATTAGTTAACAAGTCTCTTATGCTATCTTTATCATTGTGCCAATTACCATGTTCATCACAAAGTGCATCAATATTTTTCCCGTGTCTTCATATATTCAATAAGGGGTGAAAATATATAGTATTGAAATCCATGCATGTAACAAACTTATCCCTAGACTTTTCTTTATAGAAATCAAATTGAATATTATAACATTTCTCTAATTCATGCGTAAGAAAAATCACTGTATCTGGTTGGTTGTTAGGTAAAGTCTGAATATGTTTAATTTCAATTTGAAGTTTGTTAATGTGTTGAATATCACCAAGCTCTAATATATTCCACAACGATAAAATAGTTCTAGTGCATTGAAGTTTTCGTTGGAATTTATAAGCAGGACTACCATGAACACTTATATTCCAAGATATGTCCATTTAATGGCTAAAAGTTTCATGCTTGGTCCAAGTACCAAGAAATTTAAAAGGCCTCTAAAGGTGTTTGGGAACATGATCAGTAAACAACAAAATATGACAATTATCATAGGCTACATGATTGAGATGCAAGAGTTTAGTGTTGGGAAAATGCAGACACCAATCATTGTTTCCTATTTCCATATCAAGTCTAGCCTTTCTAACTCTTGCACCAAATGTATTACTAGACCGAGTGAATTTCTTTCCTTCATAACCAATATCAATGAGACCAGAGTCCCTAATTATATTTTGAACCCAACCTTCTATAGTATTATTATTACAATTAAAATGAAAATTAAGATCTCCAGTCACAAGCCAGGGTTGATAAACATCTTTACTCAACTCATGAACATTTGTTCATACTTGATGAATTTTGGTTAAGTATTGTTCAAAACCAAATAGTGATTCAAGTTTATCATTCGGAAATAGCCTGGAATAGTGATATGTGTCATTGATGTTCAGGAATGTTTCGAATTGATTTAGAGAAACATAGAACTACTATTGATTCAGATACAAGACAGTGGTATCAGTTTTACTGGGAAAACTGTTATACGTCTGAACTCGTATTACATGTATTCGTACAAGTAGCGGAGTAGCTATATACACATCGAATTACAGATTGTGTGATACACATATTCGTATGCACATCATGGGAAATCTGTTTGATTCGTGATTCAGATCGGTATGCATACTTTTATGCAAACCATTCTTGAACTGTGGTTACGAAACCGGGGGTGAGTATCCAAACCGGTACGCAAGATAAAAAAACTCTGTGTTCCTGAACTCAGTAGTGTTTCCAAACCAGTACGCAAACCAATTTATTTCTATGACCTCCGGAACCGACAACTCTTTAAGTTTCCAAACCGGTACACAAACTTAAAAAGTTCAGTGAACTCCGGAACTTTGGTTTGGTGGAAAGTTTGCAAACTGGTACGCAAACCTAAAAAGTTCTGTGAACTCCGGAACTCGGTTTTGGTTATAAGTTTCCAAACCGGTATGCGTACTGTGACTGAACCGACTCACGAACTACTATGTATTTGTATTCATACATCTACTAATCATGTCGATTATATTTTCAAGTGTGTTTAAATTATTTCCACGAGATAATTAACATTTGATTAATTCTTTATAAACACTATACTTAATTGATCACATGATTGTGACTCAGATTTAATGTTTTATGTGTTCATGAAAATGAAGATTAAGCTTTTAAGTTCAAACCGGCTAGTTTCGGCTAACCATGTTGAACATAATATTTGTACACGATTCGATTACGGTCTCACCTAACCAGAGTGTATATCTTGCTTATGTAAATCATATTCAAAGATTTATCTAACGATGGATATTGTTTGCTAGGTTCCAAAGCTATCTTAGCTTAAACCTAAAGCAACCTATGCTTTGAATGTCTATAAACAACTGGGATTTTTGATTCCTGACACTACTTTTTGGTGTTCCCTAGTTGTATCTAGAGTCGTCCTCTCCAGAAACCCTTTTAGGGTTTAATGACTATAAAGACTTCATTGGGATTCGTGAAGCCAGGTCCAATTATCTTTCCTTGATACCTCGAGTATCCTGATCTTGATTGTTTGTAGAGCTTGCTCCAACAATCAAAATAGATAGTGATCATCAAAGTTCTTTTCGTCTCAGACTTTGTTGATTCCACATGTTTTATACTTGTGAGGTGAGTAATAATCTAGGATGCACTTCGGGTTGCATAAGTCCGGATTTTGAGGATAGATAGACTTTGTCAAATTGCTATCGATTTCCATCACCTTGATCTTACGTTTGATTTTGATCGTACATTTCGATTGTAATCAGGAAATCAATTATATATGCTTAATCTGTGGGAGGCAGATTTGGTTTAAAGTCTTCAATTGAGTTGAAGCAACTCTTAGTTGGTGTGTGATCATCTAAGGGAATCAATTGCGCGGAGTCCTGTTGGGATTCAAGAGCCATAAGGAGCGCGACTGTACCTTAATCGGTGGGATACCTTTTAGGGCTCAACTACATTCCAGTCTGAAGTTAATTGGTAGTAGGCTAGTATCTGTAGCGGCTTAATACAGTTTGGTGTTCAATCTAGATTAGGTCCCGGAGATTTTCTGCTTTTGCGGATTCCTCGTTAACAAAACTTCTGGTGTCTGGGTTATTTCTTTTTCCGAATTATATTGTTTATCTTTATAATTGAAATATCACAGGTTGTGCGTTGATCAATCATAGTAGAGACATCTGTTAGAGCACTGCTCGGTCGAACTCGCAAGCGTTGCTATCTCAAGCTTGTTTGTCAAGTTTAGTTGCCAAAACTATAAGTCTTGATGTCTAGTCTACTTATAGTTAAGTCTCGGATTAGAATAAAAAGTGTAGTTGAGCTTAGACTTCACGGCGTTCATCTATTGAAGACGAAGAACTACTATGGGTAGATTATGGAACTTCATCGACAAAAGGTATGTGGAGACTTGAACTCATCTATGACTCAAAAGTCTATCTACTCCATCTCCTATTTGATACAAAAGTCGTATAGCTATATAGACTTCAATGATGCACATTTGATATTTAGAGCTGAGTTCAACTCGCTTACATATTTCTCGAAATATATGTTGGTAAGCTTTCGCTTTAACCAAGTTCATCTTATATCCTTGACGAAAGTCAAAAAGATGATCATGTGAAAATCGCCTGGTAACATCTTACATGATTTGTGTGAGACAGTCATTTGATGTAGACTCGGAATGTTACGTATTGATCATTCGATCACTTGAAAATTGCTTTGAAGCTAATAGCTTATGTGAGACAACTATTCCCGTCTTCCGAGAATGTTTCAATGGTTGAAATGAGAGTTTAGAACAATTGGATTTAAGCATAAGATGCGTACTTGCATACATGTAATCCATGTCCGGGAACCATAGTATGCATACCCGTATGCGTACATGTTGGTTTGTGAAAGTTCGGGATCCTAGTACACATACCGAGATGCTGCATCTTGCCGTAAGGTTTAGGTCCGGGAATTTCCGCTGAGCTTGGAGGTATGCGTACCCGTTCACATACTGGCGAACCAAAACTTAGTCCGGCCACTAAGGTATGCGTACACGTGTGCATACCTGAGTGGATGATGTTCTAAAATCGATTTTTTCATGAACTAATATATTTATATAATAAGGAATGCAATCTTTTGTAAACCATGGCTATAATGTTCATAACTTGATTCGAGTGAATCAAAATCGATTTCGCTTCAATTGTGTCTTGTATACTTCTATGAGAATATAAACAATTGAACAACTCTAGAACTAGTTTCATTTGAGTCATTTGAACTAGTTATGGTTAAGATGAATGAGGTTGATATGAAAGTGTTCATATGGCTAACTTCGGTTAACTATTTTTTAGCCAACAATGTGTACACGTTTAGGTACGGTCACTCATATCTAAATGAAGGTACATTTCATTTGTGTATAACAAGCTAAGTTAGATTTAACAGTTGAAACATATTAGTTTGAGTCTAATCAGGTTTTCATCTAACGGTGAATATTGAATGCTTTGTTACCAAGGTAACATTGATTGCAAACCCTGATTTGGAGACTATATAAAGGAGAACTCTAGCAAATGGGAAACCTAATCCCCACACCTCCTGTGTGATACTAGTTGCGACTAGAGTCAATTCTCCTTTAACCTTAGGTTTTTCATGAAACCCTGTAAGTTAACGACTTGAAGACTTCATTGGGATTGTGAAGCCAGATCCAACTATTTTCTCTGTAGTTGCGTATCTGATCTTGTTGTTTTCTATCGTGATTGAGTACTATCTTCTCTAAGATTGGCTCAAGATTTAATCTTTGATAGGAAAGATAAAAAGTAGTCACAAACATCTTCGTCTCATCATTTGTGATTCCACAATATCTTGTTTCGCTATCATACGATTAAGATTATTGTGAGGTGATTGATATTTCTAGGTTGTTTTTCGTGACTTACCTATTGTTATAAACGTGTACCACCCGCACAAGAAGGAGTATAAAGGCTAGATTCTATAATACAAGAAATTGTGCAAGGTTTGTCTAACTTTGAGTCTTATTGGTTTGAAATTCTCCTTTAACCTTAGGTTTTTCATGAAACCCGAGTGTGAACGAATAAGTGTATCGAGCGTAACATCAATTGTTTTCTTGTGCTAATATTTGTATGGAGTTATTGTTTGAAGACTTATCAATTAGTTCCTATTCACCTTCGATCCATAGAAACTCATCATCAACAAGGAGCGACATCAAAATTACAAGGAAAGTTGGAAAAGTTTAAGGTTTGATTCCACAATATCTATGACTTATTCGAATTTTTAAAGTTTATGATTTATTGATTTATCAAAAGACGGAACAAAAATCATAGGTTTATCTGCGTGGGAGACAGATTTATCAATTCAATAGACTTTTCTGTAAATTATGTATTTTACGCTTGTTTTGAGTGTGAGACAGATTTGCTTATCAAGTCTTCGACTTTGGGTCGTAGCAACTCTTAGTTGTATGGAAACAACCTAGTTGCAAGATGTTGGTACTATACAAGACTATGTGAGATCACCTAAGGGAATCAAGTGCGTAGAATCTGCTGGGGTTGAGAGATATAAGGAGAGCAATTTGTACCTTGATCGGTGTGAGATTGGTTAGGGCTCAACTACATTCCATTCGAAGTTAACTTGGAGTAGGCTAGTGTATGCTAGCGGCTTAATACGGTGTGGTGTTCAAATATGGAATAGGTCCGTGGGTTTTTTTCGCATTTGCGGTTTCCTCGTTAACAAAATTTACGGTGTCTGTGTTATTTCTTTTCCGCATTATATTTTGTTATATAATAGAAATATCACAGGTTGTGCGTAAGTTCAATCAATTAGATAATCCAACCTTTGGTTGTTGATATAAATTGATTGACACTTGAACATTGGTCTTTGGTACCGTTGATTGAGTCTTATATTCAACCGGGCTCGCAAATTCCTATTTGTTTGATTGCAGATTGAATTGAGAAATTGAGATACAACTCTTGGATATATTTCCATTGATTGAGTTCAAATATGGAATAGGTCCAGGGGTTTTTGCATTTGCGGTTTCTCGTTAACAAAATTTTTGTGTCGTTTGATTTCATGATTGATTTTTCCGCATTATATTTTGTTATATAATAGAAATATCACAGAAACAACGTTTGGTGAGCTAAGAGTAAGTTCAATCAATTAGATAATCCAACCTTTGGTTGTTGATATAAATTGATTGACACTTGAACATTGGTCTTTGTTTATTTTTCTTTTGCTTTTTACACGTTGATTGAGTCTTATATTCAATCGCAAATTCCTATTTGTTTGATTGCATTATATTTTGTTATATTGAATTGAGAAATTGAGATACAACTCTTGGATATATTTCCATTGATTGAGTCTGACTGTCTAGTTGATTCTCTTGGAATTATATTGGAGTTAGTCCATATAGATTGCTAAGAGAAATATTGGGTGTGGTTATTAGACCCCCGTTTTTTCAACATCCGACCTAGTTTTTTGGATACGACTTGATTGATTCTTGGACATTGGTCTTTGGTACCGTCCTAGTAATCTCTTTGTGATTAGGTTCACGGACTTGTTTCTGTGAACGTTCTAATCGCAAGAGAGAGAGAGAGACATAAATCCAGATATAATTCCTTGATTCAGTTTATCTCTCGGAGTTGTATTGAGTTTTTCCATACAGATTGCCTAAGAAAAAAAGTGGTGTTGTATTTTGGTACCCCCGCGTTTTGAAAATAGTAACAACTGTAAGAAATTAACGAAATTTTTGGATAGTTTGTTACCTGATTCTCCCCTGTATTACCTTCAGGATGTTTAATCTTGTCCAAAACTTGCTTGTTTCCATTTGTGGTCATCCCCATTCTTGGGGATCCAATCTGAAGATCAGTGTCATGGTTGGTGGTAGCCAAATCAGTCATTGTGAGATAAGAATGAGGAACAATCAATATTCTTTATCTCTTACCAATCCTAGCATTTCCATCTCCCTCGGATAGTTTTCGCAAAGTAGCATCACTATTAATATTCAGACCATAACCAGGAACCATGAATCCATCAGTAGGTGGAACAAAAGGTGTAGATTTAGTACCTTTCCTATGATTCAACTTGAGACTAGGGAAATTGCATCTTGGATCCATATGTTTTTGTCTTCTCACAGTTTTCAGATACTCATAAGGAATATGTCTCTTATGTTTCTTTGCACTTATCTTTCGAGTGATTGAGTATATAACATCCTTGCAAATCTTATGAGGTTATTTATCATAGAAAAACTTTATCCACCTTGTTGATCCTGCTGCAGTGATGGCTGAAATCCATCTTCTCAGTGGAGTAAGCAGATTAATGTTGACACACGCTTTGAAAACTTCCCCCATGGCTTGAAGATCAGTAGGCGGCTCTGTTAGAGTATAACTCGGTTGAACTCACCAAACGTTGGTATATCAAGTTTGGTTGTCATATTTTAGTATCAAAACTCATCTAGAGTCGCTTGATTAAATACTAGAGTCAACTTCGTTTAGGTTATATTAGAAAGACTAGGAATGTTAAGACATACAAGTATTACTCCGAAGACCTGAAGAATGTGAAGAAGTAACGAACTACAACGACGCCATCATCCTTCCACTTGAGGTTAGTAATATTGACTTGAACTGTTTCATTCCTAACATATCTTTCAAGTTGTGTTATATTGAAAACATAACTGCGAAGCTGTATATACCGTACATATTGTATATAATACTCTAGTGATGAGACATGATCATAATAGTATGATCGTAGTATTAAGGAATTAGACTACGAAGTATAATGCTTATCTTTTGAACTTCGTAGATATGACATCTGAAAACGCGGGGGTATAACAACCACACCCAATATTTCCTTCGGCAATCTGTATGGAGTAAACTCCAATATACTTCCGAGAGTAGCAACTTAAAAATGAGACTCAATCAAGAAAGATATCAAAGAGCTTTATCTCTTTCTCAATCCAATCAGTAAATTAACTAGATAGAAATCTGTAAGACTGATTAATATGAGAATAACTCAGATGGTACTAAAGACCAATGTCCGAGTGTCAATCAAGTTCTATCCAACAAGCAAGGTCGGATTTATCAACTATGATTGAACTATGCACAAACTGTGATATTTCAATTATATAAACAAATATAATGCGGAAAAGAAATAACACATACACCAGAAATTTTGTTAACGAGGAAACCGCAAATGCAGAAAAACCCCGGGACCTAGTCCAGATTTGAACACCACACGGTATTAAGCTGCTACAGACTCTAGCCTACTACAAGTTAACTTCGGACTATAATGTAGTTGAGCCCTAACCAAGTCTTACACCGATTAAGGTACAGTCGCGTTCCTTACGCCTCTTGAATCCCAGCAGGGCTCTGCGCACGTGATTCCCTTAGATGATCTCACCCACAACTAAGAGTTCCTACGACCCAAAGTCGAAGACTTATAAACAAATATGTCTCCCACAAATAAGTCTATTCTGGTTGTTGTTTCCGTCTTAAGATAAATCAAGGTGAACATGAAACTCAACTAATAATCTGGTCTTATACTCCCGAAGAACATCCTAGAAATATTAGTCACCTCACAATAACCTAACTGATTAACAAAAGCAAATCAATGTAAATATGAAATAAGGATTTGCAGTGAAAAGATGTCAACATACTTTGAACACGAGCAGTAACTCTTATCATTTATTTTTCAAAGATATTCCTTGGTACTCAAGGTGATCTTGTGCCGAAATAAATTAAGAATCTTTTAATTAAGGTTTTTGGTTTTATATGCTTTAATTACCAGTAATTAATGCATATCTCTAGAAAATAAAAGCTAGTAATGTGTATTTACTAATTGGAGATTTTATATTGAGAGATTTCGGAAATATTGGACCAACATTTATTGGAATTAGGAAAACCGAATTTGGGCATTCATTGCATATCTTGAGAATATTTTCGGTTTTGGAAATTCCTTGGTGTCCAAACATCCTTGGTCTATAAATACTTAAGTTTGCATTTCTAGCAAACTATCCTAAGAGCCAGGCAAACTTCATTTCTTGTTGTTTCTTGTGGATCCGTCTATTCGGAGAGGAAAGTATTCTAATTAGGTGAAATTTCTTACGACCGCTCGTTTAAAGACTTCTGTGGGATCAAGAAGTTCTACGAGTACCGTTGGTGGGAAACTAGATAGTTGTAGTGTTATTAGTTTTCGATTTGATTTGATTGACTAACGTTTGTTGAAACTTTGATTGCACCTAGTTTGTTTATTCTTGAGAATCTTCTCTTCTGATATAAGATTCACTCAGACTAGATCAAAGTATCGACGGGATCTTTAGAACTGTTGTTAGATCTAAAGACACCTTGTGATAATCCATTGTTAACAGACTCCGTTCTGTGCGTGAGAGATTCAAGTGGTGTTGTGCAAGTATTTGAAGATAATATAATATTTGAAGACGAAGATGATTTCTTATTAGTTTTCGTATCTTGTGGATTTAGTGTACAAACCTTGATCGTCTGGGATCCAACTAGAATCGATTTATCTTTGATAGCTCTGATTGATTAGTTGTGTGAGATTGGCATTCTCTATATTTCTCTTTGAAATCTATATTGATTGAGTGCGAATCTATACTTGACTATTTCGTTAGTTATAGTTAGATTGATCTAACCAGATAAAGGAGTTTATTATGTTAAACGGAAGAGCCTTTGTCAACGATTCATCTATATCTTGTAGCAAGATTGATTAGAGTGGTTACCAAACAGATTCTTCCTTTGCTGTTTGGAATACGATCCAAAGGACTTGCTATTCACATGCGTGACTCTAGAAGTCGAAGGCTCATGGAACTAAGTAGCTAGGGTAGTCTTCTTGGTCTCAACTATACGAAGTTGGTATTAGATTTTGTATAGCGGCTTAATTCAGAGAGTATTCAAAACTGGACTAGGTCCCGGGGTTTTTCTGCATTTGTGGTTTCCTCGTTAACAAAATCTTGTGTTGTGTTATTTACTTTACTTCCGCATTATAATTGTTTTATATTATAATAAAGTAAATACACTTGTGCGTTAATCCTAATCACTTGATATTGATCCTATAGTAAATTTGTTTTGGACCGTAACTATTATCAAGTGAATATCAAGTTGTCGTATTGTCTCGACTTTGTTCATTGACGATCACACTTGGTATCGGACTTATAGGTTGAAAAAAAAGATTGTGGTGTATTTGGGTACCCTCATCTTTTTAATTGGTATCAAAGTAGGCAAACACGAAAAAGATCTAACAATCTGTGTTTGGTTCGATCCAACCTATAATATTTGAATTCATGACTAATTCAAATAACACATTAAAAATTTTGAGTACTCTTCAATATACTCTGTATGATACAAAAGAGTGTTATTCGGTACTTTTCAAGATATTAAATGAAAATGTTGAATAAAATCATTCATATGCTGAAGACATCAGTGGTATCTTGATTGATAGAGGTTTGGTTAAGGAACCCTTGGAACTTCATAAAAAGAAGTCTCATCAATGTTTAAATCTAACGTCTAGACAGTTAAATCCGAACAAGAAGAAGCAAAACAAAGAATCTCTTCTAAAAGGGTGTAAAGTTTTGAATCAAAAGATTTGTTGTGCAAAAAATCTGATTAACCAAGCTAAACTATGGTTTAGGAACTTTACAAAACCTCATGATCCTGAATCAAAAGACCAAGTTAAAAACTCTGTGGAACCTGTTGAAAGATGTCTGGGAGCCTTTGCACTCAAAACACCTTCTCATTTCCAATGGTTTCTATATAGTGGTTGTAGTAGACATATGACAGGTGATCTCTCTTAGTTTATAAAGACAAAAGACTATAAAGGAGGATCTGTAACTTTCGGAGATGGAAGCAGTTGCCTAATCATCAAAAAAGGGACTATCAAACTTCCAGGTATTCCTGAAATTCATGATGTTGTTTATGTCAAAGGTATGAAAGCTAATCTTCTTTTTGTAAGTCAAATTTGTGATAAAGTTCATAAGGTTATTTTCAATATGGGAGGTCGTTATATTGAAGATAAGTCCGGAAAAATAATTTTTCGAGGACGACGAAGTATGAATAACTGTTATCTCTTTGATATACAGTCTAATCTATACTATAACCTGACCAAGGTAGAGTCAACTCATTTGTGGCGTGAATGGTTTGGTCATATCAACTACCGAATGCTGGTTAAGCTCATTAATCGTGAACTTGACAGAGGCGTTCCCAAAATAATTACTAAAGTATAAGGTGTATGTGGTGCTTGTCAAAAGGGTAAGCAAGGAAAAATCCCACACAAACTTTCTCGAGATATAGCCACTCGTGCTCCTCTCGATTTTATTCATATGGATCTCTTTGGTCCCATCCAACAAGCAACTGTTGGAGGAAAGAAATATGCTTTAGTAATGGTAGATGATTACACTCGGTTCACTTGGGTTGCTTTCCTAATTAAAGAACAAAAATGACACTCTTGAGGAGTTCAAGATTATAGTGAGTAGAATTCAAAATGAACAAGGTCGCTAACATAAAAAAGCAAGAAGCAGTCGTGGTACATAATTCAAGGATACAAAAGTATATGAATACTGTAACGACCTTGGAATCTCTTATCAATTTTCTGTTCCCATTACACCACAGGCAAACGGTGTAGCTGAAAGAAAGAATAGAAATATTCAAGAAATGGCTAGAGAAATGCTTCACAACAAAAATCTACCACTAACCTTCTGGGGGGAAACTGTTTTCACAGCTTGTTATCTCATAAATAGAGTTAATCTAAGATCAAAAATTCTAAATACCCCCTATGAGTTATGGTATGGAAGAAAATCCAATCTAAGCTATTTAAGGGTTTTCGGAAGCAAATGTTATATACTTAAGGACAAAGAGCATAGAGGAAAATTTGATTCCAAAAGTGATGAAGGAATTTTTCTTGGTTATACTTCTGATAGTCGAGCCTTCCGAGTATATAGACTTCGAACCAAAGTCATGATGGAATCAGCTAATGTAGTCATTGATGACATTAGTGATTTTCGTCAAGATAATGATATTGCTGCGGAACTCCCTCCTTCGAAACTGTTAATAAAGAAAAACATATTAAAGAGGAACCAACAATTGTTCCTACCACTTATGACATAGATGATAAAGATGACAATGACATTATAGTTGGGCAACCCAACGATACTGAAAGTGAAGTCCACAAACATGCAAAGTGGGTACATCAAATACATTCCAGATATGATATTATCGGAGATGCCAATGCCATAGTTATGACTCGAAGGGAACTCCAGAATGTCTGTCACTACACATGCTTTCTTTCTTTAATACAGCCAAAAAATATTGCGGAAGATCTTAGTGATCCCGCTTGGGTAAACTCAATGCATGAGGAACTTAATCAATTCAAAAGGCAAGGAGTATGGGAACGTATTTCTGAAAAAGCGGGGGTCTAACAACCACACCCAATATTTCGTTCGGCAATACGAATAGACAAACTCCAATATACTTTCAAGAGAATCAACTAGATAGTCAGACTCAATCTAGAGAAAAGTATATCAAAGAGTTTTATATATCTATCTCTCAATTCAATCTGCAATCAACAAATAGGAATTTGCGAGCCCGATTGAATATAAGAGAAATAACTTGAACGGTACCAAAGACCAATATTCAAGGATCAATCAATTTCAATCAACAACCAAAGGTTGGATTTACCAATTGATCGATTCAACGCACAACCTGTGATATTTCAATTATATAACAAAATATAATGCGGTAAAGAAATAACACAGACACCAGAATTTTGTTAACGAGGAAAACCACAAATGCAGAAAAACCCCGGGACCTAGTCTAGATTTGAACACCACACTGTATTAAGCCGCTACAGACACTAGCCTACTACCAATGAACTTCGGACTGGACTGTAGTTGAACCCTAATCAATCTCACACTGATTCAAGGTACAGTTGCGCTCCTTACGTCTCTGATACCAGCAGAATACTACGCACTTGATTCCCTTAGTTGATCTCACCCACAACTAAGAGTTGCTACGACCCAAAGTCGAAGACTTGATAAATAAATCCGTTTCACACAGAAAAGTCTATAGGAATAGATAAATCTGTCTCCCACAGAAATACCTACGAGTTTTGTTCCGTCTTTTGATAAATCAAGGTGAACAGGAACCAATTGATAAACCGGAATTATATTCCCGAAGAACAGCCTAGTATTATCAATCACCTCTCAACAATCTTAATCGTATGGTAGCGAAACAAGATGTTGTGGAATCACAAACGATGAGACGAAGATGTTTGTGACTACTTTTTATCTTGCCTATCGGAGAATAAATATCGAGCCAATCTTAAAGAAAATTATACTCAAACATGATAGAAGATGCAAGATCAGATTTGTTAGAGCATAGCTCGGTTGAACCCACCAAGCGTCGGTATATCAAATTTGGTTGTCATATTTTAGTGAACCAAAACTCATTTAAAGAGTCGCTTGATTATTTACTAGAGTCAACTTTGTATAGGTTAGCTAGAAAGTTATTAGGATATGAGACATACAAGTATTACTTGAAGACTTGAAGAATGTGAAGAAGTAAAGAGCTACAACGACGACATCATCCTTCCTCTTGAGGTTCGTAATATTTTGACTTGAACTGTTTCATTACTAACGTATCTTTTAAGTCGTGCTATATTGAAAACATAACTGCGAAGCTGTGAATGATTATACTCTAGTTAGACGTAGTATTAAGGAATTACAATACGAAGTATAACGTCTATCTTTTGAACTTCGTATATAAGACATCGACATAATCGTATGAATGCTATTGTGATTATGTATGGGTATGGGTGAAGATTTCGTCCTAGGAAATAATGTTTTACATTCTTTTAAAGGAAGTACATTCATAAACTTGTTTTGTGAATCGAAAGGGAAATCGCTAGGCTTATTGGTATTGTTATTCATTGCAAATCTTTGGATTACCAATATGTGTGTTTAGTATAACCGCTCATAACTTGTTTATGTATCTTAGTAAAACTATTCACAATGCCTGACTTATGTATCTGTATGACTTTTATTAGTGAAACCAATCTTAAGTAATCACCTGAGATGGTATGATCGATATTTGTAATTCGTGTGACCATTCCTAGTCATTGGGTAACCGATCCTAGAACTTGGTGGGACTAATCACAAGATGTGTAATCGATCCTTGTAGTAGGTTAACAAGTTTTAGTAATTGGTGTAACCGATCCTATAACTTTTGCAACCGATCACAAGTAAGTACCATAAATAGTGGTAACCAATCCTGGTACTTAGTTAACCATTTTATGGAAACTAGTGTGACCGATCCTAGTAGTCACTTGGAGGTAGAACCTGTTAGAGCATTGCTCGGTCAAATTTGCATGCGTTGCTATCTCAAGCATGTTTGTCAATGTTAGTGATCAAAACTATAAGTCTTGATTTCTAGCCTATGCAGCTAAAGGTCTCGGACTAGGATAAAAAGTGTAGTTGAGATCAAGAACTCCATGGCAATCATCATACAAGACGAAGGACTATTCGAGGAACCGGTAGAACTTCATCGACTAAAAGGTATGTGGAGACTTGAACTTATCTGTCACTCAAAAGTCTATTTACTCTATCTCCTACTCTTGAGACAAAATTCGTTTAAACGTATAGACTTTCATTATACACATTTGCTATTTCAAGCCGAGTTTAACTCGCCTATCTATTTCTCGAAATATGTATTGGTAAGCTTTCGTTTAACCGAATTCATCTTTACCTAGTGACGAAAGTCATGATATGTTTCAATCACTTTGGAAATTGCTCTGACGAAAAATGGTCTGTGAATAACGGCTATATAACGTTCTCTGAGAATGTTTCAATGATTGAAATGAGAGTTTAGATTACATAACCATTGGTAGGATATAAGCATTGTTGTCGAAACACATATATGTATAAGTCCATATTCCTTGAACCAAAGTTTGCGAACTTTGCTGATCAAGAGAAATGGAAGTGGCGCAAGCCAAGTCCGCGAACCGCGGAAGTTCTCACCCGAGAATTTCTGCTTGGAGTTTGTGTAATCCTTCTAAGATGAGCTTAAGTCCGCGAACCCAGTCCGCGAACTTGAGTAGGTTATATCTAAAACCGGTTGTTCTTGAAATCATGTTTATATAAACTAAGGAATGCTTTTGCAAACCGTGGCTATAAAGTTCATGAACCGATTCGAGTGAATCAAACCGTTTTTGCTTCGATTGTGTCTTGTGTAGTTACATAAGATCTAAGCAATTGAACAACTCTCTAACTAGTTCATTTGAGTCATTTGAACTAGTTATGGTGAAGAAGAATATGGTTGATATGAGAGTGTTCATATGGCTAACCATTTGGTTGACTATTGTTGAACCAACAAATGTTAATGTTTGGGTACGGTTCATAAACCAAAAATTTAACATTTCGTTTGTGTTTAAAAATCTAAGTTTTCGATCCAAAGGTTGAGAAATATTAGCTTGAATCTAATCAGGTTTTCATCTAACGGTGAATATTGAATGCTTTGTTACTAAGCTAACATTGATTGCAAATCCTGATTTGAAAGACTATATAAGGGAGAACTCTAGCAACTGGAAACCTAATCCCCACACTTTATGTGTGATACTAGTTTTCTAAGCTAGAGTCGATTCTCCTTTAACCTTTGTTTTCTTCTTCTAAAACCAGGTTAACGACTTAAAGACTTCATTGGGATTGTGAAGCTTGGACCAATACTACTTTTCTTGTAGTTGTGTGATCGATCTTCTTTGTTTCTATAAATATTTGAGTATAATTGAAATAATTGGCTTGAGATTTATATCTCCGATAGGCAAGATAGAAAAGAAATCACAAACACTTCGTCTCATCGTTTGTGATTCCACAATATCTTTTTTCGCTGCGTCGATTAAGATTATTGTGAGGTGATCAATAATACTAGGCTGTTATTCGAGAATATAAGTCTGGGTTATTAATTGATTCATGTTCACCTTGATTTATCAAAAGACAGAACAAAACTCATAGGTTTATTCTTGGGAGATGGAATTATCTATTACTATAGACTTTTCTGTGTGATACAGATTTGTTTATTAAAGTCTTCTACTTTGGGTCGTAGCAACTCTTAGTTTTGAGTGAGATCAGCTAAGGGAATCAAGTACGTAGCATCCTGCTGGGATCAGAGGCGTAAGAGCATAACTGTACCTTGGATCGGTGTGAGATTGATTGGGGTTCAACTACAGTCCAGACCGAAGTTAATTTGGAGTAGGCTAGAGTCTGTAGCGGGTTAATACAGTGTGTGTTCAATCTGTACTAGTTCCCGGGGTTTTTCTGCATTTGCGGTTTCCTCGTTAATAAAATTCTGGTGTATGTGTTATTTCTATTCCACATTATATTTGTTTATATAATTGAAATATCACAGGTTGTCCGTTGTTCAATCGATTAGAATATCCGACCTTTTGGTTGTTGATTTAAATTGATTGACACTTGGATATTGGTATTTGGTACCATCCAAGTTATCTCTCTTTGATAAAGACTCGCCGATTTCTATTTGCTTGATTAAAGATCAAATCGAGAGATTGAGATATAAACTCGTTGATATACTTTTTATCTAGATTGAGTCTGACTATCTTGTTGATTCTCTAGAAAGTATATTGGAGTTTGTCCATACAGATTGCTAAGCGAAATATTGGGTGTGGTTGTTAGACCCCCGCTTTTTCAATTGGTATCAGAGCAGGCAAACACATTAAACCTAACAAGTTTGTGTTTGTTCGTTCCTTAAAAAATATCCCATGGGAAATTTCTTTGGAAAACTTGCTCTTGGCATCTGTAACGCACGCCAGAATTCCTTAAGGATTGCTCAAAGATTATTATGGTTAAAACCTCTGGTTTCTCATGATAGTCTCTCTTCATCTAAAGAGGAAGATTTAGATGATAAGAATCAATCTAAAGGAAAAAATGAAAGGAAGGAAAGATTAAGAAAACGTTCGTCACGCTCCAGGATATGGACTCTCAATAGATTAACTCTTGATCTCTTTGAAGAGTACTACCGTAATGGATCAATTGATAAAGATCTATTCAGAGCGTTCGAAGACGTTTTTAAATTCTTAGAAAAACTTAAGTCTGTTAAGTCTAAGAATCATTCCGAAAAAGGTTCTGTACATGTTAAACCAAATAATACTGTGCAACCTAGGATTCGAAAGAATCTTCCTCCTAACCAGGTTCAACAAAGGAGAGAAAGCTTTGACTTCCCTGATTATCATCGTTATTACACAACGGGGACATTTCACACATATCAACCAGAAATTTTGCATGAGAATTCCTCTGCACATTATGCCTCTTGGTAACAAGCTTGGCACTACCCCATGTGTATATATCTTGGAATGGGGCAAGAAATGGTTTGAATTGTGTACAAGTTTGTTATTCTCTTTTAGAATACTAATTAAAGCTTTCTTCTAGCATCCATTGTCTCTGACAAAGTGAGTTTTCACGGGATGCATAACCTTTGATGTGCAAACAGTTTAGAAAAATCCCACTTTTCTTGTGTGGGTCGCGGTTCACAAACGGGTCCAAGCCCATATTTGGACTTATAAAGAAGAAGTTCGCGCACTCTCTTCTTCATCACCCGTCCGCGTACGTGAACCTCTAGGGTTTTGTGTATTTCCTCCATTGAAGCCTCCTTGGAGAAATTGAAAGAAAGGGTGTTCAAGTTTCACTCCAAGTAAGTAATTTCCTCTTTTTCCTTTTAATTTCCTAGATCTCGTGATAAATTCTAAGGGCTCAAAAAGAAGCTCCAAGAGCTCAAATACCTCTAGCATGGATCTTCCTTGTGACCAAAATTCTCTTAGGATTAGGTTTGTGGATGATTCTTGTGCTAGAATTTTTGAAAAGATTTCATCTAAAGGTTACATCCTTGAAAATAAATTGGATCTCTCTAGTGGGCATGAAGAGGATTTAACTTGCTTTAAAAAATTCAAGCTTGGAAATATCTTTGATGGTCATGGTCATGGTCAAGGTTTTGATTCTCTCACAAGAATTTTCTATGCCAACATTCATGATGTTGGTCTTAATAAGATGGAATTCAAATGCATGATAAATAGAGAAAGATTTCTTGAAATTACCAACATTCTGTTGGGGAACATGCATCTTCCTAGACCAAGTGATGAACGTCCATCATGTGATGAAATCTCTCTCGGGTTTTGTGGCAAGAAGGTAGCTTGGAATCAAGGAAAGTTTCCTAATAATAATCTTAGTATCCCGTTGTTGGCTTTTGGGAAACTTGGTATCCCAAATCTTTGTCCCTCTACAATTGAGCGTAATTAGTCTATTTCCTTGAATCGGGTGTTCAAAGTCTCGATATTTGTAGTTTCATCATTTATCAAATGACTTCGATGACTTCACCCATCAAGATGTTAGGTTACCCTTGCTTGATTGGACAAATTTTCCGTGATCGTGGTCTTGATTCGATTGGAAACTCTTTTGGGGGTCCCCAAACCGGTTCTTCCGTGTACTTTTAGACGCATAAGGGAGAATGTGTGCAAAAGACAAAGAGATGCTTCACTCAACGATTGTGACCCTACCACTTTGAGTCTTCTTCAAAAAATTCACAAAGGTGTTTGTAAAGTCGATTCAAGGGTGAAGTGTGTCCAAGAACAATTGTCTTTATTTGCAACGAAGTTTCCCGAGCTCAAGGAAGAATTGAACACAATTCAAGCATCTTGGTGTCTCTCCGATGAAGAAGAAGAAGATGACTAAATTGTGGTTATCTAGTAAATCTTCTATTTTTCTGTTTTTGTTAGAAGAATAACTAGAGTTTGGAATAGCCATTATTGTGATTACACATAGCTATATCCAACGTTCTCATCTTCATGTTTTTAGATCTATTGGTTTAAATTATAAACTTGCTTGGAAGATGATTTTTGCAGTATTAATCTTTATGGTTTTATATATTGCAATTGTTTATGGGATATGTGTGTTTGCGTCCGTGAACTATGATTGTCCCATATGTTGTCAAAAGTAAAGTCTTTCGTAAGTCGATATTCTTATATTGATAAAGGAATGAATGGACTTTTGACAAATACGAAAGTTAAGCCTATATTGTCAATTATTGATGGAAGATAGGTTAAAATCTTTTGTTTTTCAAGGATTATGTCTATTGTATGTCATGGTGCAAATTGTGATGGAAAATAGAATGAATCCTTGTGTATTCCATGATAATTGATCTTCCCTGATCCATATTTTTTGTATATTACTGTGAGGCTCCGTAATGTGTCTTATGTTGAGCACTAAAACAATCAAAGTTGATTATTTTGATGATTAGCTGTGTTGTTATTCCATAAGGTACTTTATGACGAGCATATTGAACTAAATTAATCATCTTGTTTGGTTATTAGTTATGACTCCGTAAGTTTTCTTGTGTTTGAGCACTTTTGATTGGGTTGGTTATTTTCATAATTAACTTAGTCATTGGTCCATAGATTCTCTTATGTGAGTATGGCCAGTTAAATTGATTACTCCTTGTGATTAGTTTGATTGTGTATTTCGATTAAATTAATCATAGGTTCTCTTGTGGTTAATTTAATTGAGTATTTTGGATTCAAATTCATACTTGTATGTGATTTGTTATGTCCAAAGAATTCCTTCTTTTCTTTGGAAATTAAGGTCGCTCTTGTTGTTCTTTCGGGAATGACATATTATGTGGGAGAGTTCTTTTTGAACTTGTGCTTAATTGCCATATCTTTGTGGGGAGTGCGGCTGTGGAATATTATAGGGGTTATCATGTATCTTTAGAACTCCTTGATGAATGCATTTAGCTTCGGCTTTATGATTGCATCTAAATAAGATGGTGTGTGTTTCTTTCTTTTGGTCATGAAACGTCTCTTTAGGAAATTTCATTAGGATCCCGTTCTTGTACCTTTGCCAATTTTATTGACAAAAAGGGGGAGAATTAATATGTAGTTCACACTACAAATACATATGGTTTTCGGATCATTATGTAAGGGGGGTGGTTTCCATGTGAGATGGAGTATTGACTAAGGGGGAGTGATACATATCACCATAGTATTGTTGTTGAAGTTGTGATACAATTGAACTTTGACACTGTGTAATGATACTATGACACTGTATAACAATGATTGAGAACTCTTATTTTCTTATTGTTATAGCTACGGATTTTCAACAACGATGATGCTAAACTTACAACCTTTGGGATCATTGGAGTACTTGGAAGTGACGAAGATTTCGAGTAATGTTGAAGATTAGACATGTGGAATAGGAGCTACAAAAGTTAATTTATTTATTTTTTGTATTCCATATGTATTAATAGTTTTGCCACTAAAATTGACAAAGGGGGAGATTGTTAGAGCATTGCTCGGTAGAACTCGCATGCGTTGCTATCTCAAGCATGTTTGTCAATATTAGTGATCAAAACTATAAGTCTTGATTTCTAGCCTATGTAGCTAAAGGTCTCGGACTAGGATAAAAAGTGTTGTTGAGCTCAAGAACTCCATGGCAATCATCATACAAGACGAAGGACTATTCGAGGAACCGGTAGAACTTCATCGACTAAAAGGTATGTGGAGACTCGAACTTATCTGTCAATCAATAGTCTATTTACTCTATCTCCTACTCTTGAGACAAAAGCCGTTTAAACGTATAGACTTTCATTATACACATTTGTTATTTCGATCCGAGTTTAACTCGCCTATCTATTTCTCGAAATATGTGTTGGTAAGATTTCGCTTTAACCGAATTCATCTTTACCTAGTGATGAAAGTCATGATATGTTTCAATCACTTTGGAAATTGCTCTGACGAAAAATGATCTGTGAATAACGGCTATATAACGTTCTCTGAGAATGTTTCAATGATTGAAATGAGAGTTTAGATTACATAACCATTGGTAGGATATAAGCATTGTTGTGGAAACACATATATGTATAAGTCCATATTCCTTGAACCAAAGTTTGCGAACTTTGTTGATCAAGAGAAATGGAAGTGGCGCAAGCCAAGTCCGCGAACTGGCGGAAGTTCTCACCCGATAATTTCTGCTGGAGTTTGTGTAATCCTTCCATGAGCTTAAGTCCGCGAACTTGAGTAGGTTATATCTAAAACCGATTGTTCTTGAAATCATGTTTATATAAACTAAGGAATGCTTTTGCAAACCGTGGCTATAAAGTTCATGAACCGATTCGGGTGAATCAAACCGTTTTTGCTTCGATTGTGTCTTGTGTAGTTACATAAGATCTAAGCAATTGAACAACTCTCTAACTAGTTCATTTGAGTCATTTGAACTAGTTATGGTGAAGAAGAATATGGTTGATATGAGAGTGTTCATATGGCTAACCATTTGGTTGACTATTGTTGAACCAACAAATGTTAATGTTTGGGTACGGTTCATAAACCCAAAATTGAACATTTCGTTTGTGTGTAAAAAGCTAAGTTTTTGATCCAAAGGTTGAGAAATATTAGCTTGAATCTAATCAGGTTTTCATCTAACGGTGAATATTGAATGCTTTGTTACTAAGCTAACATTGATTGCAAACCCTGATTTGAAAGACTATATAAGGGAGTACTCTAGCAACTGGGAAACCTAATCCCCACACTTTACATGCGATACTAGTTTGCTAAGCTAGAGTCGATTCTCCTTTAACCTTTGGTTTTCTTCTTCTAAAACCAGGTTAACGGCTTCATTGGGATTGTGAAGCCAAACCGATATTACTTTTCTTGTAGTTGTGTGATCTGATCTTGCTGTTTCTGTCGTACGAGTACAATTGACATAATTGGCTTGAGATTTTTATATCTCCGATAGGAAAGATAAAAAAGAAATCACAAACACTTCGTCTCATCGTTTTTGATTCCACAATATGTTTTTTCGCTGCGTAGATTAAGATTATTGTGAGATGATCAATAATACTAGGCTGTTCTTCAGGAATATAAGTCCGGGTTATTGATTGGTTCCTGTTCACCTTGATTTATCAAAATACGGAACAAAACTCATAGGTTTATTCGTGGGAGACGGATTTATCTATTACTATAGACTTTTATGTGTGATACAAATTTGTTTATTAAAGTCGTTGACTTTGGGTCGTAGCAACTCTTAGTTGTGGGTGAGATCAGATAAGAGAATCAAGTACGTAGCATCCTGCTGGGATCAGAGGCGTAGGAGCATAACTGTACCTTGGATCAGTGTGAGATTGATTGGGGTTCAACTACAGTCCAGACCGAAGTTAATTTGGAGTAGGCTAGAGTCTGTAGCGGGTTAATACAGTGTGTTCAATCTGGACTAGGTCTCGGGGTTTTTCTGCATTTGCGGTTTCCTCGTTAACAAAATTATGGTATCTGTGTTATTTTTATTCCGCATTATATTTGTTTATACAATTGAAATATCACAGGTTGTGCATTGTTCAATCAATTAGAATATCCGACCTTTTGGTTGTTGATTTAAATTGATTGAAACATGGATATTGGTCTTTGGTACCATCCAAGTTATCTCTCTTTGATAAAGACTCGCAGATTTCTATTTGCTTGAGTAAAGATCAAATCGAGAGATTGAGATATAAACTCGTTGATATACTTTTATCTAGATTGAGTCTGACTGTCTAGTTGATTCTCTAGAAAGTATATTGGAGTTTGTCCATACAGATTGCTAAGCGAAATATTGGGTGTGGTTGTTAGACCCCCGCTTTTTCAGAACCGAAACTTGTTTTGGTAGAACCGTTAAACCCATGAATGGTGATTGAATGTTTTTGATCAATCACATAGTTCTTGGAAATCAGATGAACCAATTCTAAACTCGTTTGGAAGTGTGGCAAATCGGTTCCAAGATTGTAAATATGAAAGAGGATTTACAAAGTAAAGATGTCGACATACTTTGAACAAGTGCAATATTTCTTATATATTATTGTTCAAAGATATCCCTTAATAACTAAAGGAGAATCCCGGATCGAAATAAATTGAGAATCTTTTAATTAAGGTTTTTAGTTTTATATGCTTTTAATTTCCAGCAATTAAATGCATATCTTTAGAAAATAATAATTTATAATGTGCATTTACTAATTGTAGATTTTCTAATGAGATTTCGGTCAATATTTGGACAGAGCATTTCCAGGAATTATGAAAACCGATTTTGTGTTTATTGCATATCTTTGAGAATATTCGGTTTTGGAAATTCGTTGGTGTCCAAACTTCCTTGGTCTATAAATATTGAAGTTTGCATGCCAACAAAACTACCTTGTTGTATTTTTACTGGTGGATCCGTCTATTCGGAGAGGAAAGTACCCTAATTAGGTGAAATCTCTTACGACCACTCGTTTTAAAGACTTCCTTGGGATTGGGAAGCTCTACGAGTACCGTTGGTGGGAAACTAGATAATTGCAGTTTATTATTAGTTTTCGATTGATTTGATTGACTAACGGTTGTTGAACTTTGATTGCACCTAGTTTTTTTATGCTTGAGAATCTTCTCTTCTGATATAAGATTCACTCAAACTAGATCGAAGTTTCGACGAGGATCTTTAGACTGTTTGTAGATCTAAAGACATCTTGTGATAATCCATTGTTAACAGACTCCGTTCTGTATGTGATTGATCACAATAGATTCAAGTTGATTGTGTGCAAGTGTTTATTGAAGATCTAAGAAGATTTGAAGACAAATAAGATTTCTTATTTGAGTTCATAATCTTTGGTGTTCACAAAACTTGATCGGCTAGGGATCCAACTATAATCGGTTTATCTTTTGATAGATAAGATTGATTAGTTGTGTGGATCGACATCAATATATTTCTATGTGATTTATAGTATTGATGGCATAGTCTAAACAATTACTTTGGTAGTTGTTGATAAATTGATCTAAGAACCCGACAAAGGAGTTTATTGGGATAAGCGGAAGAGCCTTTTGTCAAACTCATATCACGTTGTTTGAAAAGAGTAGTTACCGAACAGATTTGTTGTTCCTTTATTGTTTGGAATACGAACCAAAGGAATTGTTCCAAGTGCGTGACTTATTACAAGTTGGAGGCGCGGGGATACAGACGGAACTAGGTGAACTATAGGTTTAGTTGCTTGGTCTCAACTATATGAAGTTGGTTTAGATTTTGTATAGCGGCTTAATCCTGAGAGTATTCAATTCTGGACAAGGTCCCGGGGTTTTTCTGCATTTGTGGTTTCCTCGTTAACAAAATCTTGTTGTGTCTTTTACTTTTCTATTTCCGCAATTATAATTGTTTTTATTATAATTAGAAGTAAAATACACAAACGTTTCCTATTGTGTTTGGTTAAGTCCGAACCTATTATCAAGTAATCATACTTCGTTGTTGTATTGTCTTGATCTTGTATCCATAGACGATCACACGAAGTGTGAATCGATTAGTTGTATTGTCTCGACTCAGTCCGTAGACAATCACTTTCAGAGAAAGGAATTATAGGTGGAAAAGTTTTAGATTGAGGTATATTTGGGTACCCTTGTCTTTTCAATTGGTATCAGAGCGGGAAAACACGAAAAGATCTAACAATCTGTGTTTGGTGCGATCCAACCTATAAGATATGAGTCAAAATAAGAAAAGCAAAGCTAAACTTATGAAGAACTTAGTTAACGTATGTCAAGATAATGAGAATAAAGTCTCAGAAAAGGTCAATAAAAATTGGTCTCGTAAGTCTTTTCGTAAATCAAGGAAAAAGTATATGACTGATAACTTGATTGAGATTCAGGTTCATGATCAGAAAAGAATGAATCCGAAACTCAAGAAACATGTTTTGGATCCGACACCAATCTCAAGTGAAAAATCGTCTTTTTCAAAATGTGAAAAGAGATTAGATTCACTTGCCTACCCAAGTTCTGAATTTCGTAAAATGTTAGAAAGATTTTTCAAACATGTTGAAAACTATTCAGAAAAGGGAAAAACCATTGACGGTCTAGATGATGTCCTAGAACTTATTGTTCAATTGAATGTAAGAATTTGTGAAGGAAAGCGAGAAACACTCAGTCTTCAAAATAATCTGGCAGATTACTTGGAACAAAAATTGGCTTTATGCAACGAAGTTCATCAACAGACTACAGAGTGTGAAATTCTTACTCGATTGCTGGAGCATTCACAAATAAGGAATAAAATCCTTATTGAAGATCTTCTTACAGAGACATGTCGAAAGGTATATCTAGACAAGTGTTTAGAAAAACATTTCCAACAAGGAATGGATACCTTAAGAGGACATATAAAATGTCTTGAACAAAAGACATCAGCAATCTGTCTGATGGCAGATCAAGATCACACGGGTTCAAGTTCAAGGAACATACCATCCAGGGCACAAGATGTAATCAAGGATATAGCATCTCGCAATATTCCTAATGAAGAGAATGGATTCAAAACCCACACAAGGGAACATGACAATGTCCCTAAAATTAAGAAGGAAGAAATTCCTCAAAAGGTATTTGGTGAGGAAGATCCTCACCCCAACGCTTAATCGCGTTGGAATGTGCATCCTTACAATGCCCAATCTACTGATGTAAGGAAGCACACATATCTGGGCAATCTGTATCCTGTCAATAATCTCTTATTAAACATAGAGAGTTTACACAATCTACCTGAAGATACATAATCTGTCTCCATGTGTAGAAAGTTGTCTTGCAAACAACTTGTGTAAACATGATAAGTTTCCTATCTAAAGTATCTCTTGATATTGATCTAAACAATTGATATCAAACCAGTTTTTCTTAACCGGAAACAATTGAATCACACACTCACATCCATCCATACATACACACATAATGGAATAAATATCAATTGTACCGAATTTTGTTAAGCAAAAGCAAAAATATATGCAATAAACTCATGCTTTTCTCAAACAGGAAAACGATTAACTAACAAATTCGTTACCTCAAATTCCGCATGCTCTTCTCCCCAGAAAGATATATCATTAAGCGCAAGTTCAAGTTAGAACTCTCCCCTTTATGTTGTCATCCTCTCGCAAGAACAAAAGAACAACTACAACAACAACCTTTACCAGAAAAAGGTCGAATCGGTTTTAACTAATGCAAATAACAAAAGTTGAAACCCCCGAAACACATATGATTTTATGTTAAACAAAAATTCAACATATTGTGACTTTTTCACATATGAGTTTCAATCGGAACACCTTATGATCCTTTGATAAAGCCTACCAACATGGGCTAGAACTTAATCCCGCTAAATCAAAAAGCCACGCAAACCATAAGGGTTCTCACATCATATGAGATCGAATATTAAGGTTATAAAAACTGAAATCAAACATCCCATACACATAGCAATAATATAAAGCATTTAAGCACAGGCTATGTAATCGAAAAACTATCACAAGAAAAATTATAAAATAATAATTTTATTCATAAATAATAGATAATTTTATTCAGCAATAGACCTTACACAATAATTCAAAGAAATCAAAAACTGATGTCTATTTTGTTGCATCATAAGACTCTGACTTTATTCCTTCAGAGTTTCCTCTGATATTTTCGAAGCTGGATCAGAAGATTTCAAAGGGATCCAATCATCTTCTATGATTACTAATCTTGATTCAAGATTAATAAAATTGTCATTGACTTCCATGACTTCCTTTCGCAAATCCTTTTCCATGTTCCTTACTTCACATAAGATCAGATCTAATTTCAGTGAAAGATTCTTGAGAAGATTATCATTAAGAGATGAGATTTCTTCATTAGGAACATCTTGATGAAGCTCTGGAGATGAGTCTGAATCACCATGTGAAGATTCGAGACGTAGTTTCTTGTTAGGGAACAATATGGTCCAGACTTTTTCAGTTTTGCGAGAGTTGCAACTAGAGGTAGACATACTGTCAGATCTCTATAAAATGAAATAAGATGTCTTTCCTCTTATAAGAAAAAAAAAATTTCTCGAATCTTAAAGAAAATTATTTCATTTAATTTCTTAACCGAAAATTTTATTCTAGAAATATTTTTATTAAAATATTTACATACATATCCTTACTCATTAGTTTTGAGGGCAACAAGCAAGGATTCATGATAACTAGTTAGGTTATCAACTTTCGGTTGTTGAGTTTTCCTACATTCTCATGGTTTTGAGAAACCTTTATGTTTGAACAGTTAGGTTCGTTTCTCAAGTTTAGAGTAAGATCTTGATGTCTAAAAACCACATTATTCAATTTTTTACGTTGAAATTTAGAAGTGATTTTTGGTCTAGACTTAGATCTTGAACGTTTGGATTTGCAGAGTTTCTCTATCTGTTTAATACTAGGACATCGTTTATGATAGTGCCCACATTTCTTGCATCGAAAACAAACCCCAGAAGTATTCTGGTTACTGGTCTTTGGTTTTCTAGATTTGTTCAACCCTGCTTCCTTGCTTTTTGATATATTTGTTAGAGCACTGCTCGGTCGAACTCGCAAGCGTTGCTATCTCAAGCATGTTGTCAAGTTTAGTTGCCAAAACTATAAGTCTTGATTTCTAGTCTACTTATAGCTAAGTCTCGGACTAGGATAGAAAGTGTAGTTGAGCTCTAGACTCCATGGCGATCATCATACAAAGACGAAGAACTACTCAAGGAACTGGTGGAACTTCATCGACTAAAAGTTATGTGGAGACTTGAACTTATCTATCACTCAAAAGTATATTTACTCTATCTCCTATCTTGAGACAAAATTCGTATTGCTATATAGACTTTGATTATACACTTTTTCTATTTCGATCCGAGTTTATCTCGTTTATCTATTTCTCGAAATATGTGTTGGTAAGCTTTCGCTTTGGCCAAGTTCATCCTTACTAGTGACGAAAGTCATATTAAGTTTCATTTACTTTAAAATTGCTTTGGCGAAAAATAGCTTGTGAACAACAACTATATAACGTCCTCTAAGAATGTTTCAATGATTGAAATGAGATTTTAGAATATATAACCATGGTTGGATATAAACATTGTGTGATAACTCATACGTGTGTAAGTCCTTATTCCTTGAACCAAAGTATGCGTACTTTGATGCTCAGGAAAACCGGAACTAAAGTCCGCGTACCAGTACGCGCACTGTCGGAAGTTCACATCCCGTAAATTTCTATTGGAGTTTGTGAACTGAAAACAAACTTATTCCGTGTACTTAAGTCCGCGTACCATTATGCGTACTTAAGTTGGTTATTTTCTAAAACGATTATCCGTGAACTTAAACTTATATAAACTAAGGAATGCATACCGTGGCTATAAAGTTCATGAATCGATTCGAGTGAATCAAATCGTTTTTGCTTTGATTGTGTCTTGTATACTTCTATAAGATCTAAGCAATTGAACAACTCTCTAACTAGTTCATTTGAGTTATTTGAACTAGTTATGGTAAAGAAGAATATGGTTGATATGAAAGTGCTCATATGGCTAACCATTTGGTTAACTACTGTTGAACCAACTAAGTGTACATGTTTGGGTACGGTTACACATACCTAAATAAAAGTGAATTTCATTTGTGTGTTACAAGCTAAGTTTTGATCTAACGGTTGAAAGATATTAGCTTGAATCTAATGAGGTTTTCATCTAACGGTGAATATTGAATGCTTTGTTACCAAGGTAACTTAGATTGCAAACCCTGATTTTAAATACTATATAAAGGAGAACTCTAGCAACTGGGAAACCTAATCCCCACACCTTCTGTGTGATACTAGTTGTATTAGAAAGAGTCGATTCTCCTTTAACCTTAGGTTTCTATCGAGACCCTGTAGGTTAACGACTTGAAGACTTCATTGGGATTGTGAAGCCAGACCCAACTATTTTCTTTGTACTTGCGTGATCTGATCTTGTTGTTTCTATCGTACTAAGTACAATCGTAAGTTGGCTTGAGATTGATTTCTCCGATAGGCAAGATTAAAAGAAGTCACAAACATCTTTGTCTCATCGGTTTGTGATTCCGCAATATCTCCTTTCGCTAGTCGATTAAGATTATTGTGAGGTGATTGATAATTCTAGGTTGTTCTTCGGGAATATAAGTCTGGGTAATCAATTGGTTCCTGTTCACCTTGATTTATCAAAAGACGGAACAAAAAAACTCGTAGGTATGTCTGTGGGAGACAGATTTATCTATTACCGTATACTTTTCTGTATGATACAGATTTGTTTATTAAAGTCTTCAACTTTGGGTCGTAGAAACTCTTAGTTGTGGGTCAGATCAGCTAAGGGAATCAAGTGCGTAGTATCCTGCTGGGATCAGAGACGTAAGGAGCGCAACTGTACCTTGGATCAGTGTGAGATTGATTGGGGTTCAACTACAGTCCAGACCGAAGTTAGTTTGTAGTAGGCTAGTGTCTGTAGCGCAGTGTGTATTCAATGTGGACTAGGTCCCGGGGTTTTTCTGCATTTGCGGTTTCCTCGTTAACAAAACTTCTGGTGTCTGTGTTATTTCTTTTCCGCATTATATTTTGTTATATAATTGAAATATCACAGGTTGTGCGTTGAATCAATCAATTGGGAAATCCAACCTTTGGTTGTTGATTGAAATTGATTGATCTTTAAAAATTGGTTTTTGGAACCGTTCAAGTGATTTCTCTTGTATTCAATTAGACTCGCAGATTTCTATTTGCTTGAGTAAGTATTGAATCGAGAATGTGAGATATAACTCTTTGATATACTTTTATTAAGATTGAGTCTGACTGTCTAGTTGATTCTCTTAAATGTATATTGGATTTAGTCCATACAGATTGCTAAGCGAAATATTGGGTGTGGTTGTTAGACCCCCGCTTTTTAAATTGGTATCAGAGCAGGCAAACACGTTTAAAGACCTGACAAGTCTGTGTTTGTGGCGATCTGACTCTATGGACATGAATTCTATCTCCATAAATGTACCACCAGTCTTCGATGGCTCAAACTACTTATGGTGGAAAATTGTTATGCGTGCTTTTCTTCAAGCTCGTGATTTTCAAACATGGGTACGTGTTGTTAATGGCTATAATCCTCCGGTTAATACAGAAGGCGATGTATCTATACCTAAGGATATTGGTAGATATAGTCCATAAGAAATTCTTGCTGCAAAGCAAAATTCTGACGGCTTAAATGCTATCATACATGCCATTACCCCAGATCTTCAGCACCATGTGACTACGTGCACTAAGTCTAAAGAAGCACGGGATATCTTAGAAACCGTATTTGAAGGAAATACCAGTGAGAAAGAAGCTAGGCTTCAAAACCTAAATTCTGATTAGGAAAACCTTCGTATGGCAGATGAAGAATCATTTGATGAGTTTAATCACAATGTATCTGAAATTGTTAATGCATCATTTGCATTGGGTAAGACCATTCCTGAAAAGGACATTGTGATGAAAATTCTCAGATCGCTGCCATCTAGATACGATTCTAAGAAGCATGTCATCGTTGAAGGAAATAATCTCGCAACGCTGTCCAGAAATACTCTGGTTGGGAAGCTAAAGATCTTTGATCATGAGCATACGTCCAAGTCTAGTAAGGATGTTGCTTTCAAAGCACTAAAGAACACTAAATTACTTGATAAAAGTAAAAGTATTTGCATATCTGAAGATGATCTTTTTGAGGCTGATTCATCAGATGAAGATCTTGACAAGTTAGTCTCGTTGATCACAAGACAGTTTAGGGATATTCTTTTGAAGAGAAGTAAACGGTTCTCCAGAGATAAATCCAGGTCATCAGATAAACCCCATAATCGTGTTCCTCCTAAAAATAGGGATAATGATGAAACTGATGACGAGGATATGCCTCAGTGCTTTAAGTGTAAAGGTTTGGTCATTTTGCAAATGAGTGTCCAAATCGAATGAAATACACTAGGAACAAAGGTCTTGCTGCAACTCTTGATGAAATGTCTGACAACTATGATTCTAATGAAGACGAAAAATCAAGTGTTGCACTTCTTTGTGAAAATATTGATTTTGATAATTGTAGCAATACATACATCAATCTTGATATTCTTTCAGAAGAAAACTCAACCAATCTGGAAGATAAAACTGACCTTTCTATTGGAAACTCTGTGAATAATGTTTCAGGTTCTACTATGTGTCTAGCTGCTTGCACACCTCAGATGCCTGAATTATATCCAAGATTGATGTGCTCGTATTGTTCACTCAAAGGTCATGAACTATCAAAGTGTTACAAGTACAAACACAAATTGAGGCATGTCAACAAACTTCAACGAAGAGCAAATTGATTATCAAACAAGCTTAAACTTGCTCAAAAGACCGTTGAGGTATGTAAGGTCTTATCTTCGTCTAAGAAGTTAGTTTCCAAGGATAAAACAAGACCATTAGAGAAGAAAGTATGGTCCAATCGTTTTGATAGACAGAGGTCTATGGATTCCTCTCAAAAGGAACATGGTGGACAGATTGTTGTTCACCGCAACACAACTTGATTGTGTTGAGTTGTGTATCTTGTCTCATGTGCCTGATCAAAAGAGACAAGGTTGTGCACCTCTCAGGCTTTAGGAAGAGTTTGTTTTCTTCTTTTCTTAGTTTTTCTTTTTTTTGATGCAAAATTAGAATTCCATGTCTATCAATAAAGGAGGGTTATTCTCGACAATTCTACTCTTTCTAGGGTTCAGAATTGTGCGTGTACGAACCTGTTAAGGTTGCGTAACCCTACATTCCTTTTTCCTTCGCTGAAACTCTTTCCAAGACTACTTGTTGAGTTTAAATTGTGATTTCCTCTCACAAAACCATATTCCTATGGATACTCCAAGCATCATGTCTTCTGATGGAAAAGATGTTAATATAATTGTTAAGCCATCAATCATGAAGAAAAAAGAGAAATCTCCATTGCCTCCAACTTTGAAAAGGAAAAGAAGGAATGTGAGGAACCCAAGAGCTATTCCTTCTAATTCTCAAAAGTTTTCTGATGTTCTTGAAGTGTTAAAGGAAACACGAAAGTAGATTCAACAGATAAAGGCTTTTGTGCTTAAGCTTCATGAGATTCAGAAGTCCCTAGTTCGACATCAGTCAAGAAGGTTTATTGATATTAACTCCTATATTCATGAACCTTATGTCCCAATGGTTGTTGACGACAAGGAGTTCGGGGACGATAAAGAATTCTTCAAAGGTCTTAACATCTAGTAAATCTTCTGATGAGAATTTTATTTTCTTGTTTTGTTTAGAAGAATAACTAGAATTTGGAATAGCCATTATTGTGATTACACATAGCTATGTCCAACGATTTCATCTTCATGTATTTTTAGGTTTATTGGTTTAAATTCTAAAATTGTTTGGAAGATGATTTTTGCAGTATTAATCTTTATGGTTTTATATATTGCAATTTGTTATGGGATATGTGTGTTTGCGTCCGTGAACTATGATTGTCCCATAGTTTGTCAAAAGTTAAGTCTTTCATATGTCGATATGCAAGTATTGATAAAAGAATGAATGAAATTTTGACATTACAAAAGTTTTAAGCCTATTGTATGTCATTATGCAAATATTGATGGAAGATAGGATGAACTTCTGTTTACAAGGATTATGTCTATTGTATGTCATTGTGCAAATAGTGATGGAAAATAGAATGAATCCTTGTCTATTCCGCAGTATTGATCTTCCCTGATCCATATTTTTATGTATATACTGTGAGGCTCCGTAAGTTCTCTTATGTTGAGCATTTTCGATTAAATTAATCATGGGTTTTCTTGTGGTTAATTTAATTGAGTTTTTTTTTTTTTTTTGGATTCAAATTCATATTCGTATCTGATTTGTTATGTCCAAAGAAATCCTTCTTTTCTTGTGAAATTAAGGTCGCTCTTGTTTTTCTTTCGAGAATGACATTTTATGGGGGAGAGTTCTTAATTGAACTTGTGCTTAATTGCCAAATCTTTGTGGGGAGTGCGGCTGTGGAATATTATAGGGGTTATCTTGTATCTTTATAAACTCCTTGATGAAAGCATTTAGATTCGGCTATATGATTGCATCTAAAAATTTGATATGTACTTTCTTTTGTTCATGAAATACCTCTATGGAAATTTCATTAGGATCCCACTAGTTTTCGTACCTTTGCCAATTTTATTGACAAAAAGGGGGAGAATTAATGTGTAGTTCACACTACAAATACATATAGTTTTCGGATCATTATGTAGGGGGAGTGGTTTCCATGTGAGATGGAGTATTGACTAAGGGGAGTGATACATATCACCATAGTATTGTTGTCGAAGTTGTGATACAATTGAACTTTGATGTTGTGTAACAATGATTGAGAACTCTTGTTTTCTTATTGTTATAGCTGCGGATTTCAAACAACGATGATGCTAAACTTACAACGATGATGCTAGTTATCAACGATGATGATATAAACATTGTGTGATAACTCATACGTGTGTAAGTCCTTATTCCTTGAACCAAAGTATGCGTACTTTGCTGCTCAGGAAAACCGGAACTAAAGTCCGCGTACCAGTACGCGCACTCTCGGAAGTTCACATCCCGTAAATTTCAGCTGGAGTTTGTGAACTGAAAACAAACTTATTCCGGGTATTTAAGTCTGCGTACCTGCGTACAAGTATGCGTACTTAAGTTGGTTATTTTCTAAAAACGATTATCCATGAACTTAAACTTATATAAACTAAGGAATGCATACCGTGGCTATAAAGTTCATGAATCGATTCGAGTGAATCAAATCGTTTTTGCTTCGATTGTGTCTTGTATACTTCTATAAGATCTAAGCAATTGAATAACTCTCTAACTAGTTCATTTGAGTCATTTGAACTAGTTATGGTAAAGAAGAATATGGTTGATATGAAAGTGCTCATATGGATAACCATTTGGTTAACTACTGTTGAACCAACTAAGTGTACATGTTTGGGTACGGTTACACAAACCTAAATAAACGTGCAATTTTTTTGTGTGTAACAAGCTAAGTTTCGATCTAACGGTTGAAATATATTAGCTTGAATCTAATCAGGTTTTCATCTAACGGTGAACATTGAATGCTTTGTTACCAAGGTAACTTAGATTGCAAACCCTGATTTGAAAGACTATATAAAGGAGAACTCTAGCAACTGGGTAACCTAATCCCCACACCTTTTGTGTGATACTAGTTGTATTAGCTAGAGTCGATTCTCCTTTAACCTTAGGTTTATATCGAGACCCTGTAGGTTAACGACTTGAAGACTTCATTTGGATTGTGAAGCCAGACCAAACTATTTTCTTTGTACTTGCGTGATCTGATCTTGTTGTTTCTATCGTACTAAGTACAATCGTAAGATTGGCTTGAGATTGATTTCTTCGATAGGCAAGATTAAAAGAAGTCACAAACATCTTCGTCTCATCTTTTGTGATTCCGCAATATCTTCTTTCGCTAGTCGATTAATATTATTGTGAGGTGATTGATAATTCTAGGCTGTTCTTCATGAATATAAGTTCGGGTTATCAATTGGTTCATGTTCACCTTGATTTATCAAAAGACGGAACAAAAAAACTCGTAGGTATTTCTGTGGGAGACAGATTTATCTATTACCATAGACTTTTCTGTGTGATACAGATTTGTTTATTAAAGTCTTCAACTTTGGGTCGTAGCAACTCTTAGTTGTGGGTCAGATCAGCTAAGGGAATCAAGTGCGTAGTATCCTGCTGGGATCAGAGACGTAAGGAGCGCAACTGTACCTTGGATCAGTGTGAGAATAGATTTGGGTTCAACTACAGTCCAGACCGAAGTTAGTTTGTAGTAGGCTAGTGTCTGTAGCGGCTTAATACAGTGTGTGTTCAATCTGGACTAGGTCCCGGGGTTTTTCTGCATTTGAGGTTTCTTCGTTAACAAAACTTTTGGTGTCTGTGTTATTTCTTTACCGCATTATATTTTGTTATATAATTGAAATATCACAGGTTGTGCGTTGAATCGATCAATTGGGAAATCCAACCTTTGGTTGTTGATTGAAATTGATTGATCCTTGAAGCCCTCGATTTCCAAGTATACTGCCGGTGCTAACACATCAACAGATAACTCACAAAGAGAGACACGTCATCAGCAGCGTCACCCACGGACATGGCATGTGGTTTAGAAAGGTTACGGGTCGTTTTGCAAGAACTCCGTCAGAAACGTTTTTACACTGCCCTCCGGAAGAATTGAAACTGGTGCTAATTGGTGAAGAATCTGGGAATGATACATATACCAAACGATTCGTATGTAAGTCTTCTTCAACATACTAAAAGGGCACATCAATCCTATGAATGAGCTATGAATAGAAGCCGAAACTGTCGACTACGTGGCGGCTGAAAACCTATAGAATTCTTCCTGGAAAGTTCTGAATTCTCGGTGTCAGGTACTTTTTACCCACCAAACGGACTCCGAATGAATAAATTCTCTTTGCAAAAGTTAGATTTTCCTCTTAGAAAAAGAATGAGAGGTCAATCACCTCGTTCCAATATCTGACGAAGATTTTGTGGCCGTTTTGGCAAGGAGACACGAATATGAAATTTTCATCAAGTCAATACACCAAGGTCGCAGGCAAGCAACAATAGGCAAGATGCCGCACGCAGAGAATTATGGAAGAGATACTTCGCTGAAATATGAAAAGACAAGGATAAGAAGAAATAACCTCACGGACATGCGTTATATTAAAAGGAGGAATCCTTCTTTTGGGCCATAATGTCCGAGCAAATCCTTGCGTGTTACCAGAGTCTGTGGCCGTGGCCGCCACGCTACTCCTTCTTGCCAAGGATCGTGCCGTAGCCGCCACTCCTTCCTGCCGAGAATCGTATCCGTAGCCACCACGCCTCCTTCCTGCCAAGGTTCGTGCCCGTAGCCGCCACTCCCTCCTGCCAAGGTTCGTACCCGTAGCCGCCACTCCTTCCTACCAAAGATCGTGTTGTAGCCGCCACTCCTTCCTGCCAAGGATCATACCATAGCCGCCAGTCCTTCCTGCCAAGGTTCGTGCCCGTAGCCGCCAGTCCTTCCTGCCAAGGATCGTGCCGTAGCCGCCACTGCTTCCTGCCAAGGATCGTGTCGTAGCCGCCACACTCCTCCCTGTCAAGGATCGTGATCACAACCAGCCAAGGTTCGTAGTTGTGGCCACTTTTTGTCCCATCCCGCCAAAGCTCGTGGCTGTGGACAATTTTACTCGCTTACACGTCCAGCCAATCCCTTTGCTTCCATGGACGCCCATGCAATTCCAGCCAACCTATTTTGTTCCCACGACATTGTAGTCTCTTCTGATCACAGCTGCTACCAAGAACCGTTGTTGCTCGTTTGTTGATACCAACCAGAGCTTCACCATAGCAACAATCACTACAAAGGTAATCCGTACTTCTCCATATTTTAGTTTCACATGGAAGAAGTAATAGAGTCACCAGTACGGATGCAAGATGGTGATATCTTTACTATGGTCAAACCACCGACCATACAAGATAGAAACATGTAAACCACACTTGGGGACTGAGGCTCTACACGGAATCCCTTCACTGTCAAAGCTCAGAAGACACGGTCAACCAAAAAGTCATAACCACGACAAGGTCATCTACTCTTCAGAGGTGTAGCGTAAGGATATCATCACCTCTCTGTATGGAAGGCGCCTGCAACACTTTACGAGGCTACGAAGGATCCCAAGCCTACTCAGAGAAAACAACTTCAGTAACTAAAGAGAAGTGCAACTAGGGACTGCTCATCGCAGTCCATCCCCGACAAAAATCAAAGATTCATGAGATAACTCCGTAGACGCGGCTGAAACATTTTTCTTGAAGAAACAGGGGAGCCACGATTAATAACATAACTCTCTCACTTCTACCTCTTCGTTATCCAGAATATTCCGTCCATATGATGTTCCAAGCATCCCAACATCGCATCCAGGAGAGTACAATAAACTTGTATCAAATCCCATAGGCGAGGATTCAAGGTGACACCATCAAAGTAGGCTACACTTGGGGACTGAAGCCTCCTTCAGGTTTAGAAGTTTAAACGCAATCACCACTTTACCAGCGAATGCAGTAGAAGCACATCTTACACGAGAAAATAGGCTAAGGATAATTACACATGGGGACCACCAGCATGGGATGCCTTCACTTTCCTCAACCAGGTTGTTTCTGATGTCAACATCGTCACTGTTGAAGCTTTACGAGCCGCATGAATTTCTCAACATCAAGCCGTACACGTGCATCAAAGACTCCAAAAGCACGCCGCAGAGATATTCACATATCCGGCCACGCCATCGGATCCATGACCAGACAGAAGTGTAACTGGGGATTGCTTATCGCATCCCATTCAATACAACAGTCTAAGATTCAGAAGATGGTTCAAAGGATGTCGCTTGGAATGAAGTCCTTGAAGACTTGATATCAGCACGTCGGCAACGGAACGCCTCTCAGCTCGTCTACTTCACCCAATGGCTCCGGAAGATTTTGACCATACAAGCATCCATAGCATATCATCATCGCAATCAGAAAGGCAAGAATAAGCCTTCCAGTCACCGGCTCAGCAGTCCAGACACCAAATAATTTAAAGTCAAGGACGGATCAACAACGCAGCTACACTCTCCAAGATTAGACCTGACATGATCATTGCCGAACATATATTTCATCCATCCATCCCAGGAATGCAGTGGAGTTTGATAAAATTTTGAAACCCACTGGAGAGGTTAGATACTCATTCTTCTGGAGACAGAACCTTATTACACATTCTGGAGAAGATCGATGGTACTGTTGGCTAGATGCGCAAAAGAGAAAAGAGCACCTACCTTGAGTTCTCCTGGCTCGCCTTGCTGCTGATTATAACTATTGGAGATTGCTTTGTTGCCATTGATGCTCGCTCTGCCACTGCTAACAAAGAACGTCATTCACACCGAGCTAAATATCCAAGTTTGATCAACTACTCATGGATATTACACTCACAGCTAAAATACGAGAACAAAGCGTACTTACCTTGCTGCCGATGATTGGCACGCTCGTGATGGAGCTGCTGATAGTGATGTGATGCAGTTTTTACAGTGGAAGTAAAGATTCGTTGCTCGGACTTTTTTAGAGATTTGGTTTTAAGACTAACTAAGAAAAGTACTAAAGAAAAATTGCTAAGATGATTAATTGGAGAAAAACTTAGGATTTCGGATTCCACCAAATCAATAATGTAAAATAATCATTCCTCTCTAAACAATATTCGTGATATAACTCAAGACAGTTTTGAACCCAATCACATGTCTCGGAAAATATTACATTTAAAATAAATAACAACGTATGTTGTAAACCAAAACGGTATAATCTCCTTCGCTTATAAAAGATCCATAGCTAAACTACCCAAAACAATTATTATGAAGCTAAATAAGAAGAGAGATTAATTAAAGCATTTAAGCTCAAAAAGAATATTTATTCAAAGAGTACTAGAATTTCTTACACAACTTATTGGCTTCCTCCTTAGCCCCAATAGAGAGAGCTAGCTTTCCATTACAAAAACGAAACCAAAACAATGTAAAAACAGTGGTGTCGGACCCCCTCCCCTACTTCTGGTCGTGAATGTCCTTTTTATAGTGAGAACATTACACTTCTTTCCATAATATGAGGTATATAAAATGATGTCACAAATCAACCCTTTTCTTTCCTCTAGGCCAATGAAATAGTGACATCTCATCCACTCTAACACATCCCCTCCAAGTGTCTGTTCACCTTCCCTTTTTATCAATCCACCAACTCATTTACCAAATTAAAGTGGAAATATAACAAATCTGGTATGTTAAATAAAGGTAGGTATAAATCTTTTGTCGTCACTTTCCCCATTTTAATTAATTTGTATCCCCAAGATTCTTTCACGTACCAAGTCGACAAATGCAATAGTTTCGGCACATAGCTGCTTCCATGCTCCCATCTTCAAGCTCGTGCACCAATCTCCACGCGATTAACATATGGAAGACTCGTAAAATGGGAATTTGCTGCATGTTGCGTACCACAAGAAGCCCCCCGTTTCTTTTGGTACTTTGCAATGTTCCAGAATACTAGAATTCCAAAGGTAGATAGCTATTTTGACAGGACTAGAAAATATCCACCTTCGTTTGCTTTCATGACCATAATAATTCCATCGAACACGACCCGTTTGCACCAAATCCCATATTTTCAGCACACACGTCCAGTTTTAGTCGTTTTTGTCGTCAGAGGCCATTTTATTTATGTATATGCAAAAACATAATAAATATCAAAATAATATAAAATTAAGAACCAACACTATATATTTTGGGCAGGAAATATGTAAGAACTAAGCACTCATCATGATGAAGAGGAGCCGGCTACCACAGACGAAAGCACGGAGCCAGACGAGCAACAAAAACGAAAAATGGTTGATACCTCTTTTTATACGAACAAAGTTTCCAGAAGAAAGATTCCTTCTTGCTCCATTAACGGGAATAGATGGATGGGCCCATAGCGCTCATGCTCCATAGCCGAGCTAGCAACACGCTACTATGAAGACCACTTGTCGTGCGATCCCGTTGCTGAAGGACGATTAGAATTTTCCTGGTAATATCTACCTGCTTTATCTTTTCAATTTTAATCTTGACTGTCACCATCTAGTGCTTACCCCACAACAATGTCACTATTACGTGCTAAGAAAGGGACTTAATGTTGATGGTGGTTTTTAGTTCATGGCTAAAATTGTAAAACCCTGTATTTAATGCGCTGTCATTCTGCAAAGAGACAGAGCCATTTAAAAGTGATGAGTGCCCAGCCTCTTTACTTACATATGTATCGAGCAATTCAGTATATGTATATAAAATTTATCTAGAATGGTGCATGTATATAAAATTTATCCAGAATGGTGCATGTAGCAACAATCCCAAAAATTCTATAAATTTTATTAAACTCCCGCTTGCATTATTCACTAATGTACAACTTGTCGAGTATTTTCCTATGCTATGTTCCCCAGCTGAACTCTTAATATTGGTATAACATGACAATTATTGTTCACTCGCAGCGGAGTAGCATGAATTTCCCGAAGTATCAGTATTAATATCTGCATGAAAATACTCAGGAACACGCAAGTTGTACCGCTCTCTCAAAGAGATTTCTTGTGCCAACGTACAGATAATTTATCGAAAATTGTTTAATTTTGTGTCAGCTCACGAAATTCAAATTTCTAACCTAATTTTACCTATTTGCAAAAATTAGGTTTTTTGCGCACTGCGCAATATCTCGAACCCTATGGGTCGAGACCAAACCTAGGTAAGCTAGGAAATTAATCCGCCATGGACTAGTAGGAGCAAAGTCCTACCAAAAATCAGAAAGCAAGAAATAAAAGAGGAGCTGCGACAAATAGGAGCAGCAACAAGAGGAGGCGTGGACGCGCTACATAGCTGGCCAGTTCGCCCTAACATGCACCACCTGTGGCCGGATGGCCACGCTCCATGTTTCCCTTGCCGGCCCCCCTTTCCCATCGACCAATCAGGTCGCTCTAAATGCGCCACACGCATTTAGAATGAGGCGGCCCCATGCTGCTTGCCGGCCCCCTTTCCATCGACCAATCAGGTCGCTCCAAATGCGCCACACACATTTAGAATGAGGCCGCCCCCATGCTGCTTGCGGGCCCCCTTTCCATCGACCAATCAGGTCGCTATAAATGCGCCACACATATTTAGAATGAGGCCGGCTTCATGCTGCTTGTCGGCCCCCTTTCCATCGACCAATCAGGTCACTCTAAATGCGCCACACGCACTTAGAATGAGGTCGTCCCCCTTTCCATCGACCAATCAAGTCGCTCTAAACCCTCCACATGGATTAAATAAAGCCAAACCGCGCCAACACCTAGTGGTCGTCGCGTCAACATAGCCGCACACACTAATTAGGGCTTTGACATGCCAAACCCTAATTTGGTTAAGACTGCTATGCCGTCCCATGCCAAATAATGCCACCTAAGGCATTAAGTTTGATACGGCAACTAGAGCCAATATTGTTGAGTCATATTTGGACCTAACCCCAATATGCCAAGATATAGTGGTCGCGGCTACGCCAGGCGCCATTACGCCACTATGCCACTGGCAGGCGCCATTACGCCATTATGCCACTATGCCAGTGGCAGGTGCCAACGAGATGTGGCCATAATCAACGGCCACCCCCTTCCATAAATTGTGATCTCGGTCGTCCAACTTTTCCAGCAGAATTGATCGGCCTAAGTTAAATCTTAGGTGACCAACCAAGACTAAATTCATAGCGTCACACGCTATTTCTTGCGGCAAGTATCATGACTTAGCTCGCCACACATGATTACCCGCCGCCTAGCTTGTGTGTGATTGGTCAGAATAACTAGGTCTTGCTCACAAGACCCACTCAGCAATATGTTGCACATTTTCCACGAAAATACTCGAGACATCAAACATGTCACAAATGGGGGATACAACACAATGGTGGAGCATTCACCTAACGCACACAACGTGCTGGGTTCGAATCACACCACCCTCAAACAACAGAGTTTTGGTTAACAACATAAGTATCCAGAAAAACAAAAGAACTGATAGCTTACATTCCGCAAGCCAGTTCCAAATTCTGATACAAGTCATAAAACAGCCACACCTTCAAAATCCAATATTTTGATCTCAACACCTTCTTCGCTTCCCTCCCTAAGATCAACCTTCTTCTTCACTTTGTGACCGAAGCAAGTCTGGAATGACCATTTCTTGGTTTAGGCCAGAATTGTACAGATTGATCTCTCGAATCTAAAGTACTCTCGTGCAGTGCATTTGTTTAGGGTTTAGATTCGTTTCTCGGCGGCACACCCAAATTTACCATTTTCAGCAGAATCAGTTTTTACCCATAAACAACTGGCGACCACATTGGGAGTATCACTTGTATCACAACTTTGACAGCAATACTATGGTGATATGTATCACTTCCCCTTAGTCAATACTTCATCTCACAATGAAAACCACTCCCCCTTACATAATGATTCGTAAACCATATGTATTTGTAGTGTTAACTACACATTAATTCTCCCCCTTTTTGTCAATAAAAATTGGCAAAGGTACGAAAACTAGTGGGATCCTCATGAAATTTCCATAGAGATACTTCATGACCAAAAGAGAACAACATATCAACTTGTTTAGATGACATCAAATAGCCGAAGCTAAATGCATTCATCAAGGAGTTTATAAAGATACAAGATAACCCCTAAAATGTTCCACAGACGCACTCCCCACAAAGATTTGGCAATTAAGCACAAGTTCAATTAAGAACTTTCCCCCATTATATGTCATTCCCGAGAGAACAACATGAGCGACCTTACTTTTACAAGAAAAGAATGATTTCTTTGGACATTAACAAATCACATAAGAATATGAATTTGTATCCAAAAATCAAAATTGAATTGACCACAAGGAAAATGATCAATTCAATTGGTCATGCTCAACATAAGAGAACTTACGGAGCAACACAACATATACACAAAGATGTGGATCAGGGAAAGACCAATACTGCGGAATAATCAAAGATTCATTCTATTTTTCATCACTATTTGCACAATGACATATAATAGACTTGATCTTTGTAAACAAAAGTTCATCCTTTCTTCCATCAATATTTGCATAATGACATAAAAGGCTTAAGTTTTGTAGTCAAAAGTTCATTCTATCTTTTATCAATACTTTCATACCGACATATAATAGAGAAAACTTTTGAACAAGTATGGGACAGTAAAGGTTCACGGACGTAAACAACATATCCCATAATAATTTGCAATATATAAAACCATAAAGATTAATACTGCAAAATCATCTTCCAAATCAACTTTAGAATTTAAATAAATAAATATAAAAACATTGCAAGATGAAAAACGTTGACAATATCTATGTGTACTCACAATAATGGCTAACCCTAGTTATCCTTCTTGAACACAAGAATAAATTCTCATAAGAAGTTTCCTAGACAATGAGACAAAACAAAACTACTCTAAAACCAACACAACTGAATACACGTTGAAATCAAAGTTTGTGTTCAGTATCTTCAAGGGTTTCAAGACCTTCAAGATTGTGACCGACAGCATTGACAGCTTCTTCGGAGAAGACATCCTCTTTGAGAAGATCCTTAACATGTGATTTCATGAGAACAAGGTCAGAATTAACCTTTTTCAGCTCAGTTAGTAACATATCAAGATCCTTCAGAGAGTTTCCAAGCTTCAGTTTTGCTCTCCCGAGATCATTGAGAAAACCATGAACAACTTCAGCAGAAACCATCTCGGCATTTTCTCGATCTTGATGAGAATATGCATAAAAGCATGATGCACCAGGATGAAGATAGTCAGCTTTAACAATGGTTCTTTTCTTCTTTACTTTAAACTCGAAGTAAATAGAGTTATCAATAAATTCTTCCGGCAAATCCCAAGAACATGGAGGAGCAGCCATTCTAGAATAACAAAACCTGGAGTAGGCGTAATCAAACAAGATGTTTTGGTATTTAAAAGGTTTCTCAAGGAAACAAAGTTTAGGGTTTCCAACGTTGGTCCGTGACAAGTAATGTGAGTACCCGTACGAACACAAACTTAACCCAAAGACGGAAGATACCCAAATAGCGAAAAACATGAAAAAGAAAGTTGTTTCTAAAACAATGTTTCTGCTACAAGAATAATTTCACATATTTTAGCTCAATAAATTTTACATTCGCATTAGAGAAAAATTTAGAGCATAAGAGTATCAGTTTTTGACACAATATAATTACAAAAAAAATTTCAAAACACAAATACTTATGTAGAGATGTTTGTGGATGATAATCCAGCTAAGAACGATAAGAAACTAGCCAGAGAATTAGGAAACATTTTTGCCATCAATTATACCTGATCATGTAGGATCAGAATATCACGACATCAATATTTCGCGAGATCAATAAACGACAACATTGCGAAAGTGTCGCAAATGAGTAATATAAATGACGCAGTGAATGACGACAGCTAAAACACGAGAAAGATGTGAAGACCTAGCGAGATTTAGGAGATTTGCGAGATTATATATTTGTACACTTGCGATATTTCGCAAGTCATTCCCGAAAATAAAGGACAACTTAGCTGTCATCCATTGTGTAATACCCTATATAAGGAGTCGAGCAGGACTGTTGTAGAGATCTTTTTCCGAGTGTTAGGTAAGTCATTAGGAGAGAGAAAGTTTGTAGTGATTGTAATTTCTTTAACTCTTTTCTATTTTATCTTGTAAACATTCAAGGAATTAATCAATAAAAATCATAGTTGTTCATCTTCAATGGCTTAGTGGTGTGGATTCTTGTGAGGGGTGTAGTGTAGGATTTCCTGCAACTACATATTGGCGCTAGAAACAGGGAGAAAGTAAGGATTGACATGGTGATTTGAAAGAATTTGGAGTAGTAGGGAAGGAATTTCATATAATTTTCAACAATTTACCAAAATTAAAAAATGGCTAGAAGAAGAAATGCATCCGAGCAACCAACAACTGTTAGAAGGAGTAGGAGACTTGCTGGAGAAGGGAGAAATGAAATAGGAGAATCCTCAAGAATGAACATAAGAAATAATGAAGAAAATCAAATTCAATCACCAATTCAACCAGTAGCGAATAGAACTGTGGATTATGATAGAGTAAGCGTGCATACTTGGAGATCAGATTTTGTGGACGAAAGGGGAGAAGAACAACAATTGGTAAACAATGGACAAGGGGAGAGAGACCAAGAAGGGATTGGAGAAATAGTTCATGGAAATGAAGAGATTGCATCATTAGAGGCGTTGAGACAAACAATACATGAAGAAAGACGATTAGAGGCAGAGGAACGTGCAAATTTGACAAGACAAAATCATGAATTGAGGATGGAAAACATGAGATTGCAAAACAGAAGGTCGAGAAGCACTACAAGGTCAAGCTCAAGATCAGTTAGAGAGGAAAGAAGGAGAATTTTACCTACAAAAAATGCTGATGAAGAAAACCAAGAAGAAGCGCAAAATCCAGGCATAGAACATTACGAGAGAATAGAAATGATGGAAGCTCGTTATATCCCACGTCCCGAGACTCTTCAAAATAGGCAGAATGATGGAAATCAAGGAAATAGGCAGCGTCAGGGGCAGAATAATCCAGTTGATGAAGAAAATCAGGAAGAAAGAAGAAGGATATTGCATGGGAGAGAAGCACGGAGGAAGCAAAAAGAGATTGAAGATGAAATTGAAAGACACTATGTTGAACAAGCACGTCTAGCCTGCGAGAGAGAAAGATTGAGAGCAGAAATGGAAGAACAGGAGTTAGAAGAGGCAATTCGGCAGAATAATCATGATAATCGAGAAAGAAGGCGAGAACAAAATCGCAACAATGGTAATATCAATGAAGAATATGAAAGAGTACAGAGGAGAACCGATAGGCAACAAAGAAGAGAAATTGATAGATATAACGGTGTGCGAATTCGTGAAAGAAATGAAGGAGAAGATCGCAGAGAAAGACGAGAAGAGAATGATGAACAAGAAAGTCAAAATAGACATGAACGCAGGAGAAGAGAAGCGGAACTAAAAAGACCAATGGATTCAAATTTCGATGTAAATGAACAAATTTTGAGAGAATTGGCGTAAATGAGAGGAATGATGAAAAGAAAAGGGGAGGAGGAAAGAGACAGTTGGATGAAGCCATAGAAGAAGTTGCGAAAACTCCGTTCACACAAGAGATACAATTAGGAGGAATACCACCGAAGTGCAACTTACCTACATTAACCAGCATTTTTGATGGAACAACTTGTGCGATACACATATCAAAGCTTATATGAGATGTATGTTACAATGGGAGAATCATGATGCTATATTGTGCAAATATTTTGCATCAAGTTTGACAGGAGAAGCTTTGAAATGGTTTGAAGGACTACCGAAGAATACAATAACATCTTTCAATCACTTGCAGGCTATATTTTTAGGGGCATATATAAGTAATAATTCCTCGCGACCTGGTATTGAAGATGTATTTGGGTTAAAACAAAGGGTTGGTGAAAGTTTGAAGCATCTAACTGTGAGATGGAAGACAATGTGTAGCGAAATGGCTGGTCGTGTGGAAGAGAGATATCTCATCTTATCATTCATTAATACCATGTTCGCGACAAATCTGTTATATATTCAAATTTTTAGAGTCAAGAATACAATCACAATGACTGAGTTGCGAGAGCTTCAGGAGGAGTATATTGCTCTAGAGGAAAAGCAAAATGAGATGGAATCATACCCTGTCGCGAATACAAGTTTAGGAGCTGCGAATGCAAGTTTGTTACCCAAATTGATAAACACTATGGCGAGTACCTCGCAAGGTCAACAAGGAATGATGATACCGGATGATGGTCAGCAAAAGTTGGTAGCCATGGGAAGTCGCGATCAGGAAGAATTTGAAAGAGAAAGAAATTTCTACAACCGTGGCGGAAATAATAAAATTTAAAGGCTTGATCAACCGCAAGAAACCTATGGAGGACAGAGGCATAATTATCATAGAGGGCAGCAAGGTCATATGGTAGTATGGGAAGAAATCAAGATGCCTCCACTAAACGCTAGCGTGGAGAAAATATGGGAAGCTATAATTCTGATGGAAAACATACCTGCACCATGGAACATGGGGAATGAACCGCCTCCCGGTGACATGTAGCAACAAAGTCATGAATTTTGTTCCTATCACCACTTTCATGGACGCCTAACGAATGATTGTAGGAATATAAAAAGAATCATCCTCAGAATGATAGACCAAGGGAAGCTAAATCATTTCTTAAAATGTGAAGAGAAGACTCAACCGTTACCAACACCTCCAGAAGTTCACAGAGTAAATACAACAAAAGGGAAAGAAACGTTTGTAGTAGAAGTTGGAGCGAAGGCCAAAAACTTGTTCTCGCAACTCTATCGTACATTAAATACTTGGAAAAGACAATTGAATATTTTCATGATAGTGTTCTCGGTAGGGTTTCGCAAGAGATGCGTGGATGACACAATAGAGAAGTAATGAACATTGCGAAGACATCGCCACTAAAAGAATGGCAAAGATTATTTCTTTCTTTTCTACCTAGAAGCGAAGAGGTACCAAGATGCAAATTTCATTTAACATAATCTCTTTCAAAAGGGTTGTTCACAAAAATATCTCGATTAATCCAAAAGGAAGTCAAAGGTGGTGGAGATGCATGACAGTCGGGTAAATAATTTCCCCCGAGATCTCATCCATTAGTGGTAAGTTTCCTCTTTTGATTCAAATACCCAAAGAAGGAAACCGGCCCCACCAAAGGATTCCATACAAGCGTAACGACATGGAAATGGCCGACCAACAAGGGTAAACTCCTTTTATCCTGTCTTTCTCACATATGTATGTCACCATCTCATGCCTACCACACAATAGTGTAACCATTATGTGCTAGGCGGGGACTTAATGTTAAGGAAAACTCATATTCGACATCTTGTAAAAGATAAAGCCGTTTAATCGATACTCCTCACTTAATTCACCAAGAATGGAGCATGTAGCAACAATCCCATTGTGTGAATACATGAAATTCCTCCAGTTGGAGCATGTAGCAACAATCCCTTCCCGTGAATTTCATATCAGCCTTTGTATTTCTGTACTCTCATCGTGTGGCATGATTACCGAGTGTTACTCACAGTAACACGAACCTCAAGCACTATAATGAAACCATGTACGAAATACCCGTACAAAAAGCTGATTCTCGGTGTGTTATACTAGCCCGAGCCTCTCAGGTGTGTTATACTAGCCCGATTGAGCCCCCTCGGTGTGTTATACTAGCCGATTGAGCATCCCAAGACCGACCATATCGGTCCGGATATGATCTCCGATCGCGATCATCCAACTCCACAAGCATGATCGATCTACCCCGAGATCAATTCCATCACCCCCAAGCAGGTATGGAATACACACGTCCCCCCGCATGGTCGACTATTGGCCTTGCTTGCCAAGAAACCGTCCGTACCAAGCATTATGGACGGAAAACCCTAAATTAGGGTTTTGCGGCATATTACATGTGCCGCAAAAAGTCTCAACCATCCATCTTCGCAGTATAGATGGAGGTGTAGATGTAGACTCAAAGGCCCGGAGCATGTCGACACTGATCACCATGTGACCTTCACACTTGACTGGTCGGTCAAAACCAACCATGGTTGGTTACAACACATCGTCCACACCGAAATGGCATGGTCGCGCTTTGAAAGCCAAAATTGGGGTTCGAGCCATCACGCGGGTCCATCTTCTCCTAACGAATGGAGGGTCACCGAGATCAAATTGTCATTACCCGTCACTTACCACACCGTAATGCGTACCTGCATAGAATACACACGATACTTCACAAGTATCGACTTTCGAATAACGCATTATTCAATTCAGCATTACATGCTATCTTCGTGATCCACGATCCACATTCCAGACATCAATCATGTCGCAAGGCGGGGATACTTACTGGGTATTGGTCTCAGTGCAGCGGTTTACGCATACGGCGTGCAACGCGCCATCACAAGAACGTGTTAGGAAGTCATGGACGGTTAGAGATGAACAGGAAAAGTGGGCAAGATTGGTCGTGTGTTACCGACACACAACTCCACTACTCCATCATTCCACTACCTCCACTTCCCACGAGAAACGTGAATGAGGCTCAATGACTTGTATAAATAGGGTCTCCGCCCTATTTCCAATATACAAGGAATAACGGAGAACAATACAAGTTCAGACGACAGAAACCAAGTGTTAATACAAACCGTATTCAAACACTCAGGGCCTGCTTGCATCAACCGTAAGCTTGCTCATCTTTCTGTTACAAGTCATAAGCAAGCCAACACCTTCACAATCTCAACACCTTCTTCGCTTCCCTCCCTAAGATCAACCCCATCTCCTTCACTTTGTGACCGAAACAAATCTGAACGGCCATTTCTTGGTTTAGGCCGGACTTGCACAAATTGATCTCTCGAATCTACAAGCACTCACCGCGCAGTGCATTTGTTGAAGGTTTAGATTCATTCCTCATCCACACCCCAAATTACTAAATTCTGCAGGAGTAGTTTTCACCCATCAACACTATCACCACTTTCATGGACGCCTAACGAATGATTGTAGGAATATAAAAAGAATCATCCTCAGAATGATAGACCAAGGGAAGCTAAATCATTTCTTAAAATGTGAAGAGAAGACTCAACCGTTACCAACACCTCCAGAAGTTCACAGAGTAAATACAACAAAAGGGAAAGAAACGTTTGTAGTAGAAGTTGGAGCGAAGGCCAAAAACTTGTTCTGCAACTCTATCGTTACATTAAATGCAGGGACAATTGAATATTTTCATGATAGTGTTCTCGGTAGGGTTTTCAAGAGATGCGACAATAGAGAAGTAATGAACATTGCGAAGACATCGCCACTAAAAGAATGGCAAACACAGTTATTTCTTTTCCGCGTAAGAGGTACGAGGGTGGCGAGATGCATGAGTCCATTAGTGGTAAGATTGGAGATTAACCCAAAATCACGTTGATGATGAAGATGATGGGGCAGAAAATTCATGGGAAATAAATAGAATCTTAATTGATACTGGAAGCTCTGTAAACATCCTTTTTTACCACACTTACAAGACTATGGGAGGGAAAGACGAAGATCCGATACCTTCAACCTATAAGATTTATGGTTTTAATGGTACTGCCAATAAACCTAAAGGAGAAATTCGTATGCGAATACCACTGAAAGGATTATCAACTGAAATCTTGTTTTGCATAGTAAATGTGGAATCCCCCTATAATGTATTAATTGGGCGACCTTGGTTACATGAGATCTTGGGTGTAGCATCGACTTACCACCAGTGCATCAAATTTCCTCATCCCAGTGGTGTTGGAGTTATAAAAGGAGATTGGGTGAGGGACAAAAGTGCTATGAAGTTGATGTGGAATCTTGCGAGGAAAGGGCTGCTCAAAAGAAGAACTGGAAACAGAACATTAAAGAAGCACAAAGAAGGGACAGACTGATGGTGGACGCAATAGAAGTGAGAGTGAAGATACATTGCGAAACCAATGTCTGAAGACAGTTGGAAATTGCGATGGTTTCGCAAAAGGGAAGGAAATATCAGGAAATTTAAATGAAGAAGCAGAGAGCAACAGAAGCAAGAAGTGTAAGAAGTGAATAATTGACTTTAGATTTGTGTAAAAAAAAAAAAAAAAATTGTTTTAACGGAAAAAGACATGTCGAAAGTACAAAGAATATGACGATTGAAGAAGGAGTACGCGAAAGTCTCGCGAGATAGAATATATGAAAATCTGGTTAGAGCAAGATCGCAGAAAACGAAGCAAGACTGTGCGATAATTTCGCAAAGATAATGAGAAGAAATAATCAAAAATCAATGAATGATTGAACGAATTGACATAAATGAAAGAATGAGTGAATGGGACGAACCTTTATGGCATACACGAATGATATTTCGCAAGAGGCAAATGTAAGACCTAAAGTGCGTCATATAAGGGGGTATCTCTTGACATGGCTCAGGGAAAAGGTTACACCGCCCCTGGAACCTGAGTCATGAAAATTTGGGGTCAATAAAGCCCATCCGGGAGAGATACCTTAGATTTCCAACTATATAAGGTTATACCCTGGTTGGACGACCGAGGGTCTCTTCCAAGGAGTCAGTGTATGACCAAGGCGCCGAGGTACACGGTTGAGCCAAGAGTGCCTCGGGGCATTTGAAGTGTCTCGGCCATTCTTGGCAAGTCTTGGCACATGCCGCACTCGGCCCAAGAAAACTCCACTTAGGGTGCAGTCTCGTAACCATAAGCCCTATAGGTATAAGGGATAAGAGGTGCGAAAACAAGCGGTTGTTGTTAAGACCGGATGGGAGGAGCTAGTCTTGTATGGTCGATGTACGCCTCCTTGAAGGGGCAACCGGGGGAGATGATAAGGGCGGCACCCTCCATTAGGGAGCTGATAAGTGTCTTAAGACGCAAATGTCATGAGGCTCTATTTTCGCAAGAAAATTTAGGCTTGTCATATTTGTGCGATGATCCTGAAGAGGCAATAATACTAACGCGAGGTTAAGACGAGATCAATGGGTCTTTACATGAAAGTGTAAAGACGTCCTGCGATTTCGTCGCAAGACGGCAATGTCATGGGGCTTTAAGTTCGAGAGAATTTTTTAGGCCTGTCATATTGTCGCAACAAAAACATCCCGCAGAGGCAACAATACTAAAGAAATGATAAGGCAAGATCAATGGGTCATTACATGAAAATGTAAAGACGTCCTGCGATTTTGTCGCAATGAGAGGTGGCAAAATAAGACCTTTAACTAGGAAGGCAAAATAAGACCACACAAGAAATTGAGTAAGCAAATAAGCTTGCGAAAATAACTATATTTCTTCATTTATTTGTGAAGGGTTAGCAACAACAGTTGCGAAATTAAGAAGTATTATTATTTAAAGATTATAGATTTAATCTCTCATGTGAAAATAAATAACAGAGGCAAGTATGGGAATGATTAGAGTAAAAACTTGTTATTTATTTTCATATGATAGATTTCTGATGAAGAGATTACAAAAATGGAAGGCTAGAAGGATAAATGTACAAATATCACAAGAAGAGAAAAAGGAAAATGGAGCTATCTCTCAGTTCATTCTTCTTTTTCATCAGACTCTTTATCGGACTCCTCTTCTTCGCTAGCATCACTATCAGAGACATCCAAGGAAGGCATATTTTCAGGAACCTCATCAAGAAGACAAGGATATGAAGAAAGAGGAATACTGTGGTCATCGCAAACTGTCTTAATAGTTTGATTGTGAAAACGGACAGCATCATTATTGAAATTCGCTACAGTAGTTTGTAGTTGCTTCTTCAACTTGGAATATTTGTCGTTGCGAAGAGAGAGGTCCTTTGCAAGTTGCTCTTTTTCAGATTCAAGTTCTTCAATTCTTGTTTGATACCTCTTCTCAGCTTCTGCGAACGTATGATAATGGATTAATAACTTAATAATAGTTTCACAAAAAAGAAGCGATAAAATAAAGAAGAACCATTAACAACCTTCTCTGTCAGAAATCATGTCTTTAACCAAGGCAGTTTGATCAGCATGAAGGCTAACGTTAACACCTAAGTTATTTCTGGCATTATCTAGAATTTTCGCAGCCCAAGCGAATTCATCGTCATTATTTATAAGAAGAAGAGAACGAATTTGATTCTCTCTTTAGCTAAGAACAGTATTTTGACGAATAGATTCATCACGCTCAATTTGAACTTCAAGAAGAGCTTTTTGAAATTCTGCTAATGCTTGAGCACCTCGATTATCAATGCGATCTTTATCATCTATAAGATCGCTAACTTTCTTCCTTAAAATACTAATTTTCTCTTGGGAACTAAGATGCAGGTGTTTCATTTGGTTGGCTAAACTTAAACTAGATCTATGATCTGCTTCTAAGAGACGGAATCTGGATTGAAGTTCGTTCAAAGAAAGATGATTGATTCTGTCATTTGAAAAGTTATTTAGAGAATTATTGAGATGGGCAAGAAGAGCATCGTTATCCATAGGCTCGGGAAATGTGTGAAGAAGAATAGCTTCATCAGAAAGGTTATAAATGTCTGCGAAAATGATAAGTCGATAAAGAAAAGTAAATGACAAAATAAGGATAAGAAAAGGAAAAGAATTTCATACCATAAAGTTGTTGATTAGCATTTTGAAGGCTAGATATTTTATCCTTCTGAGAAGAAGATTCAACTTCCAATTGTTTGATTTTTTCACGAAGAACAGCAGTTTCATTTCCAAGTTTTTTATCTCTCTTGCGAAGAGAAACAGTTTCAGCCTCCAATTCTTTGTTCTTTTCCTTAAGTTGAAGGTTTTTGTTTTCGAGATTGTTGCGCCTTTTCTCGAGATCTGAGGCAACAACAAAGGAAGCTCTCCCGACTATAAAGGAAAATAAAGAAATTGTTAAGATAAGGTTTATAATTGAAATCACGCAGAAATAAAGAAATATGAACATACCAAGGCACAAAGTGCATTTAAGAAACTGGGAGTCATTGTCCTGGAAACTCCACGAAAAGAATCATTATCCGCTAGTAGGGGGCATCGCAGATATTTGCGAGAGCTTCGCACGTGGCAGAAAAACGATCATCTCCCATTCCTTGCATAGAATTAGAGAAAACACTAGACAGTTGCGCCATAGCAGATTCGACTGAATGATTTTCCTTCGCAAAAGAAGTGTCAGCCTCATCATTATCTTCATCGGAATTCTCGCCGGTTTGGGAATTGGAGTGAGAAGAGGAATGGATTTTTCGTTTTTTAGAAGATGGAGCAGAAGATTTATCCTTGCGAAGAGTAACGAAAGACAAACCAAAGACTGGTCAGTCAACATGAGATTAGAAATATCATTCTTGCCTTTAGCCTTCGCAGCTTCAGAAATATCATTTTCTTCAACGCCAACCTTCGCACACGAATGAAGATAAGAAACAGAGGCAACAATATTGTTAAAAATAATAAAGAAAAATATTTCTTACTTCATCCGTGATTGAACGAAGTATCGCCAGAGTACTCGCCTTTGGATTTCTTTCGTAACTCCTTTTCAATTTGGTGATCTGAAAAATTCGCAAGATTAGATATAAGAGGAAATGAAGATTGTAAAATAAGTAAAAGTTAGGAAGTATACCTCTTTTGCTTTCTCGGGCCAATTAAATACCCAAGGATGATAATTTGCAAGATTCGCAGGGAGGATATTAGAACCTGAAATGTAAGGTCCGTTCAAAAATAGTGGAAAGACACACCACTTGTCGTCTTTAGAGTAGCGAGGAACATTTTTCTTGCCAGAGTGCCAATTAATATATAGCATGAGTATTTTATCGTCGGGAACGTTCTCTTTTCTTTTCAATCGAGCACCCCAGCGAGATTTATCATTCTTCATATTTATCACTTCATAATTTTCAAAAAAGTTTTCTACTGAGTACTTTTCAAATGACTATCTCTAAGTTTGCGAATTTAGGATCTCTGACGTTATCAGGATATAGAGATCCCTTACCAGCGCCACGATTGGCGAATTCAAGCATTTGACGGATGCAATCTCCACTTAATTGATAAATAGCTCGCTAGAATTTCTCATGAGCAAGAATTTCATAGAACAAGGGCAGTTCGGGATTGTAGAGAGGAATGGGAAGACCTGCGAGGAGTTGACCTAGCGAGATTATGATTTTTTGATCATCACAATGATGATCAGTAAACAACTTTGCAGAAAGAATAGATGAAGATTCTTAATTGGGAATAGTAGATAAGGTGAAACCCCTTTCTTGTAAATTCTTTTGAGTCTCACCCAAAAGGGTTTCGTATCTATGACCAGGTGGAGCCATTCTCAGAATATGGGAATGATTAGAGAATTGAAGATCAAGAGAAAGAAGAAAAGGAAGATTTACAGTAGCAAAAACGTAAATTGCGGAGGAGGAGAATTGAAGAAAAATTGCAGAGAGAAAGTAAAAAAAAAAAAATAGAAGAGGAGGGTGAGAAAACTATATATAGAGAAGAATTCTCGAGAAGATAAATGCATTTAATGCGAGAGGAGACGTGAATGGTCAAGAAAAAACGGTTGAAAGAGACGTGTCAAGAAAAGAGTGGAAGAAGAAACATGTGTAATAAATTCTGTGTAAAAGTACGAGATCATAACAGATAAATATGAACAGTTGCGGCATTTTAAAAATACTAGTTCTCATGACATTCTCTTCTTCGCAGAGAAGACATGAGAAGAGGCAAGATGTAGGATCAGAATATCGCGACATCAATACTTCGCGAGATCAATAAACGATGACATTGCGAAAGTGTCGCAAATGAGTAATATAAATGACGCAATGAATGACGATAAACTAAAACAAAACAGAAAGATGTGAAGACCTAGCGAGATTTAGGAGAGTTGCGAGATTATATATTTGTGCACTTGTGATATTTCGCAAGTCATTCCCGAAAATAAAAGACAACTTAGCTGTCATCCATTGTGTAATACCCTATATAAGGAGTCGAGCAGGACTGTTGTAGAGATCTTTTTCCGAGTATTAGCCAAGTCATTAGGAGAGAGAAAGTTTGTAGTGATTGTAATTTCTTTAACTCTTTTCCATTTTATCTTGTAAACATTCAAGGAATTAATCAATAAAAATCATAGTTGTTCATCTTCAATGGCTTAGTGGTGTGGATTCTTGTGAGGGGTGTAGTGTAGGTTTTCCTGCAACTACAGATCACATCTCACTCAACCAGGATTTTTTGTGAGTAAGATCTCAACCTTGTGATTAATTATCACAAGTATGGGCCTTGATGAGTGCTTAGTTCTTACATATTTGCTGCCCAAAATACATATTGTTGGTTCTTATTTTTGTATTAATCTTGATATTTATCGTGTTCTTGTAGGTACATCAATAAAATTGGCAGTGGCAAAGAAAACCGCTTAAAACGGGGCTTGCACGCAACGCGCTTAAGAAAATGGGTTGATATAACTATGGAGCTGGTGCGCCAAAATTATTAGTCGTGAAATGTATTCCCTGTAATTGGTTTCAAAAAAATTCTCCATGTCTAAAACATACAAACACAAGTGGGTCTCGCAATGCCGTGTGCTTAGTGTACTCTCACTGTGGGAAGTCCGAAAGGCATTTGGAAAGTTAATATTGGGAAATGGTCCCACATCAAGGACTAATGAGAATAGTTCCTTCTTTGCATGTGGAGTGTGAAACAAATGGAGGAGCCAACGTGCATTGGCTTGAGAACACCAATCCTTCCTTTTATTGTTTGGATATTATTTTTTCAAGATTTGCTAGATATATATGCTATTAAAGTTGGTGGAAGAATGATTGGAAAGTTAACTAAATGAAAACTTCTTATACACGTGGGATATGATGACAAAATTGTGACGTGGCAACTCTCCATTGGGTGATTTTGTTTAACATTGGACACATGGCATAACTTAATTGGGTTAATGATGTGGCCTGGAGTTTAAGAAAGGAATGTAGAATTCTTACGACCTATATATACGAGGAGATATAGCGGGACGGAAAGGGGAGCCGACACCACTATAGTTTCTTTTTATTTTCAATTTTGTAATGGAAAGCTAGTTCTCTCCACTGGGGCTAAGGAGGAAGCCAATAAATCGTGTAAGAAATTCGAGTACTCTTTGAATAAATATTCTTTTGGAGCTTAAATGTTTTAATAAATCTCTCTTCTTATTTAAGGCTGGTTTGGTATTGCAGTGAGTTTTAGAAAATGCTTTTCTGTTGTGTTGTGCTGTGCGTTGTTGTGCTGTGCTGTGCAAATAAATTTGCATGACGTTTGGTAAACTATAATTTAAAAAGCACTGTGCAATTAACAAACTGTAAATTCTGTTTGGTAAACTGGTATTTTAAAGTGCTGGTGATGTAGTTAATGACAAAAATAGATATATTTCAAAAGTTATTTTTAAATACAATTTTTTTTTTAAAGTTTAAATTAATTTATTTTTATTTTTTCTTTTTGATGCATGATTTAACAAAGATTATACAAAGCTTTTGGTCTGTAGCCTAGCAACAAGCTGGGCTCCAACGCCTTTTTAAAATATTTAATAAAATATTAAAAAAATAAATAATAAAATAATAAAAAAAGTAATATTTTTATTATAATAAAGAATTTTATGATTATGGTTTGCTTACAAAATATTATTAGTTTAATTATTATTTTAATTATTGTTTTAAAATGAAAAATGAAAAAATAGCGAAATAAAATAAAAGTTAGAAATACAATGTTAAGTGTACAATATTCTAGGGTAAAACTTGTCTTTATAATAAAATAACAAGGTTAAAATAGAGAATCAATTAAATCAAAATATGTGGGTCCACAGCTTTTGCTTTTCCAGCTTTTAAAAGCTAGTGCTGAGTAGCTTTTAAAAGCTGGCCTAAAATGAAAGTGCTTCTCTCCAAAAGCACTTTGAAAAAAATTTACCAAACACAATTTTTGGTAAAAGTTTGTTACAAGTTTGTTACAAAGTGCTTTTGGTTGAAAAAAAAGCAATACCAAACGGGGCTTTAGCTTCATAATAATTGCTTTGGGTAGTTTAGCTATCGATCTTTTATAAGCGAAGGAGATTATACTGTTTTGGTTTAAAACATAAGTTGTTATTTTGTTTTAACTGTAATATTTTCCGAGACATGCGATTGGGTTCAAAACTGTCTCGAGTTATATCACGAATATTGTTTAGAGAGGATTGATTATTTTACATTATTGATTTGGTGGAATCCGAAGCCTTAAGTTTTCTCTCATTAATCATCTTAGCAATTTTTCTTTAGTACTTTTCTTAGTTAGTCTCAAAGCCAAATCTTTATAAAAGTCCGAGCAACGAATCTTTACTTACCACAACTAAAACTACCTCAGTTTTTGGCGTCGCCGACGCGTATTGTATATAGATTAGGTTTTAAATATATTTTTTTAGTTTTACTAATTTTTTTTTTCTATTTTACGTCTTTGGGTATTTTTCTTGTATTTTTGGTGTGCAGATTTTTCTTGAAATTAAAAGTGGAAGTGGAATAAGCAGCTAAACAGGTAAGTATCCAAGATTTTATTTTTGTTCCCTTTTGTAAATATTTATTTTTGAAAATATTCTGATTTTTAGATTTTTATTTTTATTTTTTTGTACATATTATTTTTGTAATTTTTTATTCTTTTAATATATAAAAAAAAACACGTTGCACACGCCAATTGCATCGTCAGACAACCGATTTTAGGAAAACCCGTAGAAAAGTACGCCGAACCCGTGCCTTGGGCCTTATGGAAGTTACCAGCCGAAATTCCACAAACCTTAGCCCGAAGATCGTTGACCAGTCTTTGACTGTAGGTATATTCGTCTTAAGGTAACCTGAGCCTACCAATTTTAGTCGACCTTGCATTTGCATGTGCACAAAAAAAAATGTCGAGCTGGTATTATAAAGACCAATATAATGATTATTCAACTGAGTATCTAAATGGACAGTATCCGTATTATGCCCGTAGTGTGGATAGTAATTGGGACAACTACCGACCTTCTGAGGGTTACGGTTCATACCATGGTGATCCCAATTACTATTCGTACGTCCACCAATCATACGAAGGGGCGAATGAGCAATATTATAATGAAAAAAATGAGAGTTCTCCATCTTTAGAGGATTTAATCAAACAATTTCCACCAGTTCCTGATGAATATAAAACTCAGTCCTTAGAAGATGCACTCAAACAGTTTCAATTAACAAGTCTTTCTTTACAGGAATCACTTAAGAAGTTCAATAAATCTATATGTGAATCTGAAATAATCATGGATAAACTGTGTGAGAATCTTAATAAGCAGGAGGACCAAAATGCACCTAAGACTATTGCTCATAAAGAACTTGAACTCGAAAATAGTGTTTCCAATCTTACCCTTGATAATACATATACTTATTCACCTAATTTAGAGGATGGGGTTAGATATGAAAACACTGCATGTTTAGATAAGGTTTAACCATCTTCGTATTATTATGAAGATGAGGATAATGTCGATGAAGAATTTGAAATGCGTAGTCGTAATGACGAGGAATTTGTTACAACAATTGAGCCTTATGATGATAACGTTGTTTCTAGTTCAAATCCTACTGATTATTCACCTATTCAAAGGGATAAGGATTTTTTTAGAGATACCATAGTTTTAGACGGTGTAGTATATCATTGTGATTACGAAGCTGATGATGAGGAAAGAGTTTATCCTGAGACTAAGGTTTTAGAGTCTATCGATTCGGAAACAATAGTCTCTTCTAAGGATTATACAAATGTAGAACCACCTAATTTCAACCTAGAAGAAATAAAAGACCATTTTTCTAAATCTGATAATTTAGAAATTAAGGAAATTTTGACTAGTTTATCCAAGGATATTGACAACTCTAGGTTTGGGGGTGAATATCATTATCCCCGTGGTTTACCTTCGACTCTTACAAAGGTCCCTAATTTGGGACTTAATATGTGCCTCTACCATCTTAAGAGACTATCTTCATGCACATTTTCCTGAACCTAGTTATGTCCAAAATGAAACTCAGTTGATAGAAACCCATCCTCTGGTTGATGTGGTTAATCCGGTTCATGATACCATAATTCACTTTGTTGTCCCACCAAGATTTTATTTACCAAATGTGGGAGTATCTCAATCTAAAATGTGTCATTATATAGTTTTTAGAACTAAACCTAATTATTTTAGGAAATTAGAATCATCGACACATTTACGTAAAAATGAACACCATTATGGTCAACTGTGTGAGTCAAATCTAATTGACTTAGAGGATCCTCAATTATTCAGGTTATTATTATGTGCTTCTAAGTACTTATTTGAGTTTTTCCAGACTTTGCAACCTGATCCTACGGATCCTACCAATGAGGAAACCTGGCCCATGAAAATATTTTATTCAGACCCTTTCATAGAACCTGAGCCCGAACCACAACTAGATGTAGTTGTCTTAAAAAGGAAACTAGATAAGGGTGTGCTTTATTTGTTCATTTTCTTGGCAGGTTGCAGATTCCTTTTACTTGTGATATCTTTATTTGGTTTTGATGGCCCACAGATATTTCGGCTATTACTTTATGATTCTATGAGGTGACTAATGCTTTCTTAGTCTGGCTGAAGACGTTAAACTTAGCACTTCTTGGGAGGTAACCCAATATTCATGCGACACGGTAATATCTTTCCTTAACTCTTTTGCTTCAAATGGTAACAATTTCTCTTTGTTCATGTTTTTAGTTTTATCTTTAGAACATTGAGGACAATGTTAGATTTAAGTTTGGGGGTATGGGAGAAACTTTTTAGTAGCAATAAATAAACTCCAGAGCCTAGAAATTTATGCTTATTAAGGATGGCACTAACCAATCTAAGTGGATGGAAGCATCTTGGTTGTAGGAGTTGAGGAACCAATCTGATTAGATGGAAACATCTAAAGAGTCTATTCATAAAAGCACAGAGCTCATGTGTTAGAAATAACATGGTAGTTTCGCCATATCTCGTTGAGTCCTTTTCACTTCTATTTTTTTTTCTTTTTAAAATATGTTTCTCTAAGTGATTATGTGGGGCTCACGATTCAAGTTGTTACCACTTCTAGGGTGAAATAGAGTGATTGAGATTAAAAAAAAAAAAAAAAAAAAAAAAAAAAATTGAAACCAGACCAATTAGACCAATCGGAATAAATATTAACACTTGGATAGCAATATGTGTGTGTTCTCCCTGTCTCCGTCGCCTAAACAAGCGTGGAACGCAGGATCCACGGGAATTACCATGTAATCTGCCGACAAGAAGCATGCGCTTGGATCCGCAAGATCTAATCATGTTGTTATAAAATAAAATAAAATATTAATGTTCAATAAATCGACCACTGGTTCCCTTGTATATGCCAGCTGAGTTGATCTAGAATTAGGATTATCGACCACTGGTTCCCTTGTATATGCCAGTTGTGTTGATATTAGTCAGACCAGTATCTCAGTCCATTAGGATAGGTTAATTTTGGCAAGTGGCCTTGACAGAGATATGAGAAACACCGTTCACCTAGTCAACATCAAAACCATCTATGTTTTTCTCTATATCCATCTCTTAATCTATCCATGTGATTTGTTGACTCCGGATATTGATGTCCATAGTGCGACTATCTGAGTAGAGCTCTGTCACTTATATATGAATTTTAGTATGCTTGAGTGCAAACTCGTGTACAACAATTGGAATTTCGCATCAGGGTACTTCCTCCTGTAGTCAATAAGTATGCCAACCAAGGAGATTCTTTAGTGCCTTCCAAGGTTCTGCGTAGATAGCTAGGGTCTGGAGTAAAGGTTTTGTGGGTATATCTCTAGTAAGCCCTCCCGAGACTATAACTCGGCCACTAGGGCCACCTAGGGGTTTAAAGGCTTATTGCATACGCTAAATGCAATCGACGATGCCTGCGACAGTGAGTTAGGATTTTTATTTCATTTTAGTTTTGCTCGGGACTAGCAAAATATAGGTTTGGGGGTGTGATGAGTGCTTAGTTCTTACATATTTGCTGCCCAAAATACATATTGTTGGTTCTTATTTTTGTATTAATTTTGATATTTATCGTGTTCTTGTAGTTACATCAATAAAATTGGCAGTGACAAAGAAAACCGCTTAAAACAGGGCTTGCACGCAACGCGCTTAAGAAAATGGGTTGATATAACTATGGAGCTGGTACGCCAAAATTATTAGTCGTGAAATGTATTCCCTGTAATTGGTTTCAACAAAATTCTCCATGTCTAAAACATACAAACACAAGTGGGTCTCGCAATGCCGTGTGCTTAGTATACTCTCACTTTGGGAAGTCCGAAAGACATTTGTAAAGTTAATATTGGGAAATGGTCCCACATCAAGGACTAATGAGAACAGTTCCTTCTTTGCATGTGGAGTGTGAAACAAATGGAGGAGGCAACATGCATTGGCTTGAGAACATCAATCCTTCCTTTTATTGTTTGGATATTATTTTGTCAAGATTTGCTAGATATATATGTTATTAAAGTTGGTGGAAGAATGATTGGAAACTTAACTAAATGAAGACTTCTTATACACGTGGGATATGATGACAAAATTGTGACGTGGCAACTCTCCATTGGGTGATTTTGTTTAATATTGGACACATGGCATAACTTAATTGGGTTAATGATGTGGCCTGGAGTTTAAGAAAGGAATGTAGAATTCTTACGACCTATATATACGAGGAGATATAGCCGGACGGAAAGGGGAGCCGACACCACTATGGTTTCTTTTTATTTTCAATTTTGTAATGGAAAGCTAGTTCTCTCCACTGGGGCTAAGGAGGAAGCCAATAAATCGTGTAAGAAATTCGAGTACTCTTTGAATAAATATTCTTTTGGAGCTTAAATGTTTTAATTAATCTCTCTTCTTATTTAGATTCATAATAATTGCTTTGGGTAGTTTAGCTATCGATCTTTTATAAGCGAAGGAGATTATACCGTTTTGGTTTACAACATAAGTTGTTATTTTGTTTTAACTGTAATATTTTCCGAGACATGCGATTGGGTTCAAAACTGTCTCGAGTTATATCACGAATATTGTTTAGAGAGGATTGATTATTTTACATTATTGATTTGGTGGAATCCGAAGCCTTAGGTTTTCTCTCATTAATCATCTTAGCAATTTTTCTTTAGTACTTTTCTTAGTTAGTCTCAAAGCCAAATCTTTATAAAGTCCGAGCAACGAATCTTTACTTACCACAACTAAAACTACATCAAGCCTTGAGCTCATCAAATGAATGTCGTTTTCAGTTAAACCTCTTTCTCCTGATCTTTGGAGGAAAACCATTATGATGCGAAAAGTTATCGTAAAACTTACTATCATCAAAATATGACGCATAGTTTTTGTTCTTACCTGAAGAATTTTGGCTAGAGGGAATTGACAGCCGGTTAATAATCTCTTTATAACCTTCAATTATCATTTTTAGGTTGTCTTCCATATCTCCATTTTTGCTTCCTTCTTCTGGTACCTTTTTCACATCCTGAAACATTATCTCCCTTTTTGATAGAAGAAAACCCATGAGTTCTCTTAAACGAAATGATTTAGGAAGACTATTTCACAATTGAACATTTGAGGAACACATCAAACTAACTTTCATGGTGGGGTACACAGGGTGAGTACTAAACCCAATTGGTTTAGACATACGAATTCCAGTTACACCTTTGAGAATTAAATCTAAGGTGTGTTGAAGACGATCAATAGAATTGTCATTCAACCTAGATTTCCTCTTTTGTTCACCATGTCCTTTTGAATCACAAAAGAGACATATGATCACCGGAGTGATTATAGGGAACAGTCTTAATACCATCATTGGGAGATATCTTCCTTCCATGTGATGTGGATATTCCTTGATTAGAGGAAGACACATGCACATCTTTTTCAATAGGAAGGGATTTCGATTTTGCTTCTGGAACAGAAACTTTTCCAGTTAATTCAGAAGCGATTGGTATAGTGGACTCCTTGGAACATTCTTGAATAGAGAGTTTACACAAAAGAAGTTCAGTTTCCAAAGCATCCTCTTTGAGTTTTCCCTCAGAATGAGTTCGTGAAGAACAGGCAGAGGCGTTTTCCTCACGAAAGACCTTTAGAAGAGAGTCACGCTCATTTACCATACCAACAAGGACATTGACTTTGTGTTTGAAACGGTTGACATCTTCAGCCTGGATTCTAATAAGTTTTAGAGTCACTGCACTCTCTTTGGCTACTTCCCTTTCAACTTCAGAGTCAGACTCGTCAGTAAGGAGATCCGGGTAACACTTGTCAATGGAAGTCAGTTTCGTTGGAACACTAAGTTTGTATATATTTGAGATTAACGAATCTTTCTCTTTAATAGATTTCATCGAAACAAAACTTTTATTTCTGGTGATGCATTTATCAGAGATAACACTTCTGTCCATATTCAGATCGCTACAAACACATACTGATAAGGTCTTTAACGTGTTTGCCTGCTCTGATACCAATTGAAAAAGTGGGGGTCTAACAACCACACCCATTATTTCGTTCGGCAATCTGAATAGACAAACTCCAATATACTTTCAATAGAATCAACTAGACAGTCAGACTCAATCTATACAAAAGTATATCAAAGAGTTTTATATCTCTATCTCTCAATTCAATCTGCAATCAGCAAATAGGAATTTGCGAGCCCGATTGAATATAAGAGAAATAACTTGAACAGTACCAAAGATCAATGTTCAAGGATCAATCAATTTCAATCAACAACCAAAGGTTGGATTTACCAATTGATCGATTCAACGCACAACCTGTGATATTTCAATTATATAACAAAATATAATGCGGAAAAGAAATAACACAGACACCAGAATTTTGTTAACGAGGAAAACCGCAAATGCAGAAAAACCCCGGGACCTAGTCCAGATTTGAATACCACACTGTATTAAGCCGCTACATACACTAGCCTACTACCAATGAACTTTGGACTGGACTATAGTTGAACCCTAATCAATCTCACACTGATTCAAGGTACAGTTGCGCTCCTTACGTCTCTGATCCCAGCATGATACTACACTCTTGATTCCCTTAGATGATCTCACCCACAACTAAGAGTTGCTACGACCCAAAGTCGAAGACTTGATAAGAAAATCTGTCTGACACAGAAAAGTCTATAGGAATAGATAAATATGTCTCCCACAGAAATACCTACGAGTTTTGTTCCGTATTTTGATAAATCAAGGTGAACAGGTGTTTATGGGTGAAAACTATTCCTGCAGAATTTGGTAATTTGGGGTGTGGATGAGGAATGAATCTAAACCTTAAACAAATGCACTGCGCGGTGAGTGCTTGTAGATTCGAGAGATCAATCTGTGCAAGTCCGGCCTAAACCAAGAAATGGCCGTTCCATACTTGTTTCGGTCACAAAGTGAAGGAGATGGGGTTGATCTTAGGGAGGAAGCGAAGAAGGTGTTGAGATTGTGAAGGTGTTGGCTTGCTTATGACTTGTAACAGAAAGGTGAGCAGGCTTATGATTGGTGCAAGCAAGCTCTGAGTGTTTGAATACGTTTTGTATTAACACTTGGTTTTCTGTCTCGTCTCGACTTGTGTTGTTGTTTGAAATAGGGCGGAGAACCTATTTATACAAGTCATTGAGCCTTATTCACGTCTCTCGTGGGAAGTGGAGGAAGTGGAGTGATGGAGTAGTGGAGATGTGTGTCGGTGCCACACGACCAGTCTTGCCCACTTCTCATGTTCATCTCTAACCGTCCATGACTTCCCCGACACGTTCTTGTGATGGCGCGTTGCACGCCGCACGCCTGTAAACCGCCGGACCAATACCCCGGTATGTATCCCCGGTTTGTGACATGATTGATAAACGGAATGTGTGGATCGTGGATCCACGAAAGATAGCATGTGATGCTGAATTGAATAAATGTGTTATTCAGGAAGTCGATACTTGTGAAGTATCGTGTGTATTTTATGCAGGTACTGCATTATGATGTGGTAAAGTGATGGGTAATGACGCCTCACTTAACCAAATAACTCCTGACCGGGTTGTATAACCAAGCTGGTAAAGTTGGACGGATGAGATGATCTTTGAGACACTCATCTGCGACCGTTGATGAAATTAGGGTTTTTGAAGAGGTGCGCAAGCATCACTCTTCACTTGGTCGAAACCAAGCATGGGAAGGGATTTGGAGAGGACCGACCATGGGCATGTGTGTAGACAGCATGCCGGTGTGCACGTCCATACCTCACATTCCCCATGAAGGAGCGATCTAGGCCACTCAAATTGACCGGCAAAGTTGAGTGGTTGAGATCGGTTTGCTGGAAATCCATTGCCGCAAAGGAGTTGGAAACCGCATGACAACCCCGGATTGGGCGCGCGTTCCAAGACGACCCATCTTGGTCGGTCTTGGTCGATCATACCAGCGTGTAGGTGGTAGGCTGGTGTTCACACCTATACCTGACTATCCCATGAAAACGTGATCTAAGCCATTCAAATCATCCGGTGAAGTTGAGCGGTCGAGATCAGTTTGCAATTTGGGAAGTGTAACCACGCATGTTTGGGCGGGCGTTTTGGATTAGCCGGGCATGGTATGCCTTGGCCGATCACGTGAGGAGGTAGATGGGCCCACGGTGGTCATGCTGGTATGACCGGACCTGCTTAATCTAATCTGGGACCCTCCATTCGTGTCGGAGAAGATGGACGCTCGTGATGCTCAAAACCCTAATTTTGGGTTTCAAGCCATGCGTCATCTCTTGTTTGGGTGACGATTCTGTCACAGCCAAACATTGTTGGTCTTGACCGATTGGTCAAGTGTGTAGGCGGGCCCACGGTGATCGTGTTGACATGCTCTGGGCCCTTTGAATCTACATCTACACCCTCCATCTATACCTGCGAAGATGGATGGTTGAGATTATTTTGCGACACATGTAATATGCCGCAAACCCTTATTTAGGGTTTTAGTCCATAATGCTTGGTATGAACGTCTTTTGGCAAGCAAAGGCCAATGGACGACCATGCGGGGGTCGGCCGTGGGTATTCCATACCGCAGGGGTGATGGAATTGATCCGGGGTCATCCAATCATGCTTATGGAGTTGGATGACTGCGATCGAGATCATATCCGGACCGATACGGTCAGTCCAGGATGCTCAATCGGGCTAGTATAACACACCGAGAGGGGCTCAATCGGGCTAGTATAACACACCGAGAGGGGCTCGGGCTAGTATAACACACCGAGAATCGGCACTGTACGGGTATTTCGTACATGGTTTCATTATAGTGCTTGGAGGTTCGTGTTACTCAGTAATAGTAACACTCGGTCGTCATGCCACACCGATAATGAGTCTTTGGAAATACAAGGCGATATGAAATTCACGGGAAGGGATTGTTGCCACATGCTCCAACCTGGAGGAATTTCATGTATTCACGAGAATGGGATTGTTGCTACATGCTCCATTCTTGGTGAATTAAGTGAGGGAGTATCCAACACTTATAAATGGCTTTATCTTTTACAAGATGTCGCCGCATGGTTTTTCCGGTTTTTTACAAATTTAACCTTAAACGAAAATCCACCATCAACATTAAGTCCCCTGCCTAGCACATAATGGTTACACTATTGTGTGGTAGGCATGAGATGGTGACATACATATGTGAGAAAGACAGGATAAAAGGAGTTTACCCGGAAGAGTGTTGACCGACCGCTAGTTTCCCACGCCGTCACGCTTGTATGGAATCCCTTGGTGGGGCCGGTTTCTTTCTTTGGGTATTTGAATCAAAAGAGGAAACCAAATAAGAGAGGAATCCTTCTTCTATTGGGATTCTTCTAATTTTTGTCTATAAAAGAGACCAAGCTCCCTTTCTTTTTCTCACGAAAATTTTCTCTTGTTGTTGAGCAGCTCCCGTTCGGGTCTTCACTGCCGTCACCAACCGCCGCCACTCGCGGAGCTCATTGCCGTCACCGTTCGGAGTTGCCGCCGTCAAGGTAAGTTTCGCACTTTTTTTTTTTTTTGCTAGCTTGCTAGGTAAACACCTTTGGTAAGATGTGTATATGCTTAGTCTCTCCACCATTACATGCAAAACCTAGCTTTTAGGTTGTATCTTGAAAAGGAAAAACCTTGGCTTGAAATCTCGCATACACGATTCCCATGAATAAAGAAAATCGTGTTATGATGCGTGAGAATGAACGTGGGCCCGCCGTGTATGCCGGAACGTGGGTTTTACTCATATATGCTTGACTGAAACTCACACCGAACTTGAAACTTGTACCGGACTTGAAACCAATACCAGACTGAAAGTTGTACCGGACTGAAACTCGTACCTGACTTGAAATCAATACCAGACTGAAACTTGTACCAGACTGAAACTTGCACCTGACTTGAAATCAATACCAGACTGAAACTTGTACCAGACTGAAACTTTGCACCCGACTTGAAATCAATACCAGACCGAAACTTGTACAGACCGAAACTTGCACCTGACTTGAAATCAATACAGATGAAACTTGTGCCTAACTTAAGCCAGTGTTTGGGCCGGTTTTGTGTGCTCTGATGTGAGTTGTGTCTTGCCGTGTGACTACATCTTTCATGTGATTTTCATACAAGTTCTAACTCATGTCTTTTATTTCATTATGGAATGAAGAAAAGAATTCCTGTCGAGATGTTTTCCGGAGATAATCTTTGGTACCAAGTCGGGAAGTGTTGATGACTTCAAAGATATGCCGAACATTGATGATGAGTTGTTCACCTTGCCTTTTCCAAACACCAGAAGGCATCATTCTCATAAGATAGTCTTGATTTCTAATTCAGAAAACATGGAGGCTGATCCATTTTCTTCTTCAGCACTTGTGATGAGATTTTGTCTCCAGAGGAACGAATATCCGCCTTCTCCTATTGACTTCAAGATTCGCCATACTCCACTGAGTTCTTATGAAGGATGGATGAGACGCATGTTGAGTAATAAGGGCATTAAAGATAATTTTCTTTCAGCGCAAATCCTCAATGCGGTCATGGCATCTGCTGCTCTTGAAATTAAGAAAGACGCCGCGGGTTTGATTACCTTCATTTCTCGGTGGCGTATTTCTACTCATACGGCCATATCTAAATGGGGAGAGATGACTATTACCCTGGAGACTGTAGCTGCATTAATGAACCTGCCTGTTGCCGGAAGTCTTTCTTACGATCTCTCTGATACGGAGCAACGTAACTATGATGCTATACTTCAAAAGGTGGCGGAATTCGACAATCTGGACAAGGAGGAGAAAAAGATACGAGATGCTTTTACACACTGGTGGGTGTCGGAGTGGTCTCCGGCAGACCCAGAGCCAGGATCAAGAGTTGGAAAATGAGCTCGGTGTGATTGCGTTCTGTCTTTATGGCTATCCAGAGATATATTCGACGATGGTTCCGGAAAGAAAACCATTAGAGGTGACCTTGTCAAGATCGCTATAAAGGCTGGCAAAAGGTAAAGTTCTTCCCACAGGCGCCTTGTTCCTTGGATCGTTGTATTCTCATCCGGACGCCTTAGCAATGGACATGCATGTTTCTAACGGGTACAAGAAGGTGGAATCGCACGTTCACTTCGCTTTTCTTCGGAGGCATTCTTATGGGAACACTTCAAAAGCTATGCTCCGCCCCTGCAAATTTGCTCACCAACTTGTATGGTGGCTCGAGAATACTCCATTTGGAATAAGAGGCGCCCAGAGCCGGTGCGAGACTTGTGGACGCATTTGACAATGTGTCTTACGTAGATTTCCGTCCATGGGGGCCGGTCCATCCTTCGTTGTTCGGCCAAAGACTTTTGCTATTGCTTCCGATGGCCCCGATGTTGTGCTGCATCTCGATGTTAAGACTATGAGATTCGGGAAATTGTTTACATGCGCACTGCATCCCGAGGATATGTCCCGTCTTTATTCAACGAAGAATTTCTTTCGTGACTCCGTACAATATTGACGGGCGGCTCGTCAAATGGGGTTTGATCAGGGTGTCCCATTTATCCGTCCACCAGGGGTTCCGAGAGAATTCCTCCCGAATATTCTTAATGCTGACGTGTTTTTGGAACGGGTGAGCCTTCCCTTCTGGCCTATTGGGAGAAACCCAGTGGTAACCGATAAGTATAAGGAATTTTGGAGGAGACAACTGTTGGTTTTTAGAAATTTTCGGAGAGTCTTTGTGATTCCGTAGTGAGCCATCTTCTGATGTCTTGACGAAGCATTTCCGGTTGAAGCCACTTCCAGCCAAACGGACCAGAGCTGAGGGTTGCAGTCCCCAAGTAGGAGAGAGACCTAAGAGGCAAGCATACGGTCCGGTAATCCTCAATTCCTCCAATATGCAGGTATTTAAATCTTTTCCCTTCGGTTCTTTCATTTCTCCAGTGTAAATTCCTCTAAAAACGATCCTTGCTTGAAATCAGGGAATTTCGAAAGAGAATGTCTTCACAAGGTTGGCGCGCATTCAAAATGAGAAGGTGGTAATGTTGGCCTTCATCCGAGAAGTCTGGCGGTACTTGATCTTCATCTTTGAGAAGTCCTGGAGAAACCGCTCCTTTTCGACCATGACGGAGATGATGCAAGCTCGGTTGAACAAGGCGCTTCCCTTAGTGATCTTGTTGACGGGGTCGTGATGGAAATTAGCACCCAGAGCGAAATAGATACCGGAAGGAAAATGAGAGAGGCAATGCCTGCTATAGTTGAGGCGGCTCCTCTTGAGATCCATCCTGAACAGGTTCCAACCAATATGGCTATTGTGGTGACCCCTTCTGAAAGGCCTCCTGCAACTCACAAGGCCCCCGCGGTTGGTGAATTGCGGTGATGCAGCCTGGGGCTTTGTTCGATCCTCCTTTTACTGTCCCTTATCCAGGTCATGTGTTGGTTGGTGGATTCAGCGTGCCGGTTCAGTTCGAAGAGTTGTATACAGCGATATGGGAGAAGCACGGTCATATTGCTACCACCACGAAGCTCAAAAGTCGTCTTGCGTTAGTCAACCGCGTCCAAGAAGCTTTAGTTTCTATCCAGGGGATGAGCGTCACGACCGGTCGAACAGTTTACGAGGAGATGATTGAAGATTGGAGGTGTCATCGGGACGTGTTTGCGTGATCGACTTCAATGCTCCTTGGTTCTTCGAAGGGTTCTCCAAGATTCAGGAGCTTCAGAAATTACAGGATGAAGTCCCTTCTGCGGACTATGTTGCTCGCCAGGAAGAAGAGGTCGAGAAGTTATCCAAGGAACTGGAGCTGAAACAGGCTGCGCTTCAAAGGATGAAAGTCTCTCTCGCCCAGAAGGACGAGTTGTTGCTGAAGGACTTTCCTTGAAGTATTCGTGCTATATACTTGGCTTTTCTTTTAGATGCTTTCCTTTTTTGAGTGATAGTGAGGATTTTCTTTGACCTCCGGTTTTGAATTAATAGGTAATTGGCTTATTTTGAGATAGTTTTGTGAACAAACTTTTTGAAAGAGATTATGTTAAATGAAATTTGCATCTTGGTTATGAATGATTGCACATATCACATGAAATTGCAAATGTTATGCAAAAGGGAGGTACGGATGGAAACAAACATGGCGTTTGATCACTGAGCCTTTTTCTTCACGTGCGGGATGCCAAGTCCCCAGTGAATTCTAAACTATCTTTCTTGTAAAATTGTTGAGTAAAACTTACTTGCTTTTTAAGCCTCACTTGTATCAAACCGGAGTAGCCTCTCTAAGAAAATCCTCCGCACTAACTTCTCAGAGCTATCCCTCTGAACCAAGCTTCTCCTGAACAATGTGCTTCAAAGCGTTGCATTCACTGGTGGGGTGATGAAGGAACCGGTGGTAATGACAGTACTTCGGGTTCATTACTTCTTGATCAGTGGGCGGACGCCATACCGGGGGTAGCCCCACCTCTCCATTTCGTACCCACGCCTCCAGTAGCTCCAGAATCTTCTTCATCGGGAAGGGGAAATGTAAGTACGTTGAGTCTGACTTTTCCTGTGTTAGTGGGCGTTATAACGTCTCTCTGTGGCTTTTATGTGGAACAGGAGATGAAGTTGGAAGATTTGCGAGTGCCATCATATCTGCAGATTGCTTGCCTAGGTAAAGGGATGTGGAAGGTGTCGTAATGTCACTGCTGAGTGACCGGATTGAACGTTCCCATCCTCTGTACTCAGGTATTTCCTGATTGATTTCTCCTTCCTCAAGCATTTCTTGATCGGTTGGAAGGTCGACGCGGATTGGACAGTCTTAGGGCTTGGCAAGAGTTTTGAGATATAAATCCTCTAGCAGGGCTCCATAGGCTGCAGGCTCCCTTTCTTTATCTGGCAGACATTGTAGTACTCCGGACAAGTCTTTTCCTCTGTCTGGACCGTGTTGTCCATCTTTCTTGATTCGTTTTCGACTGCGTGCTCTCTTTGCTTCTCCACTTGTAAAGGTGTGACTCCTGACCAAGGATTCAACGTTTCTTGCCTTTGTCACGAGTTGATGCCTATCGACCCTTCTTGTAGTTGTGCTGCTATATCATTCAAAAGGCGAAATGTCTCGCTCGCCTTACGGTGATGCGGCTTGATTTGCCAAGACATCCTCCAACATTCCAGCTATGCTTCCCATGATATCGAACCGCCTGTGGTCTCCGAGTGAGGATACATCGCGAGATGAAGACTGAAGAATTGAGAGTTCAATTTTTTGCAACCGATAGATCAATCTCCCACTGTGGTCGCCAATTGTTTATGGGTAAAAACTATTCCTGCAGAATTTGGTAATTTGGGGTGTGGATGAAGAATGAATCTAAACCTTAAACAAATGCACTGCGCGGTGAGTGCTTGTAGATTCGAGAGATCAATCTGTGCAAGTCCGGCCTAAACCAAGAAATGGCCGTTCCAGACTTGTTTCGGTCACAAAGTGAAGGAGATGGGGTTGATCTTAGGGAGGGAAGCGAAGAAGGTGTTGAGATTGTGAAGGTGTTGGCTTGCTTATGACTTGTAACAGAAAGGTGAGCAGGCTTATGATTGGTGCAAGCAAGCTCTGAGTGTTTGAATACGTTTTGTATTAACACTTGGTTTTCTGTCTCGTCTCGACTTGTGTTGTTGTTTGAAATAGGGCGGAGAACCTATTTATACAAGTCATTGAGCCTTATTCACGTCTCTCGTGGGAAGTGGAGGAAGTGGAGTGATGGAGTAGTGGAGATGTGCGTCGGTGCCACACGACCAGTCTTGCCCACTTCTCCTGTTCATCTCTAACCGTCCATGACTTCCTGACACGTTCTTGTGATGGCGCGTTGCACGCTGCACGCTGTAAACCGCTTGAGACCAATACCCGAGTATGTATCCCCCGGTTTATGACATGATTGATGTATGCGGAATGTGTGGATCGTGGATCCACGAAAGATAGCATGTGATCTTGAATTGAATAAGCGTGTTATTCGGGAAGTCGATACTTGTGAAGTATCGTGTGTATTTTATGCAGTATCGCATTATGATGTGGTAAAGTGATGGGTAATGACGCCTCACTGACCAAATAACTCGACCAGGTTGTATAACCAAGCTGGTGTGAAGTTGGACGGATGAGATGATCTTTGAGACACTCATCTGCGACCGTTGATGAAATTAGGGTTTTTGAAGAGGTGCGCAAGCATCACTCTTCAGCTTGGTCGAAACCAAGCATGGGAAGGGCTTTGGAGAGGACCGACCGGGCATGTGTGTAGACAGCATGCATGTGTGCACGTCCATACCTCAATTTCCCCAGAAGGAGCGATCTAGGCCACTCAAATTGACCGGCAAAGTTGAGTGGTTGAGATCGGTTTGCGGCAGAAATCCATTGCCGCAAAGGAGTTGGAAACCGCATGACATCCCAGGTTTGGGCGCGCGTTCCAAGACGACCCATCTTGGTCGGTCTTGGTCGATCATACCAGCGTGTAGGTGGTAGGCTGGTGTTCACACCTATACCTGACTATCCCATGAAAACGTGATCTAAGCCATTCAAATCATCCGGTGAAGTTGAGCGGTCGAGATCAGTTTGCAATTTGGGAAGTGTAACCACGCATGTTTGGGCGGGCGTTTTGGATTAGCCGGGCATGGTATGCCTTGGCCGATCACGTGAGGAGGTAGATGGGCCCACGGTGGTCATCTTTGGTATGACCGGACTCGTTTAATCTAATCTGGGACCCTCCATTCGTGCCGGAGAAGATGGACGCTCGTGATGCTCAAAACCCTAATTTTGGGTTTCAAGCCGTGCGTCATCTCTTGTTTGGGTGACGATTCTGTCACGGCCAAACATTGTTGGTCTTGACCGATTGGTCAAGTGTGCAAAGGCGGCCCACGGTGATCGTGTTGACATGCTCTGGGCCCTTTGAATCTACATCTACACCCTCCATCTATACCTGCGAAGATGGATGGTTGAGATTGTTTTGCGACACATGTAATATGCCGCAAACCCTTATTTAGGGTTTTCCGTCCATAATGCTTAGTAAGAACGTCTTTTGGCAAGCAAAGGCCAATGGCCGACCATGCGGGGTCGGCCGTGGGTATTCCATACCTGCTTGGGGGTGATGGAATTGATGCGGGATCATCCAATCATGCTTATGGAGTTGGATGACTGCGATCGGATCATATCGGTGATACGGTCAGTCCGGATGCTCAATCGGGCTAGTATAACACACCGAGAGGGGCTCAATCGGGCTAGTATAACACACCGAGAGGGGCTCGGGCTAGTATAACACACCGAGATTCGACTGTACGGGTATTTCGTACATGGTTTCATTATAGTGCTTGGAGGTTCGTGTTACTCGTAAGAGTAACACTCGGTCGTCATGCCACACCGATAATGAGTCGGAAATACAAGGGCGATATGAAATTCACGGGAAGGGATTGTTGCCACATGCTCCAACTGGAGGAATTTCATGTATTCACGAGAATGGGATTGTTGCTACATGCTCCATTCTTGGTGAATTAAGTGAGGGAGTATCCAACACTTATAAATGGCTTTATCTTTTACAAGATGTCGGCGCATGGTTTTTACGGTTTTTACAAATTTAACCTTAAACGAAAATCCACCATCAACATTAAGTCCCCTGCCTAGCACATAATGGTTACACTATTGTGTGGTAGGCATGAGATGGTGACATACATATGGGAGAAAGACAGGATAAAAGGAGTTTACCCGGAAGAGTGTTGACCGACCGCTAGTTTCCCACAACGTCACGCTTGTATGGAATCCCTTGGTGGGGCCGGTTTCTTTCTTTGGGTATTTGAATCAAAAGAGGAAACCAAATAAGAGAGGAATCATTCTTCTATTGGGATTCTTCTAATTTTTGTCTTAAAAGAGACCAAGCTCCCTTTCTTTTTCTCACGAAAATTTTCTCTTGTTGTTGAGCAGCTCCCGTTCGGGTCTTCACTGCCGTCACCAACCGCCGCCACTCGCCGGAGCTCGCCGCCGTCCAAGGTAAGTTTCGCACTTTTTTTTTTTTTTTTGCTAGCTTGCTAGGTAAACACCTTTGGTAAGATGTGTATATGCTTAGTCTCTCCACCATTACATGCAAAACCTAGCTTTTAGGTTGTATCTTGAAAAGGAAAAACCTTGGCTTGAAATCTCGCATACACGATTCCCATGAATAAAGAAAATCGTGTTATGATGCGTGAGAATGAACGTGGGCCCACCGTGTATGCGGGAACGTGGGTTTTACTCATATATGCTTGACTGAAACTCACACCGAACTTGAAACTTGTCTAGGACTTGAAACCAATACCAGATCGAAAGTTGTACGGATGAAACTTCGTACGACTTGAAATCAATACCAGTGAAACTTGTACAGATCGAAACTTGCACGACTTGAAATCAATACGGTGAAACTTGTACCAGACTGAAACTTTGCACCTGACTTGAAATCAATACCAGACCGAAACTTGTACCAGACTGAAACTTGCACCTGACTTGAAATCAATACCAGACTGAAACTTGTGCCTGACTTAAGCCAGTGTTTGGGCCGGTTTTGTGTGCTCTGATGTGAGTTGTGTCTTGACGTGTGACTACATCTTTCATGTGATTTTCATACAAGTTCTAATTCATGTCTTTTATTTCATTATGGAATGAAGAAAAGAATTCCTGTCGAGATGTTTTCCAGAGATAATGCCGGTACCAAGTCAGGAAGTGTTGACAGCTTCAAAGATATGCCGAACATTGATGATGAGTTGTTCACCTTGCCTTTTCCAAAAACCAGAAGGCATCCTTCTCATAAGATAGTCTTGATTTCTAATTCAGAAAACATGGAGGCTGATCCATTTTCTTCTTCAGCACTTGTGATGAGATTTTGTCTCCAGAGGAACGAATATCCGCCTTCTCCTATTGACTTCAAGATTTGCCATACTCCACTGAGTTCTTATGAAGGATGGATGAGACGCATGTTGAGTAATAAGGGCATTAAAGATAATTTTCTTTCAGCGCAAATCCTCAATGCGGTCATGGCATCTCTTTGCTCTTGAAATTAAGAAAGACGCCGCGGGTTTGATTACCTTCATTTCTCGGTGGCGTATTTCTACTCATACGGCCATATCTAGATGGGGAGAGATGACTATTACCCTGGAGACTGTAGCTGCATTAATGAACCTGCCTGTTGCCGGAAGTCTTTCTTACGATCTCTCTGATACGGAGCAACGTAACTATGATGCTATACTTCAAAAGGTGGCGGAATTCGACAACTGGACAAGGAGGAGAAAAAAGATACGAGATGCTTTTACACCTGGTGGGTGTCGGAGTGGTCTCAGCAGACCCAGAGCCGGATCAAGAGTTGGAAAATGAGCTCAGTGTGATTGCGTTCCTGTCTTTATGGCTATCCAGAGATATATTCGACGATGGTTCTGGAAAGAAAAGCATTAGAGGTGACCTTGTCAAGATCGCTATAAAGCTGGCAAAAGGTAAAGTTCTTCCCCTGGGCGCCTTGTTCCTTGGATCGTTGTATTCTCATCTGGACGCCTTAGCAATGGACATGCATGTTTCTAACGGGTACAAGAAGGTGGAATCGCACGTTCACTTCGCTTTTCTTCAGGCATTCTTATGGGAACACTTCAAAAGCTATGCTCCTGCCCCTGCAAATTTGCTCACCAACTTGTATGGTGGCTCGAGAATACTCCGCTGGAATAAGAGGCGCCCCAGAGCCGGTGCGAGACTTGTGGACGCATTTGACAATGTGTCTTCTGTAGATTTCCGTCCATGGGGGGCCGGTCCATCCTTGTTGTTCAACCAAAGACTTCTGCTATTGCTTTCCGATGGCCCCGATGTTGTCTTTGCGCATCTTCGATGTTAAGACTATGAGATCCGGGGAAATTGTTTACATGCGCATTTGCATCCCAGGATATGTCCCGTCTTTATTCAACGAAGAATTTCTTGTGACTCCGTACAATATTGACAGGGCGGCTCGTCAAATGGGGTTTGATCGGGGTGTCCCATTTATCCGTCCACCGGGGGTTCCGAGAGAATTCCTCCAGAATATTCTTAATGCGACGTGTTTTGGAACGGGTGAGCCTTCCCTTCGGCCTATTGGGAGAAACCCGGTGGTAACCGATAAGTATAAGGAATTTTGGAGGAGACAAGCTGTTGGTTTTTCGAAATTTTCGGAGAGTCTTGTGTGATTCCGTAGTGAGCCATCTTCGATATCTTGACGAAGCATTTCGGTTGAAGCCACTTCCAGCCAAACGGACCGGAGGCGAGGTTGCGGTCCCCAGTAGGAGAGAGACCTAAGAGGCAAGCATACGGTCCGGTAATCCTCAATTCCTCCAATATGCAGGTATTTAAATCTTTTCCCTTCGGTTCTTTCATTTCTCCAGTGTAAATTCCTCTAAAAACGATCCTTGCTTGAAATCAGGGAATTTCGAAAGAGAATGTCTTCACAAGGTTGGCGCGCATTCAAAATGAGAAGGATGGTAATGTTGGCCTTCATGCTGAGAAGTCTGGCGGTACTGATCTTCATGCTGAGAAGTCTGGAGAAAGCGCTCCTTTTTCTGACCATGACAGAGATGATGCAAGCTCGGTTGAACAAGGCGCTTCCCTTAGTGATCTTGTTGACGGGGTCGTGATGGAAATTAGCACCCAGAGCGAAATAGATACCGGAAGGAATATGAGAGAGGCAGTGCCTGCTATAGTTGAGGCGGCTCCTCTTGAGATCCATCCTGAACAGGTTCCAACCAATATGGCTATTGTGGTGACCCCTTCTGAAAGGCCTCCTGCAACTGACAAGGCCCCCGCGGTTGGTGAATTGTTTGGTGATGCGGCACAGGACTTTGTTCGATCCTCCTTTCTGTCCCTTATCCAGGTCATGTGTTGGTTGGTGGATTCGGCGTGTGGGTTGATTCGAAGAGTTGTATCTGACGATATGGGAGAAGCACGGTCATATTGCTACCACCACGAAGCTCAAAAGTCGTCTTGCGTTAGTCAACCGCGTCCAAGAAGCTTTAGTTTCTATCCAGGGATGAGCGTCACGGCCGGTCGAACAGTTTTCGAGGAGATGATTGAAGATTGGAGGTGTCATCGGGACGTGTTTGCGCAGTACAGCTTCAATGCTCCTTGGTTCTTCGAAGGGTTCTCCAAGATTCAGGAGCTTCAGAAATTACAGGATGAAGTCCCTTCTGCAGACTATGTTGCTCGCCAGGAAGAAGAGGTCGAGAAGTTATCCAAGGAACTGGAGCTGAAACAGGCTGCGCTTCAAAGGATGAAAGTCTCTCTCGCCCAGAAGGACGAGTTGTTGCTGAAGGACTTTCCTTGAAGTATTCGTGCTATACACTCGGCTTTTCTTTTAGATGCTTTCCTTTTTTGAGTGATAGTGAGGATTTTCTTTGACCTCCGGTTTTGAATTAATAGGTAATTGGCTTATTTTGAGATAGTTTTGTGAACAAACTTTTTGAAAGAGATTATGTTAAATGAAATTTGCATCTTGGTTATGAATGATTGCACATATCACATGAAATTGCAAATGTTATGCAAAAGGGAGGTACGGATGGAAACAAACATGGCGTTTGATCACTGAGCCTTTTTCTTCACGTGCGAGATGCCAAGTCCCCAGTGAATTCTAAACTATCTTTCTTGTAAAATTTTTGAGTAAAACTTACTTGCTTTTTAAGCCTCACTTGTATCAAACCGGAGTAGCCTCTCTAAGAAAATCCTCCGCACTAACTTCTCAGAGCTATCCCTCTGAACCAAGCTTCTCCTGAACAATGCGCTTCAAAGCGTTGCATTCACTAGTGGGGTGATGAAGGAACCGGTGGTAATGACAGTACTTCGGGTCCATTACTTCTTGATCAGTGGGCGGACGCCATACCGGGGGTAGCCCCACCTCTCCATTTCGTACCCACGCCTCCAGTAGCTCCAGAATCTTCTCCATTTCGTACCCACGCCTTAAGTACGTTGAGTCTGACTTTTCATGCGTTAGTGGGCGTTATAACGTCTCTCCGTGGCTTTGATGTGGAACAGGAGATGAAGTTGGAAGATTTGCGAGTGCCATCATATCTGCAGATCGCTTGCCTAGGTAAACGGATGTGGAAGGTGTCGTAATGTCACTGCTGAGTGACCGGATTGAACGTTCCCATCCTCTGTACTCAGGTATTTCCTGATTGATTTCTCCTTCCTCAAGCATTTCTTGATCGGTTGGAAGGTCGACGCGGATTGGACAGTCTTAGGGCTTCAGCCAAAAGTTTTGAGATATAAATCCTCTAGCAGGGCTCCATAGGCTGTAGGCTCCCTTTCTTTATCTGGCAGATATTGTAGTACTCCGGACAAGTCTTTTCCTCTGTCTGGACCGTGTTGTCCATCTTTCTTGATTCGTTTTCGACTGCGTGCTCTCTTTGCTTCTCCACTTGTAAAGGTGTGACTCGACCAAGGATTCAACGTTTCTGCACCTTTGTATCGAGTTGATGCCTATCGACCCTTCTTGTAGTTGTCTTTGCTATATCATTCAAAAGGCGAAATGTCTCGCTCACGCCTTCCAGTGATACCGGCTTGATTTTCCAAGACATCCTCTAACATTCCAGCTATGCTTCCCATGATATCTCGAACCGCTTTGTGGTCTCCGAGTGAGGATACATCGCGAGATGAAGACCGAAGAATTGAGAGTTCAATTTTTTGCAACCGATAGATCAATCTCCCCTTTGTGGTCGCCAATTGTTTATGGGTGAAAACTATTCCCGCAGAATTTGGTAATTTGGGGTGTGGATGAGGAATGAATCTAAACCTTAAACAAATGCCTTTGCGCGGTGAGTGCTTGTAGATTCGAGAGATCAATCTGTGCAAGTCCGGCCTAAACCAAGAAATGGCCGTTCCGGACTTGTTTCGGTCACAAAGTGAAGGAGATGGGGTTGATCTTAGGGAGGGAAGCGAAGAAGGTGTTGAGATTGTGAAGGTGTTGGCTTGCTTATGACTTTAAAGAAAGGTGAGCGGGCTTATGATTGGTGCAAGCAAGCTCGAGTGTTTGAATACGTTTTGTATTAACACTTGGTTTTTTGTCTCGTCTCGACTTGTGTTGTTGTTTGAAATAGGGCGGAGAACCTATTTATACAAGTCATTGAGCCTTATTCACGTCTCTCGTGGGAAGTGGAGGAAGTGGAGTGATGGAGTAGTGGAGATGTGCGTCGGTGCCACACGACCAGTCTTGCCCACTTCTCCTATTCATCTATAACCGTCCATGACTTCCTGACACGTTCTTGTGATGGCGCGTTGCACGCTGCACGCTGTAAACCGCCAGACCAATACCCCAGTATGTATCCCCCAGTTTGTGACATGATTGATGTCTGGAATGTGTGGATCGTGGATCCACGAAAGATAGCATGTGATGCTGAATTGAATAACTATGTTATTCGGGAAGTCGATACTTGTGAAGTATCGTGTGTATTTTATCAGTAGTCTCGCATTATGATGTGGTAAAGTGATGGGTAATGACGCCTCACCGACCAAATAACTCGAAGGGGTTGTATAACCAAGTAAGGTGAAGTTGGACGGATGAGATGATCTTTGAGACACTCATCTGCGACCGTTGATGAACTTAGGGTTTTTGAAGAGGTGCGCAAGCATCACTCTTCAGCTTGGTCGAAACCAAGCATGGGAAGGGCTTTGGAGAGGACCGACCGGGCATGTGTGTAGACAGCATGCCGGTGTGCACGTCCATACCTCACTTTCCCCAGAAGGAGCGATCTAGGCCACTCAAATTGACCGGCAAAGTTGAGTGGTTGAGATCGGTTTGCAGCAGAAATCCATTGCCGCAAAGGAGTTGGAAACCGCATGACATCCCTGGTTTGGGCGCGCGTTCCAAGACGACCCATCTTGGTCGGTCTTGGTCGATCATACCAGCGTGTAGGTGGTAGGCTGGTGTTCACTCCTATACCGACTATCCCATGAAAACGTGATCTAAGCCATTCAAATCATCCAGGTGAAGTTGAGCGGTCGAGATCAGTTGCAATTTGGGAAGTGTAACCACGCATGTTTGGGCAGGCGTTTTGGATTAGCCGGGCATGGTATGCCTTGGCCGATCACGTGAGGAGGTAGATGGGCCCACGGTGGTCATGCTTTGGTATGACCAGGACCTCGCTAATCTAATATGTGACCCTCCATTCGTGCCGGAGAAGATGGACGCTCGTGATGCTCAAAACCCTAATTTTGGGTTTCAAGCCGTGCGTCATCTCTTGTTTGGGTGACGATTCTGTCACGGCCAAATATTGTTGGTCTTGACCGATTGGTCAAGTGTGTAGGCGGGCCCACGGTGATCGTGTTGACATGCTCTGGGCCCTTTGAATCTACATCTACACCCTCCATCTATACCTGCGAAGATGGATGGTTGAGATTATTTTGCGACACATGTAATATGCCACAAACCCTTATTTAGGGTTTTCCGTCCATAATGCTTGGTATGAACGTCTTTTGGCAAGCAAAGGCCAATGGCCGACCATGCGGGGTCGGCCGTGGGTATTCCATACCTGCTTGGGGGTGATGGAATTGATCTGGGGTCATCCAATCATGCTTATGGAGTTGGATGACTGCGATCAGATCATATCCGGACTGATACGGTCAGTCCGGATGCTCAATCGGGCTAGTATAACACACCGAGAGGGGCTCAATCGGGCTAGTATAACACACCGAGAGGGGCTCGGGCTAGTATAACACACCGAGAATCAGCTTGTACGGGTATTTCGTACATGGTTTCATTATAGTGCTTGGAGGTTCGTGTTACTCTGTAAGAGTAACACTCAGTCGTCATGCCACACTGATAATGAGTACTTTGGAAATACAAGGCTGATATGAAATTCACAGAAGGGATTGTTGCCACATGCTCCAACCTGGAGGAATTTCATGTATTCACAGAATGGGATTGTTGCTACATTCTCCATTCTTGGTGAATTAAGTGAGGGAGTATCCAACACTTATAAATGGCTTTATCTTTTACAAGATGTCAGCGCATGGTTTTTCTGGTTTTTTACAAATTTAACCTTAAACGAAAATCCACCATCAACAACAGGAATCAATTGATAAACCGGACTTATATTCCCGAAGAACAACCTAGTATTATCAATCACCTCAAGCAATCTTAATCGTATGGTAGCGAAACAAGATGTTGTGGAATCATAAACGATGAGACGAAGATGTTTGTGATTACTATTTATCTTGCCTATCGGAGAATAAATCTCGAGCCAATCTTAAAGAAAATTGTACTCAAACACGATAGAAGATGCAAGATCAGATCACGCAACTATAGAGAAAATAGTTGGGCCTGGCTTCACAATCCCAATGAAGTCTTCAAGTCGTTAACCTATAGGGTTTCATGAAAAACCTAAGGTTAAAGGAGAATCGACTCTAGCTTATGCAACTAGTATCACACAGGAGGTGTGGGGATTAGGTTTCCCAGTTGCTAGAGTTCTCCTTTATATAGTTTTCAAATCAGGGTTTGCAATCTAAGTTACCTTGGTAACAAAGCATTCAATATTCACCGTTAGATGAAAACTTGATTAGATTCAAGATAATATCTTTCAACCGTTAGATCGAACTTAGCTTGTTATACACAAATGAAATGTACCCTCAGTTAGGTTTATGTAACCGTACCTAAACGTGTAGACCATGTTGGCTCAACCGTAGTTAACCGAGGTTAGCTACATGAACACTCTCATATCAACCTTATTCATCTTAATTCTTAACCATAACTAGTTCAAATGACTCAAATGAAACTGGTTAAAGAGTTGTTCAATTGCTATATTCTCATAGAAGTATACAAGAACACAATTGAAGCAAAATCGGTTTAATTCACTCGAATCAATTCATGAACATTATAGCCACGATTTGCAAAGATTGTATTCCTTGATATATAAATGTATTAGTTCATGTCACAACCGATTTTAGAACTTTAACCACTCAAGTATGCAAACGTGTACGCATACTTAAGTAGCCGGACCAAGATTGGTTTTCGCTAGTATGCGAACGGGTACGCACACCTCCAATCCTATCAGAATTTTCCGGACCTGAACCTTACGCAAGTATGCGTACGGGTACGCGTACTTAGGTACTCGAAATTCGCAAACCAACAGGTACGCATACGGGTATGCACACTATGGTTCCTAGACATGGATTACACATATGCATAGTGCATAACATGTTCATAATCCAATATGGTTAATTGTTATAAACTCTATTTCAATCATTGAAACTTTCTTAGAGGATGACAATAGTCGTTTTCACACACTATTAGCATCAAACCAATTTTCAAGTTATTGAAATAATCATAACGAAACATTCCAAGTCTACACCAATTGATTGTATCACACAAACCATGTAAGATGTTACTCGGTGATTTTCACATGATCATCTTTTGACTTTCGTCAAGAATATAAGATGAACTTGGTTGAAGCGAAAGCTTGCCAACACATATTTCGAGAAATATGTAAGCGAGTTAATCTCATCTCGAAATCTCAAATGTGTATAGTAGAAAACTACTCCCTACGTCCCTATTATATAGGCGGAGTTTAGAAATTTTCTAGTCCCATTAGATAGGCGGAGCTCCTGTTCCAAAGTCATTTTTTCCACATACGCCCCTATTAATGATGCATGTGTATCATACAATTTAGTTTACATGTGAGATAGAGATAAATAAAATAATATTTGTATTGGAACAAGGGAAGGATAAATTAGGAAAGTAGAAGGAAATTTATGAAAACTAAGAATTTTCTTATTCTAAGAGAATACTACTTCTCCGCCTATATAATAGGGACGGAGGGAGTATATAGCACTACGACTTATGTCTCAATATAGGAGATAGAGTAGAAATAGACTTTCCAAGTGATAGGTGAGTTTTAGTCTCCACTTACCTTTTGTTGATGATGTTCCACAAGATCGCCTTAGTAGTTCTTCGTCTTCAATCGATGAACGCCGTGAAGTCTAATGCTCAACTACACAATCTATCCTAGTCCTAGACATCTATAAGTAGACTAGAAATCAAGACTTATAGTTTTGATCACTAACATTGACAAACAAGCTTGAGATAGCAACGCTTGCGAGTTCGACTGAGCAATGCTCTAACAGTTCCGAAACCAGAAGGTGTCAACATTGTAGGAACAAAGTGGATTTTCAAGAACAAATCAGATAAATACGGAATTATTGTTAGAAACAAAGCCAGGCTTGTTGCTCAAGGATATTTTCAAATTGAAGGTATCGATTTCGATGAAACTTTTGCTCATGTAGCTCGTTTAGAATCAATTAGACTTTTACTTGCATATGCCTGTAATCTTAAGATTAAGCTTTTTCAAATGGATATTATGTCTGCATTTCTTAATGGAGATTTAAAAGAGGAAGTCTTTGTTGCTCAACCTAAAGGATTTGAAGATCCATTATTTCATGATCATGTCCTTAAGCTCAAAAAGGCATTATATAGTCTAAAACAAGCTCCAGGAGCTTGGTATGATAAGTTAACATCCTTTTTACTTCAAAAAGGATTCTCTAGAGGTGGTGCTGATAAAACTCTTTTCACCAAATGGAATGGAAAGAATGTACTTGTTGCACAAATTTATGTTGATGACATCATCTATGGATCCACCTCAAAAATTCTCACCGACGAGTTCCTAAATCTTATGAGTGGGGAATTCGAGATGAGTAATGTTGGAGAACTATCATATTTTTTAGGTTTGCAAATTCAGCAGCAAAAAGACAACATTTTTCTTTCTCAAGAAAAATATGCCAGAAATTTAGTTGAGAAATTTGAGCTAAAGGGTACAACTCCTATGCCGAACCCAATGCCAACCACTGGGAAACTTCAGTCTAATCCATGAGAAAAATTTGTAGACCAGAAGCTGTACCGATCCATGATAGGAAGTCTGTTGTACTTGACTGCAACAAGACCGGATATTACCTTCAGTATAGGATGTTGCGCCAGGTTTCAAGCAAATCCTAAAGAATCACATCTAAAATCTGTATAAAGGATCATAAGATATGTCAATGGCACCTTAGATTATGGTCTATCGTATTCAATGGATACAAATAAAAGTCTTGTTGCCTACTCAGACACTGACTGGGCATAATGTGTAGAAGATCGCAAAAGTACATCTGGTGGCTGTTTCTAAGTTGGTCAAAACCTTGTAGCTTGGCACAGCAAGAAACAAAACTCACAGTCTCTCTCAACCTGTGAAGCAGAATACATTGCTGCTGGTACTTGCTGTACTCAACTTCTGTGGATGAAGCAAATGCTCATTGAATATGATATAAATATTCCAACTATGAGTATTCTTTGTGATAACTCAAGTGCTATTCGTCTAACAGAAAATCTTGTTGAACATTCTCGTACTAAACACATAGATATTAGATATCATTTTATTCAAGAATTGTATGAGAACGGAGTCATCAAACTAGAATATGTTCCTTCTGAACGTCAACTAGCCGACATTCTCACAAAGCCATTAGACCGTGCAACCTTTGAAAATCTCAGGAAGTCTATTGGTATTGTTAAGGTACATTAGTACCTTACTGTTCCGGGTTTTCAACTTTTTTTATTGGCACACATTAGTTAAAACCGATTCAACCTTTCTCTGGTAAAGGTTGCTTTTGTTGTTGTTCTTTTGTTCTTGCGAGAGGATGAAAACACACTGGGGGAGAGTTCTTATTTGAACTTGCGCTTAATGATATATCCTTATGGAGAGTAGTGGCTGCGGAAATTGAGGTAACGATTTTATTTGTTAATTAATGGTTTTCCTATTTAAGAAAAGCATGTTTATATTGCATATATTTTGCTTTTGCTTAACAAAATTTCGGTACAATTGATATGTTCCATTATGTTGTGTATGGATTGTTTATGTGATTCAATTGTTTCCGGTTAAGAAAACTGTGTCAATTTATTTGGCTTGTTGTTTGGTATCTTCTTTATTGTTAGGTATCAAGTGTTTTTGCTTAACGAAATTCGGTGCAATTGCGGTGCTGTAAACTTTATGTTTGTTCAATTGCTTCCGATTAAGAAAATAATTGTGCAAGTCAATTTATTTTGGTTTGTATCTATTGTTTGTGGCTTAACAAAATAAGGGATCATTTGTTTAGTCCAATTGATTCCGGATAAGAGAAACTAAGTTAATTCTGTTCTTAGTTAGACTTATCAATTGGAGGATTTGGTTATTCAAGTCTAATCGAATGCCTTGACAAGAAAAACTAGTTAACTTAACCTAGTTTTTGAATTGTATAAAGGGAAAAGTCTAAGTTACTGTCTGAATAATTAGAGCCTGATAAGAAAAATAAAGTTAATTCTGATATTTATTTTGGTCTTATCGAAACAAGCGATTGTGCATACGCAATCAGTTCAACAAGGGAATTCGGTATCTTAGTTGAATTGTTGAACTATTAGCGAAAATTTCTTAGGGAAATTGTTTCCTTGATAACATATTGAAACTAAATTACTTTTGTAGTTTCGGTTTTAATGTTGGTTATCTAAAATGGTATGTGAAACCTTCGTGCGTAACTCTTATAGGTTGTATACAAGTCTTTTAGATTTGTAAGATCCTTTCGGTTTGTCCTTTATTTGATCGAACCTTTGTCATTTTGTGACAAAAAGGGGGAGAAATATATGGAGTAAACAAGTGATTTTTAATCACTAGGAAAGGACAATTGTGCTTAAACATTATATCCAAAGTATTGACTAAGGGGGAGAAACATATCATATTGATGTGTAGTTCTTACTACAAAAGGGAAATAACAAAGATGTTCGGATTGAATATTTACTTAGCTTACCTTTAGGGGGAGTAAAAGCTTTTGTTATTCAAAATTCAACAACGACATTTATTGATTGAATATATGCAGGTTATTGTGCTGTTGAAACTGGGAATCAAGCGTATGAAGAATGAGTTATTTTGTAATTCGTTTAGCTCCATATGTAAAAAGAGTTTTGTCACTAAAATTGACAAAGGGGGAGATTGTTAGAGCATAGATCGGTTGAACTCACCAAGCGTTGGTATGTCAAGTTTGGTTGTCATATTTTAGTATCAAAACTCATCTAGAGTCGCTTGATTAAATACTAGAGTCAACTTCGTTTAGGTTAGACTAGAAAGTATAGGAATGTTGATACATACAAGTATTACTCCGAAGACCTGAAGAATATGAAGAAGTAACAAACTACAATGACGACATCATCCTTCCACTTGAGGTTAGTAATATTGACTTGAAATGTTTCATTCCTAACGTATCTTTCAAGTCGTGCTATATTGAAAACATAACTGCGAAGCTGTATATACTGTACATATTTTATAATACTCTAGTGATGTGACATGATCATAGTATTAAGGAATTAGACTACGAAGTATAACGCTTATCTTTTGAACTTCGTAGATATGACATCGGCATAATCTTGTATATAGTGCTATGATTATGTGAATGGGTTATGGTGAAGATTTCATCCTAGGAAACAACGTTTTACATTTGCTTAAAGGAAGTACATTCATGAACTTATTTTGTGAATCGAAAGGGAAATCAATAGGCTTATCGTTCCGGCTATTCATTGCAAATCTTTGGATGACCAATATGTGTGAAATGGTAGAACCGATCTTAACTCACGTTATGTAACTTGGTATAACTAATCACAATGCCTAGACTTATGATTTGGTATGACCGGTATTGATTATTGGTGTAACCGATCCTAAGTAATCACCATGTGATGGTATGATCGATCCTAGTAATTGGTGTGACTGATCATAAATGTTGTGTGATCGACCCTTGTAATTGGTGTAACCGGTTCTGGTAACTGGTGTGACCGATCACAAGTATATACCATGTGTAGATGGAACTGATCCTTGTAAATGGTATGACTGATCCTAGTGACTGGTGTGACCGATCACAAGTAGGTACCATATTAAGGTAGAACCGATCCTAGTGATTGGTATAACCGATCCGAACCCATGTATGTGACTTGGAAGGACCGATCACCACTAACCATTGTGATTTGGTATGACCAATCACATAGTAGTCTTGGAATACTGGCAAACCAATTCTAAACTTGTTTGGAAGTGTGGTAAAACCGACTCCAAGAAGCAAATCCATGTAAATATGAAATAATTAAGGATTTGTAGTGAAAAGATGTCAACATACTTTGAACACGAGCAGTAACTCTTATCATTTATTGTTCAAATATATTCCTTGGTACTCAAGGTGATCCTGTGCCGAAATAAATTAAGAATCTTTTGATTAAAGTTTTTGGTTTTATATGCTTTAATTACTAGCAATTAATGCATAACTCTATAAAATAAAAATTAGTAATGTGCATTTACTAATTGGAGATTTTCTGTTGAGAGATTTCGTAAATATTGGACCAACATTTATTGGAATTAGGAAAACAAAATTTGGGCATTCATTTCATATCTTGAGAATATTTTCGGTTTTGGAAATTCCTTGGTGTCCAAACATCCTTGGTCTATAAATACTTAAGTTTTCATTTCTAGCAAATTATCCTAAGAGCCATGCAAACTTCATTTCTTGTTGTTTTTTGTGGAGTCGTCTATTCCGAGAGGAAAGCATCCTAATTGGGTGAAACCTCTTACGACCGCTCGTTTAAAGACTTTTGTGGGATCAAGAAGCTCTACGAGTACCGTTGGTGGGAAACTAGATAATTGCAGTGTTATTAGTTTTCGATTTGATTTGATTGACTAACAATTGTTGAAACTTTAATTGCACCTAGTTTGTTTATTCTTGAAAATCTTCTCTTCTGATATAAGATTCACTCAGACAAGATCAAAGTATCGACGGGATCTTTAAAACTGTTGTTAGATCTAAAGACATCTTGTGATAATCCATTGTCAACAGACTCCATTCTGTGCATGATTGATCGTAAGAGATTCAAGTGGTGTTGTGCAAGTATTTGAAGATAATAATAGATTTGAAGACGAAGATGATTTCATATTAGTTTTCGTATCTTGTGGATTTAGTGCACAAACCTTGATCGGCTGGGATCCAACTAGAATCGATTTATCTTTGATGGATCTGATTGATTAGTTTTGTGAGATCGACATTCTCTATATTTCTCTTTGAGATCTATATTGATTGAGTATGAATCTATACTTGACTATTTCGGTAGTTATATAGTTAGATTGTCCTAAACAAACAAAGGAGTTTATTAGGTTAAACGGAAGAGCCTTTGTGAATGACTCATCTATATCTTGTATCAAGATTGATTAGAGTGGTTACCAAACAAATTCTTCCTTTGTTGTTTGGAATACGATCCAAAGGACTTACTATTCACGTGCGTGACTCTAGAAGTCGAAGGCGCAGGGATACTGAGGGAACTAAGTATCTAGGGGTAGTCTTCTTGGTCTCAACTATACGAAGTTGGTATTAGATTTTGTATAGCGGCTTAATTCTGAGAGTATTCAAAACTGGACTAGGTCCCGGGGTTTTTCTGCATTTTTGGTTTCCTCGTTAACAAAATCTTGTGTTGTGTTGTGTTATTTACTTTACTTTCGCATTATAATTGTTTTGTATCATAATAAAGTAAATACACTTGTGCGTTAATCCTAATCACTTGCTATTGATCCTATAGTAAATCGGTTTCGGACTGTAACTATTATCAAGTGAATATCAAGTTGTCGTATTGTCTCAACTTTGTCCATAGACGTTCACACTTGGTATCGGAATTATAGGTTGAAACAAAAAGATTGTGGTGTATCTGGGTACCCTCGTCTTTTCAGGCTCAATAGGCTGGACTTCACCCATTATCTGCCCCATTTACTTTACAACCTTCTGATTTAAATGTTCTAGTAAAAGATCCTTAAGGTGAATCCAGAAAACTTGATTATCCCATTTCAAATCCTTGTAGAAAATGAAAGGAAAATAATCATGAAGTACCATAAGATTACCATCAACACTCCACGGACGTTGCTCATAAATCTTATTAAGTTGTATCCAGTTCTCGAAAGTAAAAATCATTACATTGGTGAAAAATTGGGGGTCTAACAACCACACCCAATATTTCGCTTAGCAATTTGTATGGACAAACTCCAATATACTTTCTAGAGAATCAACTAGACAACCATACTCAATCTAGATAAAAAGTATATCAACGACTTTATATCTCAATCTCTCGATTTGATCTTTACTCAAGCAAATAGAAATCTGCGAGTCTTTATCAAAGAGAGATAACTTGGATGGTACCAAAGACCAATATCCAAGTGTCAATCAATTTAAATCAACAACCAAAGGTCGGATATTCTAATTGATTGATCAACGCACAACCTGTGATATTTCAATTATATAAACAAATATAATGCGGAATAGAAATAACACAGACACCAGAATTTTGTTAACGAGGAAACCGCAAATGCATAAAAACCCCGGGACCTAGTCCAGATTGAACACACGTTGTATTAAGCCGCTACACACTCTAGACTACTCTAAATTAACTTCAGTTTGGAGTGTAGTTGAACCCCAATCAATCTCATACTGATCCAAGGTACAATTATGCTCCTACGCCTCTGATCCCAGCAGGATGCTACGTACTTGATTCCCTTAGCTGATCTCACCCACAACTAAGAGTTGCTACGACCCAAAGTCGAAGACTTTAATAAACAAATCTGTATCACACATAAAAGTCTATAGTAATTGATAAATCCGTCTCCCACGAATAAACCTATGAGTTTTGTTCCGTCTTTTGATAAATCAAGGTGAACATGAACCAATCAATAACCCGGACTTATATTCCCAAAGAACACCCTAGTATTATTGATCACCTCACAATAATTTTAATCGACGCAGCGAAAAAAGATATTGCGGAATCACAAACGATGAGACGAAGTGTTTGTGATTTCTTTTCTATCTTGCCTATTGGAGATATAAATCTCAAGCCAATTATTTCAATTGTACTGCACGATAGAAACAAAGAAGATCAGATCACACAACTACAAAAAAAGTAGTATCGGTCTGGCTTCACAATCCCAATGAAGTCTTTAAGTCGTTAACCTGGTTTTAGAAGAAGAAAACCAAAGGTTAAAGGAGAATCGACTCTAGCATAGCAAACTAGTATCACACGTAAAGTGTGGGTATTAGGTTTCCCAGTTGCTAGAGTTCTCCCTTATATAGTCTTTCAAATCAGGGTTTGCAATCAATGTTAGCTTAGTAACAAAGCATTCAATATTCACCGTTAGATGAAAACCTGATTAGATTCAAGCTAATATTTCTCAACCGCTGGATCAAAAAATTAGCTTGTTACACACAAATGAAATGTTCAATTTTGGGTTTATGAACCGTACCCAAACATTAACATTTGTTGGTTCAACAATAGTCAACCAAATGGTTAGCCATATGATCACTCTCATATCAACCATATTCTTCTTCACCATAACTAGTTCAAATGACTCAAATGAACTAGTTAGAGAGTTGTTCAATTGCTTAGATCTTATGTAACTACACAAGACACAATCGAAGAAAAAACGGTTTGATTCACTCGAATCGGTTCATGAACTTTATAGCCACGGTTCGCAAAAGCATTCCTTAGTTTATATAAACATTAGTTCAAGAACAACCGGTTTTAGATATAACCTACTCAAGTTCGCGGACTGGGTTCGCTGACTTAAGCTCATGGAAGGAGTACACAAACTCCAGCAGAAATTCTCGGGTGAGAACTTCCGCCAGTTCGCGGACTTGGCTTGCGCCACTTTCATTTCTCTTGATCAACAAAGTTCGCAAACTTTGGTTCAAGGAATAAGGACTTATACATATATGTGTTTCCACAACAATGCTTATATCCTACCAATGGTTATGTAATCTAAACTCTCATTTCAATCATTGAAACATTCTCAGAGAACGTTATATAGTCGTTATTCACAGACCATTTTTTCGTCAGAGCAATTTCCAAAGTGATTGAAACATATCATGACTTTCGTCACTAGGTAAAGATGAATTTGGTTAAAGCGAAAGCTTACCAACACATATTTCGAGAAATAGATAGGCGAGTTAAACTCGGCTCGAAATAGCAAATGTGTATAATGAAAGTCTATATGTCTAAACGACTTTTGTCTCAAGAGTATGAGATAAAGTAAATAGACTTTTGAGTGACAGATAAGTTCAAGTCTCCACATACCTTTTAGTCGATGAAGTTCCACCGGTTCCTCGAGTAGTCCTTCGTCTTGTATGATGATTGCCATGGAGTTCTTGAGCTCAACTACACTTTCTATCCTAGTCCGAGACCTTTGGCTACATAGGCTAGAAATCAAGACTTATAGTTTTGATCACTAACATTGACAAACATGCTTGAGATAGCAACGCATGCGAGTTAGACCGAGCAATGCTCTAACAATTGGGTTCTATTTCAAAGACTTTGATATATTCTTCTTCTTCTGAGATGAAAGACCATGCAAACTGGATGTGTTTTTCTAGAGTTTTTTCGGACAACCTTCCTTCAATGAATATCTTCCTAACAAAACATGACTCCATTTCTTATTCATTATCAGTATTTCCTTCAATCACTTGATTCACATCTTCAGTAATTGTGTCACTTTGAATCAGAATGGTATTATTGAGTTTCGTTCTGATGCAAGAAATCTCACCAGAGTCAGTGATTTGAGAATTCATGTTTTGAGTAGCCATTGGTATGGAAAATGAGGTTTGATATTGAAAACTGAATAATAGAGGAAAATTAATAGGTTGATAATAAATACTAGTTATTGGAAAATAAGGGTTTGAATTTTCTAGGATATTGGAATTGGGGTCGATTGTTTCATACCTAATTTGGGATGAGGCAGAGAGATTATCTACAAGAATTTTTGAAATGGTTAAAGGAAGAATGGAATTAGAAACAGTCAACCAAAGTAGGATGGATAAAATAGTTCCTTTTTTATCTTTGAAATTTGAAACTTGAAATTGACGGAAATTACGATTTCTGAAATTTCCAACTGGGTAATAAGACTCGGGAATGGGAAGAGCCGATTCAGAGTCCCACCAACCAAGAAAGATCATAAAAACTTGAAAACGCCATGAATTCCGAGCTTCATGGAATTTAATTCAAGGGATAATGAATTAAAAATTTGTTAATGTTTTAAGGATTGAGTTAACTTAATTACACACTAACTGAAATCTTCCAAATCACTTTAATACCCTTACAAAATCGATGTTATCAGAAGATAAAAACGAGATAATATCTCGATCTAGTTTGTTAGAAGGAATGACAAAGTAACTTTACAATGATTAACCTTATTTCGTTCAGAATCAGACTTTATTCTACCATCCCCTATCCAACTACGTATATTTTGATTACGTTTGGTTCAAGGAATTAGACCCATTCTCTTATAATACACTGCAAATTTCTCGAACCAAACACGACGTTAAAGTAATGATTGGATATTGATATATCTTATTTACCAGTTTTCTAAGGCTAAAATACAAGTTAAATTAAGGAAAAACGATTTAATTAAAAGATTATGAGCGGTTATCTTAAACCAAATTAAAAAAAATATAACTCCATTAACCTAAGATACTTTTCACCTTCAAAGAGAGGATTTACAGCTCCAACTAGAGAGCATTCCCCACCCTACTGAAGAGTATTTCCTTTTCTACTCCAAACTGAGTTTTGACTTCAAGAACTTCAAGATAAGAAGTACATATGAAAGTGATAACTCAAAGCTAAAAACAAGACTACAACCACACTGGACTGAGTACTTTTCTCTATTCAATTTTTCATGTCTCAACACAAAGCTGAAGCGACATTAAATACTACTCCAAACCCTAAAGAAAGGGACAACACAACGATTCCCTACCCGTGGGCTTGTCAGCACCACTGATTTCATACTTAACTTAAAGCTTAAGTAACAATCATTAGCATAATTAAATCGTTAACTGCCGAAATTGCTTCCTATGCATCCCAACTTTGATAAGAGCAGCCATTGAACACTGGTACATGACAATACCCATATCTTCAGATCATCCTTGTCCTCAAGGATGAAACTTTGGGAAATGAGCCTTGACATTTGCAACGTCTTCCCAAGTAGCATCGGCTGCAGTGGTATTGGACCATTGGATCAACATTTGAGGTACAATCAGTTTACCTCTAGAGATTTCTCGAGTTCTCAACATGTCAATAAGCTTGAGAATGATCTTTCCACAACATCAGTTTGTGGCAATATTGGAGCAGTAATAGCAGCATCACCAATGCACTTCTTCAACTGAGAGACATGGAAGACAGGATGTATTTGCGAAGAAGTAGGGAGTTGAAGCTTATAAACCACCCGACCCACTTTGGAAATCACAGGGAATTGGCCATAATACCTTGCTGAGAGTTTAAAATTTCTGGGAAGAGCAACAGAAGATTGCGGGTAATGCTGGAGTTTGAGAAAAACTAAGTCGCCAACTTCAAAAGTTCTTTCAGTTCTCTTTTTATCAGCAAACATCCTCATTCTTTCTTGTGCCTTGTAGAGAGAATCTCTTAACAGATCCAACATAACATCTTTTTGTTGAAGATAGTATTCAACAACAACCACTGAAGTAAGAACCTCATTAGGGAATGCCAGATGAGGGGGAGAATATCCATATAGTGCCTTGAAGGGGGTCATATTCAAACTGGTATGTTGGTTGGTGTTATACCAAAATTCAGCTAAGGAGAGCCATTTGAACCAATTCTTGGGATGATGGCCAGTCATGCACCTGACGTAATTCTCTAAACAAGCATTCACCCTTTCAGTTTGGCCATCAAACTGAGGATGATAAGCAGAACTCATGTGCAAGCTAGTGCCCATTGCCTTGAAAAGCTCTTGCCAGAAGTTGCTTGTGAAGATCTTATCTCTATATGATACAATGGAGGAGGGGAGACCATATAACTTGAAGACATTAGAGAGGAATTCTTGAGCCAAATTAGAATCTGTAAATGGGTGAGTGAGAGCCATAAAGTGACCATACTTGGTCAGTCTATCAACCACAACAAGAATAACATTTTTTTTGTTGGAGAGAGGTAAGCCTTCAATAAAATCCATTGTTATATGATGCCAAGCCTGAGTAGGTATTGGGAGAGGTTGTAAGAGACCAGCAGGTAATGTATGTTTCCCCTTATTCCTTTGGTAGATATCATAATGGCTGACAAATAAAAGCATTTCCCTTTTCAACCATTTCCAATAAAAGGGTCTTTTTTCTCTTATGTAACTACCTTGCATGCCAGAGTGTCCACCAACTGCAGAAGCATGGACAGACTTTAAGATAGAGTATCTTAAGTTGTTGTTTCTTCCAACATAGATTCTGCCTTTATACCTTAATATGCCTTCAGAATAAGTGTAATGTGGAATAGAGTGTGGAGCCACCAATAACTGTGGAATGAGTTGAGTGGCCCATGTATCAGTGTCATAACTAAGTATAATCTCTTGAGCCCAAGTAGCTGATGAGACAGAGATTGTGTTGCATTGAGTAGAATATGAAGGGAGTCTTGAGAGGGCATATGCAGCTTTGTTGTCCAACCCTTTCTTGTAGTGAATAGTGTAATCAAAACCCAAGCAACTTCATAAGCCATCTTTATTGAAGAACAGTGGTAAGTTTCTGCCCCATAAAATATTTAATACTCTGCTAATCTGTATTAATGATAAAATGATGTGCCAAAAGGTAATGCCTCCATTTGGTAACTGCCATAACCACATCTAGAAGTTCTTTCTCATAAGATAATCCTAGAGCTTTAGGACCCAATGGCTTGTTGTAGAAGCTAATAACTCTGCCATATTGCATTAAAATAACTCTAACACCAACATAGCAAGTATCAGTTTCAACCACAAATAGCTTGTTGAAGTCAGGCAATACAAGGACAAGTGTGGTGCACATTGCACTTTTGAGGGATTGAAAGGCTTCTTCCGCAGAAGGGGACCAATGAAAAGCATTTTTCTTTAAAAGGTCAGTAAGAGGTTTACTGATGATGCCATAATTTATTACAAACTTTCTATAGTATCCAATAAGTCCTAAAAACCCTCTCAATTGTTTGAGGCAAGTTGGTATGGGCCATTGCTGCATACAAGCTATTTTCTCAGGGTCAGCTGTTATACCATCAGTTGTGATGATATGTCCCAAAAAACAAGTGAAGACTGAGTAAAACAACACTTAGAGTATTTGGCATAGAGCTAGTGTGCTCTAAGAAGGTTAAGAACAATAGTTAAACGCTGAACATGCTCTTCCAATGACTTACTGTAGATGACAATATCATCAAAGAAAACTAAAACAAATTTTCTTAAGTAAGGACCAAATATTGAGTTCATAAGTGCTTGAAAAGTTGTAGGGGCATTAGTGAGGCCAAATGGCATTACTTTATACTCAAAGTGACCATGATGAGTCCTGAATGCAGTCTTGTGAATATCAGCCTCAAATAATCTAATCTGGTGATAACCAGATCTTAAATCAAGCTTAGTAAAGAAGATAGACCCATGCAATTCATCTAAAAGTTCATCAATGATAGGAATATGATACTTATCTTTAACGGTAAGCTCATTGAGTTTTCTGTAATCAACATAGAATCTGCATGTGTTGTCCTTCTTCTTGACCAAAAATATTTGAGAAGCAAAAGGACTATGGTTGTCTTGTATAACCCCAATATTGAGCATTTCATGTACTAAGGATTCCACCACTGATTTGTGTTTGTGAGGGCATTTGTAAGGTCTTAAATTCACAGGTTGGGCACCAGGTTTGAGAGGAATTTGATGGTCTAGGGCTCTTGGTGGTGGTAGTTGGGTAGTCTCTTCAAACCATTGATGAAACTCATGAAAAAATACTCTTCATCTAGTGTTGGATTTTTAGCCATCATGAGTGCTTTAAGTTGTTCAAAAGTTTGAAAATATTCTTCCATAGAAGTGATTTGTGTAAGTTTAATAAAACACCCAACATAGTTATCATTGGCCAGATCCTCAAAACGGCGACATAAATGGTTAGAGAACTCAGACCAAGGGACAGAAGATTTACCAAAACAGTAGTCAAAGAACCATGTATCCGCTCTCCCATCCATGTACACATGGAAGCAAACTCTACTTTCTGAGATTCCTCCATAGGGTGCATCTGAAAAAATCTCACATTTGCGCAGCCAGCCTCTAGGGTTTTCTCTATCAAATCTTGGAAAATCGAGTTTTGTAGGTTTGAGAGTGTTGTTGACTGATCCGTGGCTCTGGCTATTGCTTTGAACATGACTAGACTCACCAGCAGACTAGATTGGTGTGTGAATAAGTGGATCTGGTTTATTTTGGAGTTGTTTAAGTGTATCCTCTGAGAGTTGTACCAGACATTTCATTAAAATTTGTTGAGCCTTAGCATCAGCTTCACGTTTTTGTTCAGATTTTAACTGGATCTCTGTAAGTTGTGTCATCAGTCGTGACAGTTCCTTGGTTGTGTTGTCAACCTCTTTAATGGATGGACCTCCTGTCATGATGTAATACCTAGATCTACAAGATGATATCAAATTTTATGGTTGAAGATAAGAAGTACATATGAAAGTGATAACTCAAAGCTAAAAACAAGACTACAACCACACTGGACCGAGTACTCTTCTCTATTCATTTTTTCATGTCTCAACACAAAGTTGAAGTGACATTAAATACTACTCCAAACCCTAAAGAAAGGGACAACACAACGATTCCCTATACGTGGGCTTGTCAGCACCACTGATTTCCTACTTAACTTACAACTTAAGTAACAATCATTAGCATAATTAAATCGTTAACTACTGAAATTGCTTCCTACGGCATCCCAACTTTGATAAGAGGATCCACTGAATACTGGTACATGACAAACTTATGTTGACTGAGGCTTGATCACTCTCAAAAATATAAGCATGCATTAGTGGTAAAACGGCTAGTTATAGATGGTAACCGGTTTATGCATATGCTAGTTTTTGTAAAAATGCGTGCAGCGACCGAATCATTTCTAGAAAAAGTTTAGCTTTTAGTTCATTTTCATGTGCATTCCAAAAAAAAAAAACAGCAGATAATACTCGTTTCACAACAAGTCTTAAAGATGGTGTTTTAATAGGAATCCTATTATTGGGGCTTGAAACCCAAAGGATTTTGGGGGCTTTATTGGGTCATGAAATAGCAAATCCAATAACCCCATATCCTATTATTTTGTTAATGTCTAGTATACCATCAATTGAATTAGTGATAATTAGGGAGATTAACTAAACTAATTACGATTAGTGTATGAGTTAGGATTAATCATTATACTAATTTTATGAAAATCAAAAACTTTTTTTTCATCAATTTGTTTTTCTCTTTTTTTTTTTTTGTTTGATTAAGTAGAAGGATTATGAGGATTTTTCTTTGACTTTTTTGAAAATCAACCACCTAATATGGTGAAACATATCCTTAAATTACTCAGAATAACCTTATACATAGAGAATTTTGTTGATTTAAATCGAAAAATATCCATTAAAAATATGGGTTTTTTGTAGTTTCCGCTGGGAAAACATCAAATACCAGCCGCAACCGACACTTATTCGGCTGGGAAATGATGAACTTCCATCCGAAAATATTGTATACGGCTGGGATAACATTGCATCCCGGTCGCAACTCGATATTTTACGGCTGGGAAAACCCAGCCGTAAGCACTCTCGGCTAGGAAAACCTTGTCGACCTATACGTTATAAATTTTGATTATTAGAACCATTTACGGCTGGGAAAATCCATCCGCAAGTCCCAGATACGGCTAGGAAGAACAATCCGTAAGTTCAATTGCGGCTGGGAAAACCAAGCCGTTTTTCATCCTCTGTTTTTTTTTTTTTTTTGTGATTATCAGAACAGATTACGGCTACGAAATCCTAGCCGTGGATGTATTTATGGCTGGAATTTCCCAGACGTGGGTGTACTTACGGCTGGGAAGCATCAGTCGTAATTATTTTCGGCTGGGAAAAACAATCTGTAATCTAAATTCACGGTTGGGAATCTAAGAACTCCCGGCCGTAAACACTTTCAGAAACGTCCCCCCCAAAATTCGTCGAATCAGATTTTTTAACCATTCAAAAGCAAAAATAAGTGATGGGTTTTATTAGTTTTTTCTTTTTATGTTGATCATTTTCATCATGATGAAATTATGATCATTATCTTTATCATGATCAAAGGAGAATAAGAGGATAATAGTTTGGGGTTTTCTTTATGATTATCATCCTCATCATGATGAAATTATAATCATCATCTTCGTCATGATTTATATATGAGAAGAGAAGGATGAGAGAAGATAATATATTTAGTTTTTTATTTTTTATGATCTTCATCTTCATCATGATGAAATCATGATCATCATCTTTATCATGATTTGTCAATGACAAGAAAAGTAGAAGGATAAGAGAAGATTATAGATTTAGATTTATTTTTTTTAAGAATAGTAAAATTTAGGTAAGGGTATTTTCGACTTTTTCGTATACCTTAGGTCTCCCCTATCACGTTTTGGTTGCAAATAGTATTTTAAGCCCCAAAACCCAGCCCCCTACAGCCCCAATAAGATTCTTTAATAGGACCACAATCTACGTAGTCGTGTACAACGTCATCGCTTTCTTCGCCATATCGTCCGTCCAAACACTGTTTTACGGAAGTATGGTTTGGTCAAGGGAATGTCTCTCGTATCGGGGTCAAAGATTAAAGGCCGAAAAGAAAATTTAAGCTGGGCCTTAATAACCGGATACCCATTAAAGAAAGTTTAATGATTAAACTGTGTTTTTCGCTATTTATAAATAGATGAAAGTGGGATTCAAATCATTTCCAAACAGATCTCATTTGAAATTTGGAGTTTCGCTCCCAAAAGTAGAGAGAGAAAGAGATAGCAATTCAAAATTTTCGAATTCAAATAGCGTTTTCTAGAGAGACAAAGTGTCGACGAAGATGAGGAAAAGAGGTTCTTCAGTAGTGAAATCAAAGACAAACTTGAACCTAAAGGTATCACCAATTTTACTTAGAACTCCAAATCTTTCTCCGAAGAAATTCGATTTCAGTCCCAATGGAGGATTTAACGACAATTTTTCTCCTGTAACCAAGAAGAAGAAAACAACAGTATTATTAACTTCAACATCGAAGAAATTCACTTCAACAGTAGTAACTAGATCTCCTCCTCCTCCTTCAAATCAGATAACTTCATCAACAATTTTAGATCTGAAAAATCAAGTTACTTCTTCTACTGATTCTATTAAACGAAATCTAGATCTATCTCATTCTGAAATTCTTAAAGAATTTGAAGCTTATCAATCTAGACTTTCCAAACGATTCAAGGTAATCTTTAATTTTCTGCTGTTGTGTTCTGTTTTATTTCAAGTAAGATGAACTTCTTTAGATCTGTACGGAGAGATATGCTGAAATCATTTCTTATGCGATTTAGTTACATATCAACTCTTTAATTCTGAATCTGCTCTTGCATACAACGTCTATTTCAACTAAGCAGTGAGGTTTTGAGTTATTTTGTTTTAATTTAAGGTGAACTCGTTATGAATCGTACCCTGAAATTAGTTCATACACGATCTTGACTGTCTTTTTACATGATGTGCATCATGTGATTCTCTGTAAACTATCTGATCAGGTCACTAATGCCTATTTGACAACAGATTCACACACAAACATGCCAGCAAGTGGTAAATGAAGTAGAGAAGGAACATAAGAAGATGTCTGATCGAATTACTGAAAGCATGGACGTAATGAAGGTATTTGAAGAATTTCCTTACATAAAAAACAAATGTTACTCATTCAATTCAATTCTTGTCAGTTCGAAAGAACTTGCTAAACCTTCGATTTGTTGTTTTCCCTTTCAGGCTTCATACTCAGAATTCATCAAAGAATCACAAGCATCAGCAGCTCGCAGTATACATCTTACTCTTATCTAACATAATAAGACGACAGTATGTATCTTGCCATAGAAATTGAATTTGACCATCTTTTCCTTTTGTTTGAATCACTAGTTTGCAAAACTTCAATTCCTGAGCTTACCCAGTCACTAGAGAACTCCATCGAATCACTACGAAATCGTTATGGTGTCACCTCAGCTTCGAAATAGAGAATCTACTTGATCTCCCCCTACACAGACAGCTGTAGTCAGTAAGTAACACTACTCTGTCCATTTACTCATTCTTGATATTAAATCATAGATCGACTTCCAGTTTAGAATAAGTTCAGGTCTATGCTCGTGCAGATGTATGAATGATTGAATGTAGCATATAAAAACTAATTCACCACTCCAGACATGATGCAGTCTAAACTCATACATACTGAAGACCAAGTACTTTCTAGGAATCCAAGAATAAATCAAAATGCGAATAAATGTATCTTCAGGCACATTATCACATTAGATAGAAACCATTGGAAGTAAACTCCCACAGCAAGGGATGAAAAAACAATTTACCGAAATAATACATAACATCAAGTACCATAGAAACAGTTGCGAGAACACACATCCGTACTCTACATGTTCAGACAATCAGAAAACTGCAAAGAAATTAGAACATATAAATGCTGCTGGTATAGAGGTGCCAAAAAAACATCACAGCTGCTCTATTTAGCGGCTGTTTCCCCCAGATGGTTGTTGATGTGGTTGTAGGTTAGCCCTAGCCAAAGCATGTTGTTCTAGATTAGCCTTGGCCAAAGCGTGTTCTCCTGACAAAACAAAGATACAAAAAATAAGAAAAATAAAAACAGAGAAATGGTTACTACATAAGCGATGGGCTAACCGAAGGGTTCTGTACTCTGTTCATTTGCTAGTGCTTTCTGGGTGCTTGTACGATAGTATAGATTTCCATTTCTTTGGTATACAGTCTGTTTTCCAAAGATGAAAGGATTAGTATAATCATATATATAAACTGACAAGCTAAAGCATTCGAAGTTTACGTTATACGAGATGAACAGCATAAAACATTGAGACTGAACATAGCCAGATAGCAACTATTGTTCATCCAGATTTTACCAATTAGTTGATGACATGGAACTGAAATTCTGCAAGTCCAACTTACTACTTGTTAGATGCTACATCATGTAATTTTAGTGGTCTCGCTTGATTTCTGTTTCTTCTAGTAAATGTTTAGTTCTTTATTTAGGTATCTTGAACTCAAGAATTTAATGCTGAAATTGTACTTTCAATCTTTTTTGGTATTCAAGCTTCTCATACATGTCACAGAATCTGCTCTGCAGTGCGATTTTTTATCTTTGAAACAAATGTCCACTAGTATGCATGTTTGAACACTGCAAGGTTCACTGATAATTGGTGTAATTTTTTCAGGTTAAACAATCTGGGTAGAAAGTAACAAGTCCTGTAGAAAAGTTTTACTATGTTGCAGCAGTTGATCGTAAGTTTCTCACTGCCTATCAGACATAAACCTCAAAAAAGAATTACTCGTACAAGCTCTTATAATTCCTTAAATTCAGTTGCAGAAAACAACTACTATATAATTGTAACTGATATGAACATGTAAACAATAGGAAAAAGGTTCTGTGCTCCTTTGTTTGACATTTATTGAAAGGAAAAAAGTACCAGGCCATCTGCGAAGGTAGTTGCTATACAGGTTGGAGAAAAAACAAGGACCACATATACACACACACACCTATACATGTTAGACCCAGCTATATAGTCTATACCCCATATAGAATGAGCAGTGTCAAACGTAAAAACCCATGACCAAGATAACGATATCACTTCCACTGAGAAGCAATCGAATGAATCGACCCATATTCTTTGATTTGTCGTCGGAAACCTATTATCCCTTTTCATCCAATCCAAATTGACCACCAAATTGCAGAAGAAATTAAGCTCCATAATTTCTTCTCTGTCTTTCTTCCTTTCTTTTGACCCAAAACTTTTTGTATAGGTTTCGAATTCCCCGACACCAAACAGATTTTCTGGGTGAAGTAGTTCTAGGCTGCAATTGACTCCAGTTTTTCACTTGATACTGCAATCAAAATGTTATAATAATGAAAATGTGGTGGTTTGATTCCTTCGGCTCCAAGGTTTTCAATTCTTAGTGGTTTGATTTAGAGTAAACCCTAATCAAATTCACCTCTCTATCATTATTAGTTTATTACTACTGAATAGAAACCATTCAGTTGTTCACGAATCAGACAAATTACGCATTCATAGAGAAGCAAACTAGCAAAATACTACAAATAAACAAATAAATTGTGTTGGAAAAGACACTTACGCGAGTAGCAGGAAGATTATGCAACTCTCCAAGAGAAATCTCGTAACTTCTCAACTGAAAAATCACGAAACAGCAAAGCCCATTACTTCAAATAACATACAAAAGAGAAATTGGTTTGAAAAGAAAATGGTTAGGGTATTTACCTGTTTGAGAACCGTGTTTTGGTAAAGTTCATAATAATAATCGCCTTCAGGAGTTTGAGCAGTTTGAAGAAAAGGATTGATTTGGGTGTTGTATATAGAACTGTCCTGGTTGAAATCATCATTGCAATAAGAGGATGAAGAAGTATAGCGTCGAGCAGAAGAATGAGATGACCGAGTAACTACAGCCGCAGCAGCAGCGGCAGCGGCAGCAGACATGATATTTCTATAAGCAAATCTAAGTTTTTACGAGAAGGAGAAGAAGAAGAAGAAGAAGAAAAGATTTCAGATTTGATTTTGATTGTTGAAAAGGTAGACAAGATGCATAGACAGAGTGTTGAGGTAGGTCACACAATAAGGTATACTATAAGAGGGAAGAAGAAAGCAGTGGGAAAGTTAGATGTGAATGAAAGTTGTAAATCGAATTTATGTCTTTTAAAACCTGCCGAGATTGGGGTATACCCATTTTATTCCCATCCAAACTAGTGTGTGCTAAGGGGTGTCTAAAAGGTGTTAAAACATCAAATTGCCCATACTAAAAAACCATGCCGACTAAAACATATTTAAAAAAAAATTAAAATCTTTCTTCAAAACTCTAACCATACTTATGAGATCAAAAAAAAAAAAAAAAAAAACGGAGAATCAAAACGGATCGAAAGTCGGCAAGGTTTTTTTTGTCGACCTTGCCGACTAAAATATAGTCGGAAGGTTATAAGTTTGAATACCGTGCCGAATTTTCATCTATGAAATCAGTAGTTATGGGGTCGGCACGGTATTCAACCTTATACCCTGCCGACTATATTTTTGTCGGCACGATATTCATCCTTATACCTTGCCGACTAATCATTTTTATCTGTATGTCAAAAATTCTATAGTCGGCAGGGTATTTTTTTATCCACCTTGCCGACTATAAGATAGCCGGCAAGGTAAGAAATCAACAAGATGCCGACTAGTAAAGCATTTACAACAGTCTCCTGTGTGTCAAAAATAATAAAGTCGGCATCTTCTTCATTCATCGACCTTGCCGGCCATAAGTTGTCGGCATGTTCTTCATCCGCAGACCTTGACGGCGAAAGTTAGTTGGCATGTTCTTCATTCGTCGACCCTGCCGACTTTTGATAGTTTCAAAACTGAAAGTGTTGAATTCTTCTTTAATTTTGAGTATGATTTCATACCCAGCTTTGCAATCCTCTTTTTAGAAGTGTTATGCTTTCATTTCCGTAGAAAAAAATATTCTCGAAAGAAAAAAATTTCATCAAAATCTTCCCAAATGAGTTCAATCAAAAACAAAATTTCATAACTTAAATTCAAGATTTCAAAAGTTTTAATCTAAACTCAATTAATTAAGCTAATCAAAATTTTTTAGTGTTAATTAAACAAGGGTATATTAGCCATTTAGAAAATACAAGGTTAAGGGGTGGCTTGGTTTTACTTCATAATGACCAGATTTTGTCTTATTGGGTATACCCCAATTAGTTTGGGTATACCCCAATCTCGCCAGGTTTTAAAATGGTACAATCGTCCTTTTGATGATATTTCAGATAATTTTATTCATCCAGGTGATAACGTTTTTTGTGCATATTATCAGGGTTCAAATAATCAGATCCATGTATATCTGTTGACTCGCTTATCAAATTTCATAGTTACTAACAACTTCTTCGGCTATGTCGTGGTGAATATTTTCCTTTTGTTTGAAAGTAACGACTGTGTCTCTGAGCCGTGTGTGTTTTTGCTTGCAGCACACACGACGACTGTCCAGGCTACATCCAGACATTTACAAACGAGTGTTTTCGTTCGAAAAGTAGTGACTCCATGCTGTTTTTGCTTGCAAAAATGATATTCTTAGCAGACTTTGGTCTTTTGACTCTTTTCTTTTCTGAATAAAGTCTTGGTCATAACATCGGTTACCAATTTACTTTAAGAGTAAGACCAAGACGAGTGAACGCCACGGCACATTGAGATTTTTTTCTTTCGAAGCATAACACATTAAGATGTGATCACGTAGTATATTTTTGGCTCATCTGGTAAATAAAAAAAAAATCGATAAATTTTGTACATGCATGCAAGTTAACCGATTCACTAAGGTGTGTTGATTAACCATTTTTTTTTTAATAAGAACAAACTAAAATCAAACTTTCACCATTTTTTGGCTCACCAAACGGAAATTACAAATTAGTTAACCAGATGGAATAGGGCTTGAAATACTTAATGGAATAGGCACTAAAACGTTAAAATTTAGAGATTTCATAATAATTAAAAACTTTTATAGGAACTTAAATGAAAATATGTCAGAAATTACTTACTACGAAAATGTCATTTTTTATAAAAATGAAGATATGTTGCAGTAGAATCATAGAGAAGAAGACAAAAAAGGCAGAGAATGATTTCTATTCAATAGAATAATCAGGTTACATGGATATCATATCATTTATATACATGTAAAGAGAAAACCCTAGGTATGTAGGCCCTACAACACTCCCCCTTGTACGGTCCAACAGAATTTCATATGTAGTGATTCACATATAGTGCTTCGAATGTAGGTCTTCAAACGTAGTTCTCTCCTTGATGACTATTGTGTCTCAGTCAATTGCTCCATTAGAACTTTGCAAGTAAAACCCATAGGGACAAAACCTTGTCGCAGTTCTTTACATGTAGTGTTTCACGTTTTGTACTTTACATGTAGTTCATCACATGTATTACGATCTTCAAAGACCACTGAGTCTAAGTTAATTGCCTCGTTAAAACCTTGTTAGGAAAATACAGTTGGACAAAACCTGAGGTAAGGAAAAAGAGTATAATATTGAGAAGACTTGGAGCAGAATTGGACTCACATATGTTGCCTCATTAAAACCCTGAAAAGGAAAACCCAGTGGGACAAAACCTTGACGAAAGGAAAAGAGTAAAACGCGATAAGTCCACGTAAAGTTACTTCATTGAAGTTCACTTCTCTTGATGCTTCACAGCTCAAAAAAAACCCATGGGAAAAAGAATAACCTCGGAAAATCAGATACCAGGTTTTTGTTGTTGTCTCATTAAAAACCTTGTCGAGTAACAAAATCCTATGGGAAAAAGTAATCTCGGTGAGGAAAAAAGAGTTCAACACACTGTTAGATGCTTCCCTTGATGCCAGCCGATTTATTTAGTCTTATGCATTCATGTGGCTCGGGCAATTTCTTTAGTCCTGCGTAATCAACAGAGTTCGGACAATTTCCTTAGTCCTGTACTTTTCACATGTGGACTTAGTTAATAAGTCTGCCACATTTTCATCAAACTTTACTTTGCTGACTTGAAATATCTTGAAGACATCGTTGTTGTTGTTGATTTATTATAACGCTTAACAGACTGTCACACATCATTTCTTTGATTTAGATATTTTCAGTAATATCAATGAGGTCTTCAGCGTTCAACATATGCCTCGTGTTATTTAACGTTGTCTTGCCAAAAACCTTGTCGAGTAACAAAAACCCTATAGGAAAAAAATGATCTCGATCGAATGGAAAAAGAGTACAACAAACATTCACATTTCGAAGTTGAAAAGACGAGGGTACCCAAATACACCACAATCTTGTATTAATCCACCTATAAGTCCTCTACTGAATGTGATCGTCTATGGACAAAGTCGAGACAATACAATAAATTTGGTTCACACTTCTTATGATCATCTATGGATACGAGATCGAGACAATACAACAACAAGATCACTTGTGTGATTGACTATATATACAGTATCGAGACGATACGACAACAAAGTGTGTACTTGATAATAGGTTCGGTAATTACTGAAACTCTATAGGATCCATATCAAGTATTACGTAGTTAACATACATGTGTATTTTACTTAATCATAATACTAACAAGTATAATGCGGAAAACAAAGTAAAAGACACAACAAGATTTAATTTGTTAACGAGGAAACCGCAAATGCAGAAAAACCTCGGGACCCAGTCCAGTTTTGAATACTCTCATAATTAAGCCGCTATACAAAAACTAATACCAACTTCATATAGTTGAGACCAAGTAGACTACCCCTAGCTACTTAATTTCGTCATTATCCATGCGCCTTCGACTTCTTGAGTCATGCATGTGAATAGCAAGTCCTTGGATCGTATTCCAAACGGCAAAGGAAGAATCTGTTTGGTAACTACTCTAATCAATCTTGTTAACAGATAAGTGAGTCATTGACAAAGGCTCTTATGTTTGTCTAATAAACTCCTTTGTCTGGTTAGATCAATCTATCATTTGATTACCGAAATAATCAATTTATAGATTCACAATCAATCAATATATATCTCAAAGAGAAACTATAAAGCGATGTCGATCTCACACAACTAATGAACCAAGTCTATCAACGATAAACCGATTCTAGTTGGATCCCAGCAGATCAAGGTTTGTGCACTAAATCAACAAGATACGAAAACTAATAAGAATTCTTCTCCGTCTTCAAATCTTCTATTGCCTTCAATAACCCGCACAACAACACTTGAATCCTCTTATTATCAATCACGCACAGAACGGAGTCTGTTTACTATGGATTATCACAAGATTTCTTTAGATCCGATGATGGTTCTAAAGATCATGAAAAAGCGGGGGTCTAACAACCACACCCAATAATTCGTTTGGCAATCTGTATGGACTAACTCCAATATAATTCTAATATAATCAACTAGACAGTCAGACTCAATCAAGGGAAATATATCCAAGAGTTATATCTTTGTTTCTCAATGTAATTAGCAAATCAAACAGACATGAATCCATGAGCCTAATTATTATGAGAAATAACTTGAACGGTACCAAAGACCAATGTTCAAGTGTCAATCAATTTATATCAACAACCAAAGGTTGGATTATCTAATTGATTGAACTACGCACAACCTGTGATATTTCAATTATATAAACAAATATAATGCGGAAAAGAAATAACACAGACACTAGAAATTTTGTTAACGAGGAAACCGCAAATGCAGAAAAACCCCGAAACCTAGTCCAAATTTGAATACCACACTGTATTAAGCCGCTACAGGCACTATCCTACTGCAAGTTAACTTCGGGCTGGAATGTAGTTGAGCCCTAACCAATCTCACACTGATCAAGGTACAGTCGTGTTCCTTACGTCTCTGAATCCCAGCAGGACTCTACGCATTTGATTCCATTAGCTGATCTCACCCACAACTAAGAGTTGCTACGACCCAAAGTCGAAGACTTGATAAACAAATCTGTGTCACATAGAAAACTCTATTGAATAGATAAATCTGTCTCGCACATAAATAGCTACGAGTTTTGTTCCTTCTTTTGATAAATCAAGGTGAACAGGAACCGATTGATACACCGATCTTATATTCCCGAAAAACAGTTTAGTAATATCAATCACCTCACAATAACTTAATCATATGGTAGTGAAACAAGTTATTGTGAAATCACAAATAATGAGACGAAGAGCTTTGTGATTACTTTTTATCTTACCTATGGGAGATAAATCTCGAGCAAATCTTAGCGAAGATAGTACTCAATATGATAGAACAAAGTAAGATCAGAACACGCAACTACAGAGAAAATAGTTGGGTCTGGCTTCAAAATCCCAGTGAAGTCTTTAAGTCATTAACCTATAATGGTTTTAGAAAAACCTAGGTTAAAGGAGAATCGACTCTAGTCGCAACTAGTATCACACGGGAGGTGTGGGGATTAGGTTTCCCAGTTGCTAGATTTCTCCCTTACATAGCCTTCAAATCAGGGTTTGATAACTTTGGGACAAAGCAATCAATATTCACATTAGATGAAAACCTGATTAGATTCAAGCCAATATCTTTCAACCGTTAGATGGTCTTGGCTTGTTACACACAAATGAAATATACTTTCATTTAGATATGGTTAACCGTACCTAAACGTGTATATTGAGTTTGGCTCAACAATAGTTAACCGAAGTTAGCCATATGAACACTTTTGTATTAACTTTGTTCATCTAACACTTCTAGATCACATATGATGACCAATCAAACAAGAATGATAATCAAATGAATCTTATTGTGTTACTCATAGAGTTGTTCAATTGTTTATATTCTCATAGAAGTATACAAGACACAATTGAAGCAAAATCGATTTTGATTCACTCGAATCAATTCATGCACATTTTAGCCAAGGTTTGCAAAGATTGCATTCCTTATATTATATAAATGTACTAGGCCTTAACCCGTGCCGTTACGGCACGGGACTTCATCTATCCTTCCGGTCATTTTTTAATATTTTTTTTAGTAGTTGAAAGAAAAATGACTAATATAGCAACGCTTTGAAAAGTAAGTAATTATAACCCCTTGGTTTCTATATATTACCTCCGATTCTGGAAAAGAGGTATTTTAACTTTTCCGGTTTAACCTAAAAATATGCCAAATTGAAAAAATGATAGTAACTCTTCTCTAGAAACGGTGGGAAAAATTATCACTTAGTTGCCTACTGGGAAGCTGGCAAGAGCTTTCTATTCCCCTGTGGTCGTGTGTTGTGTTGGATGTTGGGTCATAACCCCTGGTGTCGGTGCAGTTGCCATAATCTCGGTAAATGTACAACTTTGCTAATCGCTTTTGCTACCCGTCTGAAACATTAATTTCCATGCCAGCTGATAAGGAAGCTATGGCATATAAGTTTATTTAGTGCCCACATCGCATAGGACATAAACTACGGCAATTATATTGACACAATTCACTACTGAAGATTTTATTTATTTAATGTTTTTAGAATGATTTTCATGCGGATGAGGTTGTGCTATGTAGCACTATCGGGCAACAAATTAATCTTTTACAACCTTTTTGAAACCCTATACAAACTAATCTTTTACAATCTTTTTGAAACCCTATAACGATTAGTTGCACATTACATGCATCCCGTGACTCAAACACAAAGGCTTCCAAGAAACAGATTCAGAAACCTATAATACGAACAACCAATATTTCGTAACCAAGTATTTAGTACAATGTATGTTAATTGCAGAGTTATCTCCTGTACTTGAGGTTTAAAATTAAATTAAGTGAGAAGTTAACAAATCCAGCTAAAAATAAAGACAACACATCGGGGAGGCAGTACTTGGGAGGCAAATTAAAGTGTTGATCATGGATATCACAGGAGCACAATTAAGAAGAAGTGTCAAACCCTCCACTACTGATAATTGAAAACTACAATATTCATATTAGCTTATAGCGTGAATACATCATATCAACGTGCTATCTACACAAAAAATGACTATGAGGTACAATTTGGTCTTAGTTTTTGTAGATGTACGTTAACGTTTAGACATCTAAGAAAGCATGGATCAATGTGCTACTCAACCTAATTACAGATTCGGCATATGTAACCATCTTCTATGTTGCAACACCAATTTACAATCATGGTGAGGAAATAAAAAGCATAATATAATAAAAACATGTTATGAAAGATGGGGTAAACATACAACAAATCAGCCAATATTCCTTTTCAACCAAGCACTTCTCAAGCCAATGTATCAAGTCTTTTAATGAGTATGGTGATTTATGTTCAGCTGCCGCAATACATGCTCTAGAAAAGATCTTGAAGGCATCCCGCATTTGGAGCTGATTCATATTGTTGAGGACTATCCATTTTATGGACCCAACCAAACCGTCCAAGTGTTTTTACCATGCCGATCCGTCCCTCTAGAGAGCAAAAATGTAATGTTCAAGCTTCAATAAATGACAACCGAAGCTTGGTAAAGAGACTCGAGACTACAATAGAGTGTGATGAATAAGATGGTTACCCTGAAAATACTAATACACAGTAAACATTGAAAGAAGTGTTTCAAAACTTGCGAAAAGTAAGAATTTCAAACATAATAAACACTGAACTAACAAAATACTAATTTGTAAAGGTAAGTTGTTAGCATGGAAATAGGGAGGAGGAACCAATGGATTTTCCACCTAAATTCTGGTTAATTTTTAATTCTATATTAGGATATAAAAGGGGTAGAGAAAGACTTACTATATTTCTTTGTTTCCCTTCCTTCCACTGAATCAGATGCATGTACCGCCAATTGAGCGAGCGCACCAAAAGAACAAAACATATATAAGCAACTATATTCGATGGAAATCATATGTATTAAAATAATTGGATAATCTGCGATCTAAACTGACAAAGTGGGCATGGTAAGACTTATCCATGCTAAGTGAGCTACAACGGAGCTGAGAAAAGAATAATGATTACAAAGCTGGTGTTATTAGAAACAAATCGACATGTAAAATCATGAAAATTTGTACAAATCTAAGAAAAATATAGCTACGGACACCTATTTAAAATATAAACCTGGGTTGACGATATGCTAAGGTCTGGATATTCAAAATAAGAAGCATTATTTTAGTGCTTATAGGTTTCTATTTGATGATCTGATACTTCAATTCAAATGTGACATCACAAAAATAGTAAATAAATCGATGAACACACATCTCAGTAAGAGCGTACCTATGAAACCATACCAAACCTTCATGAACAGATCTTTTTGGTTCTCCATTATTCATGGAAACCTAGCTTGGCATCAACTGCTATATGCTCCATGTTGAGTTGAGCTTCAATATGTTCCTCATCTTCTTCTTAGGAAGGTCTACAAAATCCCGATGCCTAGAGAAGACTTTAAAACAGTCCACCGAGAATGAAATTGAATAATTTGAGTATCTGTGACTGAATTTCTGTCTCCTCCCAATGTCTTTATACTTCCACATACATGATGTAGTGCAATGTTATACCTACTAAACCATTTTTATGACACTATGCATGGAGTACCTTGTATAATAAGAAGTTTCTACGAAATGTACATTTAAATTTGTTGATCTGGTAAAATGTTTATACGAAATGTATTATTATCATGTAGAACCCGAACCTTAAGACAACGTCCATACATCTACCCTTGTAATCTAAAATTTCATTTGCCACCGTAGATAACTTTGAAGCTAACATCTAATGAACACCCCAAATACTCCCACTTATGTAACTCAATCTTTCAAAACTCAAATCAAAATCTATTATAAACCTTGTCTCATTTGATGGTTCAAGAAAGCTAAACGCTACACAATAAAAGAAATCTCACAGACCCTGAAAATTTAATCCCTTGAATCACTTGTTTTTCACTCTCGTAAATCACCTCACCAGCAAAAGTCATTCTTCCTTATAAAGTTCTCTTACAGACTAAATTTTTCTGTTATAAATAATCTTAATCTTCTTCAAAACCCATATTTAATAATCAACAGATCCACCATCCAGTATTTTCAATTGGAGAAATTCTTTATAGATTCCTCGACCTGTTTTTCTTATTTTATGTTAATCCCTATCCACAAATTATTTGATTACACAACATTCAAACAAATCCCAGAAAATGTCTCCAAAATTGATCCAAGATTCAAATCCATACCTTGGTAAGGTCATCACCAAGAGAAAGTAGAGAACCAAAAGTTCTCGCACGTTCATCAGCATCAAACTGCGTGAAAGGGAATCGAGATCACCATAATCAGACAACAAAACTCATCAAAGATTTATCGAAATTGTAAATAGGTCGGAACAATGAGAAAAACAAATTAGGATTTAGGGTGAGTATTTCTCAAAATGAGTGGCCATGATAATACCTTCTGAAGTACTTGGTGGTAGTGTAGATCTCTGGAGAAAGTGAAAACCTAAAACATTCACCAGCAGAAAAAGACCAAACGAATAATAGAAAATGGAAACTTTAAATTGAAGCATATATACAGTGAAAAAAAATACCATAAAACATATCTCATAGCTGCGTTTTTACCTCTGCTGTAATTTGGATCCATCATAATCCAGGGTATTTACAGAGATATTGATATTGTATTTATCGCAAAGAATACCAAACACGCGATAGTGGGAGAAGGAAGAGGGAGGCTAGAAAGAGATGCGTAAGTTAATGGTAACGACGAACAGTTTTTTTCACATAATATCAAATGCCACACGTGCGGTATAAGGGTTTGGTCTGGATAACCTCAGCCGTAGATTTATCTCTTGTGAGGACAAATCTGAACCACCACTTACACATGCAAAGTTAGCCAAACTGTGCTTTATACTCTTGATTTTTTCATGAGTATGTAAACATACTTAACCGATTTTAGAACTTAACCACTCAAGTATGCAAATGGGTACGCATACTTAGAGTTCAGGACTTGGTCTGTTCGCTAGTATGCAAACGAGTACGCATACTATCGTTGACGACCGAACTCAGTTGAAATCAGTATGCAAAGGTGTACGCATACTATAGTTCCCGGACTTCAACTGTTGAATCAGTACGCATACGGGTATGCATACTAAATTCCTGAACTTGGAATACACTTGCAACAGTTAGCATACAAGTACGCGTACACAATGGTTAATTGTTCTAAACTCCCATTTCAATCATTGAAATATTCTTAGAAGACGGGAATAGCTGTCTCACACAAACTATTAGTTTCAAAGCAATTTTCAAGTGATCGAATGATCAATATGAAACATTTCGAGTCTACATCAAATTATTGTCTCACACAAATCATGTAAGATGTTACAAGGCAATTTTCACAAGATCATCTTTTGACTTTCGTCAAGAATAATGATGAACATAGTTAAAGAAAAATGCTTTCCAACACATATTTCGAGAAATAGATACGCGAGTTATACTCAGCTCTAAATATCAAATGTGTATAATAACGAAGTCTATATAGCTATACGAGTTTGTCTCAATATGAGATAGAATAGAAATAGACTTCTGAGGGATAGATGAGTTTAAGTCTCCACATACCTTTTGTTGATGAAGTTCCACAAGCTCCCCTTAGTAGTTTTGTGTCTTCAATCGATGAACGCTCAACTACACATTCTATCCTAATCCGAGACATAGCTATAAGTAGATTATAAATCAAGACTTATAGTTTTGGCAACTAAACTTGACAAACAAGCTTGAGATAGCAACGCTTGCGAGTTCGACCGAGCAGTGCTCTACCAATCTCTCCCTTTGTCAATTTTAGTGACAAAACTATTAATACATATTGATTACAAAATAAATAAACTTTGTAACTTCTCATCCAAATGCTTGATTTCCTTGGTTCTCCAACGTTCCTTGAATTCTTCATCACTTCAAGTACTCCAGCGATAATGAACGTGTTCAACTCAGTGTCATTGTTGTTGAATATCCGTAGCTATAACAATATATAAAAACAAGATGTTTTCGTGTTGTTATATATAGTGTCATAGTATTATCACACAACATCAAAGTTTAATTGTCTCACAACTTTGACAATAATACTATGGTGATATGTATCACTCCCCCTAAGACAATAATTCATCTCACAATGAAAACCACTTCCCCTTACGTAATGATTCGTAAACCATATGTATATGTATTGTGAACTACAAAATAATTCTCCCCCTTTTTGTCAATATAAATTGGCAAAGGTACAAAAACTAGCGGGATCATAATGAAATTCTCAAAGAGATACTTCATGACTAAAAGAGAACATATCAACTTTGTTTCGATGATTTCACATAGTCAAAACTTAGTGTATTCATCAAGGAGTTTATAAAGATACAAGATAACTCCTACAATATTCCACAGCCGCACTCTCCACAAAGATTTGGTAATTAAGCACAAGTTCAATTAAGAACTCTCCCCCATAAAATGTCATTCCCAAAGGAACAACAAGAGCGACCTTACTTTTACAAGAAAAGAAGGATTTCTTTGGACATTAACAAATTACATGAGACATGAATTTGTATCCAGAAAACTCAATTAAATTAACCACAAGAGACCCAATGATTAATTTAATCGGAAATGCTCAACATAAGAAAACTTACGGAGCCGTGTAGTACTTTCACATAGAAGTGGATCAGGGAAAGATCAATACTACGGAATATACAAAAGTTCATTCTATCTTTTATCAATATTTGCATAAAGACATACTTAACTTTTGACATATATGGGACACTCATAGTTCACGGACGTAAACACACATATCCCATAACATTATTTTTGCAATATATAAAACCAATAAAGATTAAATACTGCAAAATCATCTTCCAAATAACTTAGAATTTAAATAAATAAATCTAAAAACATTGCAAGATGAAAATCGTTGGAAATAGCTATGTGTAATCACAATATTTTTTATTCCAAACCCTAGTTATCCTTCTTAAAACAAAATAATAAATTCTCATAAGAAGTTTCCTAGACTTTAAGATCCTTGAAAAATTCTTTGTCGTCCCCGAACTCCTTGTCGTCAACAGATATTGGAACATAAGGTTCATGAAGAAAGGAGTCAATTCCAATAAACCTTCTAGACTGATGCTGAACCAGGGCCTTCTGAATTTCAATAGTTCTTAAAACAATAGCCTTTTATGCTGCATCTCCATCCTCGTTTCTTTCAACTCTTCAAGAATCCCAGAAAACTTCTGAAGATTTGAGGGAATAGCCCTTGGTTTCTTCATATTTCTTTTTAAAGTTGTAGAGGAATGGGATTTATCTTTTTCCTTCATGATTGATGTCTTAACAATCATATTAACATCTTTTTCATCGGAAGACGTGATGCTTGGAGACTCAATTCTAATATGAGATTGTGAGAGAACCACAATTCCAACTCCACAAGCAATCTTTTGATAAAAAGAGTTTTTAGGGAAGGAAAAAGGAATGTAGGGTTACGGAACCTAAATACAGAGTAAGTAGAATTCACGTACGACCAACTCTAAACCCTAAGCAAGGTAGAATTGTCGATTTTAACCCTCTTTTAATAACCAAAAGATGGTAAACCTTTTTATACCATTTTTAGGATATGAAAGGATCAAAAGTAAAGGAATAACAGAGAAGAAAAATAAAACAATTTTCTTTCCTAAAACCCGATCGTGCATAACTCTTGTCTCTTTTGAATTCGGGTACGTGAGACAAGATGCACCTTCAACACACTTAGTTTGTGCTGGGGTGAACAATAATATGTCCACCATGCAATTCCAGTATGTAATTTTCAACAATCTTTTTTAGAGAATGTTTAGACCTAGTTCTTTTCTGTAAAGGTCTATTTTTCTCTTTAGAAATTAACTTCTTTGGAGAAGAGTTGAAATTTACATACCTCAGATGAATTAGCACTAAGAACAAGTTTGAGCTTGTTTGCTAATCGATTTGCTCTCCGTTGAAGTTTGTTGACATATCTTAATCTTATTTTATGCTTGTACTTGAAACAACTAGAGAGTCCGTGACCTTTAATAGTAAAATAAGAACATGTCAATGTGGAGGATGGTTCAGACGCCATAGCGGAGCAAGCTGCTAGACAAATTGTAGAACCTGAAATTTTAGAAATAGAATTTCCAGAAAACAAAGAAAAATCCACTTTATCCTCCAAAGCAGTTGAAAAAGTTTCTTCAGGAAAAATATCAAGATTGATGTGAGTATTGCTACAATTATCAAAATCAATATTTTTAGCAAGGAGCGCAACACTTGATTTTTCATCTTCATTTGAATCATAGTGATCAGACGTTTCATTAAAAGTTGCAGTAAGACCTTTGTTCCTAGTGTATTTTCTACGATTGTACACTCTTTAGAAAAATGACCAAAACCTTTACACTTGAAGCACCGAGGCATATCCTCATCATCAGTATCGAATGTGTCCCTATTTTTAGGAGGTACACGGTCATGAGGTTTAACTGATGATCTAGGCTTATCTCTGACAGAACGTTTACTTCTCTTCAAAAGAAGATCTCTAAACTGTCTTGTGATCAGAGATACTGAGTTATCAAGATCTTCATCTGACGAATCATTCTCAATAGGATTATCCACAGAGTTGCCAACACATTTACTTTTATCACGCAATTTTGTATTCTTTTTTGCTTTGAAAGCAATATCCTTTCCATATTTGGATGTATGCTCATGATCAAAGATCTTTAACTTCCCAACTAGAGTATTTCTGGATAAAGTATTAAGCTTATTTCCTTCAACGATGGCATGTTTCTTAGAATTGTATTTGGATGGTAACGATCTGAGAATTTTCATCACAATGTCCTTTTCAGGAATACTCTTACCTAATGCAAAAGATGCATTAACAATTTCAGACACTTTATGGTTAAATTCATCAAATGAATCTTCATCAGCCATACGAAGGTTTTCCCAGTCAGAATTTAGGTTTTGAAGCCTAGCTTCTTTTTCAGAGGAATTCCCTTCGAATACAGTTTCTTAGATATCACAGGCTTCTTTAGACTTAGTGCACGTAGTCACATGGTGCTGAAGATCTGGGGTAATGGCATGGATGATAACATTTAATCCATCAGAATTTTGCTTTGCAGCAAGAATCTCGGCAGGATCATATGCACCAATATCCTTTGGAACAGTTACATCGCCTTCTGTAACAATCGGAGGATCATAGCCATTAACTACACGAACCCATGATTGAAAATCACGTGCTTGGAGAAAAGCACGCATAACAATTTTCCACCATAAGTAATTCGATCCATCGAAGACTAGTGGTACGTTTATAGAGATAGCACTTATATCCATAGAGTCAGATTGCTACACACACAGACTTATGAGGTCTAAAACGTGTTTGTCTGCTCTGATACCAATTGTAAAAGCGGGGGTCTAACAACCACACCTAATAATTAGTTCGGAAATCTATATGGACTAACTCCAATATAATTCCAAGAGAATCAACTAGACAGTCAGACTCAATCAATGGAAATATATCCAAGAGTTATATCTCTGTTTCTCAATGTAATCGGCAAATCAAACAGACGTGAATATGTGAGCCTGATTATTATGAGAAATAACTTGAACGGTACCAAAGATCAATGTTCAAGTGTTAGTCAATTTATATCAACAACCAAAGGTTGGATTATCTAATTGATTGAACTACGCACAACCTGTGATATTTCAATTATATAATGAAACAAATATAATGCGGAAAAGAAATAACACAGACACCAGAAATTTTATTAGCGAGGAAACCGCAAATGCAGAAAAACCCCGAGACTTAGTCCAGATTTGAATACCACACTGTATTAAGCCGCTACAGATACTAGCCTACTGCAAGTTAACTTCGGACTGGAATGTAGTTGAGCCCTAACCAATCTCACACTGATCAAGGTACAGTCGCGTTCCTTACGTCACTGAATCCCAACAGGACTCTACACACTTGATTCCCTTAGCGATCTCACCCACAACTAAGAGTTGCTACGACCCAAAGTCGAAGACTTGATAAACAAATCTGTCTCACACAGAAAAGTCTATTGAATAGATAAATATGTCTCCCACAAAAATACCTACGAGTTTTGTTCCGTCTTTTGATAAATCAAGGTGAACATGAACCAATTGATACACCGGTCTTATGTTCCCGAAAAACAATTTAGTAATAACAATCACCTCACAATAACTTAATCATATGGTAGTGAAACAAGTTATTGTGGAATCACAAATAATGAGACGAGAGCTTTGTGATTACTTTTTATCTTACCTATCAGAGATAAATCTCGAGCAAATCTTAGCGAAGATAGTAATCAATACGATATAACAAAGTAAGATCAGAACACGCAACTACAGAGAAAATAGTTTGGTCTGGCTTCAGAATCCCAATGAAGTCTTTAAGTCGTTAACCTATAATGGTTTTAGAAAAACCTAGGTTAAAGGAGAATCGACTCTAGTCGCAAATAGTATCACACAGGAGGTGTGGGGATTAGGTTTCCCAGTTACTAGAGTTCTCCCTTACATAGTCTTCAAATCAGGGTTTGATAACTTTGGGACAAAGCAATCAATATTCACGTTAGATGAAAACATGATTAGATTAAAGCCAATATCTTTCAACCGTTAGATGGTCTTGGATTGTTACACACAAATGAAATATACTTTCATTTAGATATGGGTAACCGTACCTAAACGTGTATATTGAGTTTGGCTCAACAATAGTTAACCGAAGTTAGCCATATGAACACTTTTGTATTAACCTTGTTCATCTAACACTTCTAGATCACATATGATGATCAATCAAACAAGAATGCTAATCAAATGAATCTAATTTTGTTACTCATAGAGTTGTTCAATTGTTTATGTTATCATGGAAGTATACATGACACAATTGAAGCAAAATTGGTTTTGATTCACTCGAATCAATTCATGAACATTTTAGCCACAATTTGCAAAGATTGCATTCCTTATTATATAATAAAGGGGGATTTTGTGTTTCCCCCTCAAAATAGATATTTTGCATTACCCCCTTTTTAAATCATTAATTGGTGAAACCCTCTAACTGTACTATTCACTTGTTATCTATCTTTCAAGATACGAGTTCTACGAGAAACGAGTCTCATAATGGATCTTAATTATATGGACCTATCTACTAGAATTTAATACATGATACTTATGTAGATACTATTATAAAAATAAATAATATAATGCAAAAATGTAAAAACATAAGACACCAGAAGTTTTGTTAACGAGGAAACCGCAATTGCAGAAAAACCTCAAGACCTCGTCCAGGTTTGAACACTAAACTGTATTAAGACGCTACAGACACTAGCATTGTCACAGCCCAGATTTTCGGACTTCCATCGGACACGGATTCGACCTTGTGAGTCGGTTCCGATCCAGCTAGCAAGTCCAAAAATCTGAATCGCCATTCGTGTAGGACCAGATTTTTCGTTCAAAAACATTTTAATAAATAAAATCCAAACTAAAATGAATTTTCATTAAATAAAATGTAATATTACTTTTAAAATTACAAAACTATAAAATAATTACATAATTAATAGTACACAATTGAAACCAACGAACACCTCGATAAAATTCAAAACTCGATACCCAAATCCCCGTGATATATAATAATTCTTGCCAGGTAGTGCTTCTTCGTTCTATGTGTAAAGGGAGGAAATGGGTGAGCAACCACAGCCCAGTAGGAAGTTTTCAAAAATAATAGAGTGCATCGAAAAACAAACAAATGCAACAAATACAATGATTAAAACCATGCACGAAAATTCACAACGATACTTACGCCATTCTCAACCACAAATACTAACATTTCATTATTCGAAATATTCAATCTCAAATTCTAAATCCTTAATCTAGTTGTCAGGGTTGTTCAGGATACCACCCAACCGCTCCGAAGAACGACCTTTCGAGAGAATGTCAGTTGTCCTGGACTTTCAGACAATTCAACAATCTCTTCTTTTTTTTCCTCGAAACTACTCAATCAATACTTTTCTTTCCAAATTTCCATCAACGTAAGACCCATTCAACTCATTAAATTCACTTTCACAAACTAAAACTCAATTTTATTCACTAGTAGTATAATGCATCAAATCCATTTTCACAACCCAAAACTCGATAAATATATATATATATATATATATATAATAGATAAAAACAGTACAACCCAGATCAAATGTTAAAATAAAAATATAGAATAGTAAATAAATCAATAATGATTAGTAATCAATATATAAATTTCATAAATAAATCAAGTGATACAAAAATAACATAATAAATTTTGGGATAATTTGCGTTACCTCCCTTGAAAATATTGGTAATTTGCATTACCTACCCTACGAAAATAAAATTAGTAAAACCTCCTTTCGTCATATATTCTGTCCAAAGGTCAGTTGGCTGAGTCACCAGCTGTGTACATGTGTTAAAAAAAAGAACTTTTTGTGGTGAACTACCCAAAATACTCTCACCTTCTCCGATACATTAAACCCAAAACAAAAATTACGAGATCAGAATTCTTGTGTTCCATGACTCTCTCAAGTCTTAGTTCATGTGGTATTCCTCAAATCCGAGAATCTGGGAGAACATTTTTCATATGATTTATCAGATCTGGGTATAATGGATTCTCCAAATGTTATGATGGTGGATTTATAATGGGGATAGAGCAGAAACAAATTCTAATTAAGAGGAATACGTCATAAAAAGAGGAGTACGTTATGGTAAGATTAATTTACTCTGTTTATTCGTTATTGTTCTTGTTCTTCGTGGTACAATTGATGCTAGTAAATTCGGTACACCAGAAAAAGATTTTATTGAGATTGGATATCAACAGTACTAGTAAACTGAGTTTTGAAAAGAGGATATGTTAATTAAAGTGGTGAATTGGGAAGGGAGAATTTTGAAAAGAATTTAATAATTTTTCGGGAGAATTTGTTAGAGGTAAAACTTGTTTGTGATGTAAATCTTCACTCATAGATCGAATGATGAGTGCCAAATAGTGCATATTTATACACCTTTTTATTGGCATTTTACTCATCTTTTGCGCTTAGAAATCAGATATTATCCCAGATTCTGTGTTTTCTTTGTTTTCAAGAATAAATATTTGTATTAATTAATTTTGTGTTTTTAGGTAATAAATAAAGCTCGGAGAAACTGAGGAGCCAAGGAGCGAAGAATTGGAGTCGAGCGTCTATGGAGCAGAAAGCCAAAGCCCGCGCGCGCAACAGTTGCAACCCAACAAGTAGCAACTCATCTACAAGACATGGGCTTGAGCTAGACCCGTGACCCGCGATCCGGATCCGAGCCCGTCCATCCTGAGCCGTTCAGATCTTCCCCAGTTGCATCTAACGGTCGCTGCCTCCACTCGCATCGAAGTTCGCTGCCCCCGTGCAACACCAGATCACTCCAAGTCTCCCTCAGCCGTTCAGATCGTCCCCATCCAAATCCAACGCTCGCTCCTACGTTCTCATCAAACCCTGCTGTGCCCGCTCAACACCCAAACTACCCTATACCTATACCCATTCGAGCCATACCCATTTTCTCTTCTTTTTCTCTTTCTTCTCCGACCAACTCCTCTGCAAAACCCATTCCCTTCTTCCCGACAAACCCGAGTTGCGAGCCGCACCATCACCACCATCTCCCCTTCTGTCGCCATCACCACCACTCCATCTCTACACCCGTACCAGTACTCTCTCTCTCTCAATTATCTCTTTCATAGCTTCTCATCAACCTAGAAGCTAGGTTAGAGATAATTAGGGTTAGGGTTTAACCAACAACCCATGCATGGCGTTCTCGAGCCGAAGTGACAAAGTGGAGAAGCGATTCAGAGTATGGGTGAGAGTGTCTTGGTTTTGTTTTCCATTTAATTTCTATTTTAAAAATAAATTAGGGTTTGAAGTTTTGGGTATTTGGGCATGTATAAATAGGTTGAACTGGGTGTTTTTGAACTCAAGCCTGGGCTAGCCAGAGCAGCAACTTAGTTTTAATTGTTATTATCATGTGCTAAGTTAACTTGATAGGGTGTTTGATGAAACCCCTAATCTTATGTTGAGTAAATCATGTTCAAAATATGTGTTCTTCTTTGTGCTTAATTAGAGTAATTATGTGCTGTATGGATCAAATGAATTTGTGATGGTTTGTACTATAAAAAGACAAGCTATACTAGGAATGCATTAGTGATATCAGTTCAATTGCTTTAGGAAGAATTAGTTAGCTAACAATAGAATGATCCTGTGATAGACTGTACTGTAAGAAGACACTCTATGCTAGGGGAGAATTAAGGAGTTAGTTAAGTAACTCATCATATGAGACCTTTAAGGGAAGGTACAAGACACATTGAGATATTGTTTTGCATAGCATAAGAATTAGAGGGCTGATTCAATCACCCTAGCACTTTAGAATCTGTTTACGACACTCTTGCTCATTCTTTTCCTTAGTTTAGAGTCACAACAGCCCTTAGTCGTATCGACACAAACAACTTTCAATCTGTGTTACACACTTGCTAAAACTCAGTCGAGTAAGCCATAGATCAATCTCAGGACCACAAGTCCTTGTGGGATCGACCCGTACTTGCCGCCTCTCCGATAGACGCCGTGCACTTGCGGTATCACAAGTAGGCTTTAGAATTAGACCCCTTTCCAGGCCTACCAAGTTTTTGGCGCCGTTGCCGGGGACTTGGCGTGTGCTACCCTGATTTATTGGCTTAACTTCACTGTTTTTCAACTATCCCTGTACAGATTTACTTTGTTTTTGCTATTTTTAGTCCTTGCTAGTGTAATTTAGCTTAGTCATTTTCTGCATTGCGATTTTTGGCTCAATAGTACATATGTATTTGCATTGTTTTTTTTTTGCATTATAATCTTTAGCTTAATAGTCCGTCTGTTGGTCTCTCTCTTAGTCTTGCTTACATCTCATCTGTTAATTGTCTATATGTGCATAGTGCATTGTAGTTTTGCATTGTAGTTCTTATTTTATCATTGCATCTAGCTGTAGTTCTCATCTAATTGTCTAATTGCATTTTATCATTGCATTTAGCTTGCATAAGTTCTCTGTTGAAGCATCTCGTGCATTACCAAGTAATAAGTTATCACCCTGTCAAAGCCCTGTCAGTCCAAATACTGATCTCTTTGCCTTAACATGCACCTTTCTTGGAACTGAAACTTCTTTGTTGAGCTAACAGGTGCATGTGGTACACAACTGAGCCAACCCAAGGAGGAGAAGAAAAAGGTGCAAAACTTGAGTTTTGCAAAGCCCCGAGCAACCTCGCAATTCGGGTGAGTGGCTCGTGTGATATAGGAATTATATCATGTCTGTGTGTTGAATTGTATACCATGATTGTGTGCTTTGAACCTTTGGGCATGTGAATGAACTGTCAAAAATCGACCTGTGCAACCCTCGGCCCTGAAGTTTGTGAGGCCGTGTTGCAACTTGGTTAGCCAAGTCAAGCATCGCCCTGTGATAACCTTGTACCTCATTGCTACTCTGCGGAGTTGTGCATTGCTAAACCATCAACCCTGATACCTTTGCATGATATGCCCAGTCAGTTTGCTTTGAGCATAGCTCAAGCCACGGTTCACACGGTAAGCTAACTACTCATTGTTTTAACCAAAGTGCATGACTGAAATTGAGCTGGGCATCATTGTTTACACACCTGTTTGCCCTTGCATGATAAAAACAATTGCCAGTACATGCTCAACCCTGAACTGCAATTTCTGTGCATACATCTGTTGACCCTTGCAACATATTGAAATTGTACACATTGCATTCTGCCTTTCGTGTGCATCTGCCGATCTGTCTTTGTGCATTACTATTCTTTGCCAACCTTATGCATGACTTGTTGAATCGTGTGCGGTGCGGTCTTTGTGTTAATTTGTGTGAATTCGTGTTGTCTTTGTTTTGCTCTGTGTATAAGCTTGAGTTGCACTCAATTGTTGTACTCAATTGCAATCGTGACACGCCAGAGCTTTGCACAAGTCTTGCATCATCGGGCAGGTGATATGTACTCAATTGCAATCCTTGAAATCCTTGCACAAAAACAACCTCGTGCAACAAACCGAACCCGCACAAATTGCACTAGGGTTTGTGCAATAGTCTACAAACACACACACTAGGTTTCCCTAATCCGAGCAACTCTTGAAATTGAAGCAAATAAACAGAAAGCCCAATCACCGAGTTGTGCATTTACACAACACATGGGCTGCAAAACAAACCAGCCCAATTAAACCAAAAAAAAATCTCATCATACCTGGGCTGAACCCTTAACAGCCAAGCCTATATCAACTGAACTGTTGGGCTGTCTGCACACACTGAGCCCACATCATCTGGGCTGAAATACACTTAGTCAGCTGGGCTTAACAAATTCAAAAAGCAACCTTTTGGGATTACACTTAGAATAAAGTGTCATTTTCTTTTGTGGGTTGTATCTATCTGGGTTTTGCTCACATAGCTGGGTTGCACATAACCCAACTAATCCCAATAAACCAAAGAATCCCACTTAAACCAATCAGCCCATTTAAACCAAATGAAACCCAATAAACCAAACTGAGTCCACTACAACTGGGCTTTGAGTTCAATTTGAGTTGTTAAATCATGTCAGGATTTTGGTCTGCATCTGGGGATGGAAACAAATCCATTATAGAGCTTGCTTACAGGCATGCTTCACCATATGAAACCCCCACAGACCATAATGATTTTAGGGAGTATTATGAGCCTTCTCAGGGCCCTGACCTTGAGTACTCATACCCTAACCATCATGAGCACATGTATCAGTCACCACGGTGGGGAGATGAACAATTTTATACTCCCCCGACTCCTTGTTTACAATCACTAATGGAAACTCTCATGGAGCAAAATGCTAGGCTTGAACTGAATGCAATACATGACCATCCATATAGCAACATGCATGATCATCCATTCTCTAGTGAACCATGTGCACAACCATGTAATGATGATTCATATGAAACATGCATACCCACTATTGAAGACTCTCCCTCCATTGAACAATGTCACATGTTCTTAAAGATGAACCTGATTCATATAGAAAAAGAAGAATGGAAGGCATTTTATGATAGAATGATTATTGTCCCTAATAAATAAAATCTTGAAAATAGTGTTTCTCTTCCTACTCATGCAACTAACACTGAATATGAACCTAATCTAGAGGAAAATGAGTACACTAGAAATGCTACAATTTTGAATAGGGAAATACATTTTTGTTATGATGATGAGGATGATTATGATATGTTAGAAGAGCATATGCATGCGAAAATATGATGGAATCTTTTGGTTCGAGACGTTAGGCGTCTCTTCTGTGAACCCTATGAATGATGCCTCTTCTAATATTCATACATGTGATATTAACTCTGAGCTTGGTTTTGTGAAATTCTTCAGTGAATGTGAGCATGCTTCACAACTTGTTTGTGACTTAGGAAAGGATGAATCTTCCGTTGACACTAATGTTCTTTTGGATCATGATTTTATTGTTGTGTCGATTTCCCTGCCCATGTCACAATATGTTGCCTGCTCTGATGATTATGACATGGTGATTGATGAATTGTTATATGCTGGTGAGCATGATTTACCTGTGTCTGACTTTAGGAAAGTGTGTGATGGTGCAAATGATTTTATACATGAAAATAACTTAGATGTACTTAATCTCTCTCCTGAGTCACAAATTGAAACTCCTCCACCAAACCTAGGTGTAGTTTGTAACAAAATTGCAAAACCAACTTTTCTAAAAATGCCTAACTTAGGCCTAGAACTTTGTGCTACCCAAGTCCTCTTGGACTACTTTGCATCAAAGTATAACACCTTTAGGGAACCACAGTTGGAATGTGTATGTCTGCCTGTTCTTAGCAAAACTCATTTTGAGTTAGACCTTTTGCATGATGTACCGTTAAAATTGCAAGATTTTGTGCTCTCAAACACACCCGTTCACAAGTTTAGGTTTGGGGGAAAATCATTCACATACACAGTCTTACTTGCACTCTCATTTTATATTTGTGTAAGGCTGTTGATGTTTGTATATATTTTCTATTGGGTTGATCCTCAACTCTTTAGATTGTTAGTGTATGGTAAATTTTCATTGTATATAATCCAGTAGGACTTGTTAAATTTTCTTTTCTTGAATCGGTTGAGTCTTCTTGTGCATATATTATGCTAATCCGATATGACCTCCATTGAGAATGTTGGATTCTAGCCTTGACTAATGAAGCTCAACCTTGCTCCCGCCGACATCCGGTAATCTCTTCCCTTTTCTCTTATCAAAGCATAGTTCTCGTGGTATGTGACTTGTTTAAATTTGTATTATATGTTGACACATTGAGGAAAATGTTTGATTTAGGTTTGGGGGTGCATTTGCATTTAGAGTTTTTAGTCTTTTAGTTTATCTTGTATTTAAAAAAAAAAAAAAAATAAATAAAATCAAAAACTCTTTTTGTAAAAACCTCCAACTTTTAGAGATTTTAGAGTCACTAGCATGCTTCTAGCTATGTTTACATAGAGAATCTGACCGAAATAACAGAAATTGGAAGTACTTAGGAGAACACAATCGGGTTCCTTAGTTGATTAGAGCGTTAAAGTTGGATTTAACCATACCGAGAGCGAATTAGGTGATGTTTAGATATTCGGTAGTAGAATTGTGATCACCCATAGTGGAGACTACCCATTTTACATCAAGTGAGGCACCAACCTTCAATTTTTTGCAACTTTCTAGAAAAGTCTGTTAGAGTGTGTGTCACCGTACGTCAATTAGGGTAGGAATGGTGAGCTACCCAACTTCGCACCAATTTCAGCACTACTTTTGATCTCTTGAGTGCTAGTTTTTGTCAATCATGAGGGTGACGTTTAAAGAAGAAAACTCCTTCTAAATATCGATTTTGATTAGCATCACTCTCTCTCTCAATCAATGAGACCCATAGAAACACATCATCGTCAAGAAACGGAGCATCATCGAATATTGAAAGAAAAGTTGAGATAGTCCAAGGTTTACAAGCAACAAAGAAAAGAAAAGAAAATAGGATGAGAATTAATGAAGTTTGTGAAAAAATTGAGTTTTATTGTTTTATTGTAAGTTAAAAAAAAAAAAAAAAAAAAAAAAAAAAAAAATGTCAAGTTTTTGTAAAGTTCAAGTTCGTCATCACGGTTGAAGACCGAAGACCGAAGATTGAAGACGTTTCTATGGTTTCTATGAGAGAGTGATATTAATTGCCGATCGGGTGAGAAGTGAGTGAGTACTCCCATCCTTGCTAATGGTTGATTTCCTTTCTTAGAGATCATCGAAAAGATTCTTTTTGTCCACACCTCTCGTGGAGTCTCCATTTTATTTCGGAAGGTTATCCTTCTTACCTACAATGTGTGCGGGATTTCTCTCTTTATTCCTGCTGCACACATGAGAGACTAAAAAGCGATCTTTTTGAGTGCAATTATCATAAAACCCTATTAGTGAGGCGAAGTCGAGGCTTATGATCACAATCGAATCCGAATTCTTTCATATGGTATGGTTACTTCTCGCTCAAAGACTTAAGGATGAGAATGCGTTCTTTGGTAGTTCTAACTTCTCAGTTACTAGCATGCGAAACTCTATGTCCTCATAGCTCCTTGGATGCTTGAGACTCTTTTACACTCTGAAGTTGGAGAAGGTTTTGTGGGTACACCTCGGTAAACCCTCACGAGACTACAACTCGTCCACTAGGGACACCTAGGGGTTTAAAGGCTTAGTGCATACGCTAAATGCATTCGAGAGACTGCGACGGGGTATAGTTAGGATTTCTTCATTTCTGTTTCACTTGAGGACAAGTAAAATTCAGGTTTGGGTGGTATTTGATGAGTGCCAAATAGTGCATATTTATACACCTTTTTATTGGCATTTTACTCATCTTTTGCGCTTAGAAATCAGATATTATCCCAGATTCTGTGTTTTCTTTGTTTTCAAGAATAAATATTTGTATTAATTAATTTTGTGTTTTTAGGTAATAAATAAAGCTCGAGAAACGAGAGCCAAGGAGCGAAGAATTGGAGTCGAGCGTCTATGGAGCAGAAAGCCAAAGCCCGCAAGGCGCAATGCGCTTGCAACCCAACAAGTAGCAACTCATCTACAAGACATGGGCTTGAGCTAGACCCGTGACCCGCGATCCGGATCCGAGCCCGTCCATCCCGAGCCGTTCGAGATCTTCCCCGATTGCATCTAACGGTCGCTGCCTCCACTCGCATCGAAGTTCGCTGCCCCCGTGCAACACCAGATCACTCCAAGTCTCCCTCAGCCGTTCAGATCGTCCCCAGCCAAATCCAACGCTCGCTCCTACGTTCTCATCAAACCCTGCTGTGCCCGCTCAACACCCAAACTACCCTATACCTATACCCATTCGAGCCATACCCATTTTCTCTTCTTTTTCTCTTTCTTCTCCGACCAACTCCTCCGCAAAACCCATTCCCTTCTTCCCGACAAACCCAGGTTGCAGAGCCGCACCATCACCACCATCTCCCCTTCGTCGCCATCACCACCACTCCATCTCTACACCCGTATCAAGTACTCTCTCTCTCTCAATTATCTCTTTCATAGCTTCTCATCAACCTAGAAGCTAGGTTAGAGATAATTAGGGTTAGGGTTTAACCAACAACCCATGCATGGCGTTCTCAGAGCCGAAGTGACAGTGGAGAAGCGATTCAGAGTATGGGTGAGAGTGTCTTGGTTTTGTTTTCCATTTAATTTCTATTTTAAAAATAAATTAGGGTTTGAAGTTTTGGGTATTTGGGCATGTATAAATAGGTTGAACCGGGTGTTTTTGAACTCACGCCTTGGGCTAGCTGAGCAACAACTTAGTTTTAATTGTTATTATCATGTGCTAAGTTAACTTGATAGGGTGTTTGATGAAACCCCTAATCTTATGTTGAGTAAATCATGTTCAAAATATGTGTTCTTCTTTGTGCTTAATTAGAGTAATTATGTGATGTATGGATCAAATGAATTTGTGATGGTTTGTACTATAAAAAGACAAGCTATACTAGGAATGCATTAGTGATATCGGTTCAATTGCTTTAGGAAGAATTAGTTAGCTAACAATAGAATGATCTGTGATAGAGTGTACTGTAAGAAGACACTCTATGCTAGGGGAGAATTAAGGAGTTAGTTAAGTAACTCATCATCTGAGACCTTCAAGGGAAGGTACAAGACACATTGAGATATTGTTTTGCATAGCATAAGAATTAGAGGGCTGATTCAATCACCCTAGCACTTTAGAATCTTTTTACGACACTCTTGCTCATTCTTTTCCTTAGTTTAGAGTCACAACAACCCTTAGTCGTATCGACACAAACAACTTTCAATCGTGTTACACACTTGCTAAAACTCAGTCGAGTAAGCCATAGATCAATCTCAGCACCACAAGTCCTTGTGGGATCGACCCGTACTTGCCGCGTCTCCGATAGACGCCGTGCACTTGCGGTATCACAAGTAGGCTTTAGAATTAGACCCCTTTCCAGGCCTACCAGAAGAGACGATTTGATTTCGAGTAACCCCTGGTCTTAAAAGATTATAATGGAAATTATGGATCTGGGTTTGTGGCAAAGTATGAATTACTCAGTCAATCACAAAAAAACAGGGAACGACAAATTAAGTCTGAAACCCTTATGGCATATATTACAATTGAAAGTGTTTAAAAATTTCTTAATGAGTCATCAAATGCTTGATCTAATTGTGATTCTTTTAATTTTATTACTTGGTTAAAGTTTGATTTAATTTCAATTTAGGATGCTACACCATACTAGCATGAGAGAATGATTGTTACGATTAAACGTAACCTAGCATTATTTACAACAAGCTTTGATTTTAAAGAACGCGAAATTGGGGGATATAAAAGGAATTGGGGGATATAAGAAAAAGACAAAAACTGGATCCAGATATCAATTCGGGGTCACCCCTTATCTAAGTATTTTACGTAATACCTAATCTACCCCTCACTAATCAGGATTAGTGATTAATAATAATTAGTAAAAGCATAAGATTTTTGATAAATGATTAGTGTGTGTTTTATTTGAATTTGGGTGAGTGAGGTGAGACTAGAAGGAAGGAAAAATATTTTGAGAGAGAATTTTTTTTGGGGGAAATGGAGGATGATTGTGAAGAGAGAATTTCTGCTACTGAATCTTTAGCTCAACTACAACAAGGAGCATATCTTGAATCTTCAGCTAACGACGACAACTCTCAATTGCAACTCTTTGTTGAGCCAACACCCTTGAATGATGATTTTGACGAGTATGGAGAGTTTCTTGAAGAACCAACACAAGAAAGTAAACTGGCACAACATACTAGCATCCCTAACACACAGGTAAAGATGCTAAGATGTCGAAAAATCGAATTTTTTCTTTAAACCCGCCATTTTTGCAACTGAAAACCTCGGTGCCGGCATGGTAGTTGTATGAATACCATGCCGGTAGTCGCGGTACCGGCATTGTATTCATACTACGACCATGCTGGCAGACCGATATCCCCCATTTTGAATATTGATCCGGCATAGCATTCTACCAAAAAACTATGCCGGCACGCAGTTAACCTTTTTACCTACCAAGGAATATACTACGGAATATTCAACCGGCATAGTTTCATTGATAGGTTACCATGCCGGTACTGCTTGAAAAACATACAGGAAACAGTTCCATCCCAAACCAAAAACCGGCATTGCAAATTAATAAACATCAACGCCAGAACGAAGTACCAGCGTGGTACCGTCAATATCGAGAATGCCGGCACCGTAACCGGCGTTGTTCAGTTACAACTTTACAATGCCGGCACCTACAAAAAAACGTACAGGAATAAATGTTTTCCAAAGCTAAATACAGGCATTCAATATGAATTATTTTCAATGTCGGAATTGGGTACCGGCTCGGGACAATAGATTACGAGAATGCCTGCACCCTTGCTTCCGGCGTTGTTTTCTAATGAAATATTTATGCCGGAATAGGTTTCAAATTTGGTCTTCAGTTTTGGTTAACTTCGACTATGCCGGAACAGTGGTCGAGCATGCCGGTACGGGTTTCCAACATAGTGTTTTAATTTCGTTTGGAACTAATTTTCATTCGATCTTTAGGTGGTGACATATATTGATCCAACAAATGCAAAGCCGCTTCATAGGGATACGTCGGAATACTATAAAATCCCTCCGGTATGTGACCAAAGAATACTTTTCACCTAGTATCTTGAACTATACTAATGGATTGCTAGTAATGAACCTTCTAATGAACGCGAAATTGTTCTTATGTAGGGAATAACAGATCGAAAGGAAGTAATCGCTTGGGCTAAAGAGACGGATCTTAAGAACATGTGTGTGTTGGTGAGGAATACCGAAGGTTCGAAGAGGTGTTTTGAGATGGCTTGCGAGAGAAGTGGGAAATACATGGAGAAGAATAGACACAAGAGAAAGGATTATGTATATCCAAGTAGACTAATAGGGTATAGAAGACTCGTACGAGGAAGAATAATTGCCCGTTTAAGCTTGTATTGCGTTTAAATGACATGAACAATTGGGATTGTGAGGTTTTGTGTGGCTGTCATAACCACCGGGATCCGAAAGATTTTGTTGGTCACTCCTTAGTTGCGAAGCTAAAACCTGACGAGTTCGAGGATGTAAAGAGATTGACCAAAACACTTATCAAACCGAGAAAAATTCTCAGAGGCTTTAAGGAAAATGATGAGACTAACGTGTCTTCTCTACGTACAATTTATGCCACACAAGCAACTATTAAAAGGGTGGAATGGGAAGGGAGGAGCGTTATGCAAGAATTTGAGAAGATAGTTTTGGATCACAACTACACGCGTATCATTAAAAGAGGGTCGGACGAGAAGCCCCTTCAAATATTCATTTCGCATCCTTTGCTTTCACAATTGGCAAATACAAGTTGTGGTGTTCTTTTGATGGATTGCACCTACAAGACAAACAAATACAATATGTCGTTGTCAACATCGTAGGGCAAACCTCGGCCAAGGTAACATTCACATTGGCTTGGTGTTTAATGGAAAACGAGAGGGACTATAATTATCATTGGGCATTACGACAATTGAAATTATTCTTCCGAGAAAATAAACTTCCGAGGGTAATCGTAATCAAGATGACGCATTAATGAAAGCAATATCCGACGTCTTCCCGGACGCACAAAATTTCCTATGTACGTATCATATACGTGAAAATGTCAAAAAAAAACTTGTCATGCCTTGTTTGAAACCACTAAGGCGGATATTAAGAAGATAATGATTGTTCAACTAGAGGAAGATGTTCGAAAGAACAAACTATCTCCCGAAGAACAAGAAGATGATAGGGGCAAGATAAAGGAGCGAGTAGACAAAGAACATGCGGAAAATGATAAAAAGTGGTTGGAATTTCTAAGAGATTGGGAGAAAGTTTATTGGTCTCTTACCGAGGTTATGTACGAAAAGAGATTGGAGAAGTTTATTGCCGATTGGAACGAAGTTTATCCGACTGCCGTTTAGTATTGTCGGACTCAATGGTTGGATAAGTTCAAGGAAAAATTTGTGCGTGCATGGACAAACCGGTATAGACACTTCAAGAGTGAAGCAACTAGTGCAGCGGATTCCGCTCATGGGAGATTTAAAGATCTCATCCAGTCTGGTCAAGGAAATGTGGTTACGGTCACCGAGGCAATGGAGCAATACTTTAAGCGGGATATCAATAGGATCAAAGAGGCTTTTGAGAAAAGCTCAATGGAAAGGATGACTCAATTTCTTCCTTATGGTAAGTTGCTCCAAAGAATAGAATTCAACGTCTCTCATTGGGCAATAAAACATATGATGAGACAAATGGAATATGAGAAAAATTTCGGAAAACCGGGTGATGTGTGTATTTGTCCCGACATGTCTTCATTGGGGCTCCCGTGTCGTCATATGATTGTAAAGTATGAAGAAGTGATACCTATTGAGGTCATTGATCCGTTTTGGAAGCAACTATCTTTCGACCCTCCCTCTTCGGGAGATCCCGGGCAATCTCCATGGGATACGAACGAAGCAAAGGAATTATTCGAAGCTTACTCATGTGGCACCTCGGTAAGCCGGCAAGTCTTGTTGAGCCAACTAAGGCTAATTACTCGTCCATGGATCGCACAAAGCGAAGAGCCAAGAAAGGGAGATCCAATAGGTAGACCACAAACTAAAACAAAAAGGAGAAAACAAAGGGTAGAATTGAAAAAAATGACTCAACGTGAAGAAGAAATCGCGGCAAGTAAGAAACGAGATCTAACCGCATGTGAGATTTCGGAACAAAGGTTCGTGGAAGCGCAGGTTCCAAACAAAATAGGTAGGCCGAGGAAGGAACCGCTAAGTCAACAACAAACGAAGGACTCCGTTTACACACCAAAAGCCAACTCATCGGAGGTTCGAAAGAAGAGGGGTAGGCCGCCAAAGGTATCAACATCAAGTGTCAAAGAACAACAAGGTGAGCATTCCGAAGCCATACCCATAGTCGATCTAGCGGAGGTTCCAAGGAAAAGGGGTAGGCCGTCAAAGGTATCATCATCAAGTGACAAAGAACAACAAGGTGAGCATTCCGAAGCCATACCCATAGTCGATCTAGCGTAGGTTCCAAGGAAAAGGGGTAGGATGCCAAAGGTATCATCATCAAGTGACAAAGAACAACAAGGTGAGCATTCCAAAGCCATAACCATAGTCGATATAGCGGAGGTTACAAGGAAAAGGGGTAGGCCGCCAAAGGTATCATCATCAAGTGACAAATAACAACAAGGTGACGAGGCAAGGGTGGTGACAAACCAAAGTGATAGCAAAGTTGATGTAGTTTTAGTTCCAAGGCGAAGGGGTAGGCCAAGGAAGTATGGACTCCCATCACATATCGAAGACATTGCAAGTGTAGAGATTGCAGAGGATGGTTTGGATATATTATTATTACAAAAGGGTAATATGAAGATGTATAAGGATCCCAGAACAGGTAGGATAATTAGAAGTTATCATACCAAGATACAATCTTACATAGACAAACTTCCTGAGGTTATTCGAGAGTATATTTTATATACGGATGATGTCGATGGAGATGGAAATTGTGGCTATCATGCTGTGACCGAACAATTAGGAATCTTTGACACGGAGGTTAGTAGAGGTATGACACCATGCCAATATGCTAGAATGAGGATGGCTGACTTGTGAACAAGACGAGATTTTATGATCAATTGGTTGGTGTAGGCGAGGGGTTTGATGATATGCATGCTCAAGTATTGGGGCCCGAGCAAGAGATGAACTTTCTTCCTTCTGAATATTGGATGAGAATGTCGCTTTGTGGGCATCTAGTGGCGGATACATTTAGATGTGTTGTTCATTATTTTACCCCCACCGTAGAAGTAACATTTACCCCAAAGTGGCATAAATGTGAAGGATCCCTTAAGAAGAAAATAGTTGTTTTGGCGATCGTGAACGATAATCATTTCGTTATTCTAAAACTCAAAGAAAATTGTCCATTGCCACCTATCTGTGGGATGATTAAAAACAAGGGTCTAGATCCCTATATATGGAAGGGACGGATGGCATCGTATGAGGAGAATCACCAATTTTGGGATGCGTTGGCCTTATCAAAAAAACCTCTCCAAGAGGAGAAGATGCAACCGATTACGTGTGGAGGCGACGATGAGTAATTTGGATTTATGTGGTTCACTAGTACGCAGCGTTTTGTTTTTTTGGAAGTCTGAATTGTAAACATTAAATCATATTTTGATTCCCACGCCGGCATAGTTGTGTTTTATAATTACGACGCTGGAACTACTGTGCCGGCGTAGATCTTTGTTTTGAACCCATGCCGGAAATGCAGAAAAAACTTCAAGAGAAATCAATGACTTTTCCGGAATTGAAATTAACATCATAACCGTGCCGGTACTTTGTCAAAATCATATTTGTCATGGAGATTACAGAAAACCGGCATAGTATCCAAACACAGTTCAATGCCGGAACTCTGTCATTTAGAGAACCGACATTGCTTTTACTGTTTTCGAGCATGCCGGTTCTGAAGAAAAAATTAGAAATTTAAGTGACCTGGGCACATTCAAACTCTGTAAAAGAGGTAATTTGACACAAGTTTATCAACATAATAAAATGAATAACAATACTAGATTGTATAAAAGAACAAACTCCAAAGTTTTGGTGTTCCAAACCAAAAACAAATCAAACATAAACCAAGTCAATCAAAGAGTTTAGCAAGACACACAAACAAACACTAGATTGTTCAAACCAAACTAATACTATAGAAGAAACACACGATCACTCGGTTCTTGGCTTCTTGTGTACCCTCTTCTTCCTTTCGCCCACAAGTATTTTACCTCCGGATCTTCAATTTTGTCGATCTTTTGCTCGACGTTCTCCATTTCTTTCTGGGTCAGCACCTCTCCTTTCTTGTTCTTTTTCTTAAAGAACTTTGACAAATTTACAATCCGCTGACGTTGTTAAGGAAATTCTAAACATGTACTTAGTATGTACAATTGTATAAGTTCATAGATATAGATTAAAAGATTAGTAATGAACAAGGCGTACGTACCAACAACGTAACGAGCTGTAGAAGTACGGGTACAGTTGTCGTAGTTGTGGAGGGACGTGCTGGTGGTGGAGGAACAATTACGATATCCGGGCGTACAACATAAGGATGCGAGTACTTCCGATGGCCTCTTAGGAAGGTTGGTTCACTCTCATAACCGTTTTCAGCCAATTCCCAATCAGCCCTATCCAACACAAATCCTTGTTCTTCCCTTTCACTCAAATGTACAAGAATAGGTTTTGGGTCGTAAACTACGAGAGTATGGTTCTCATTTGATTGGCATTGAGGAAAGTCATGAGAGAATTTCTGATAAGATGTATCCGTGAGATCTTTCTGCTTGTACCCAAGTTGGCGCATTACACGGCGAAGGTTGTGCATAACAAATCCTTTTGGATGAAATAACGGTCCGTTGTAAAATGAAACATTGTCACGCCTTTGCAAGTAAACTCCTCTAGCATTCCTATATGGGTCAAACACAACATCTTGGACAGCCACCGAGTCCAAAGCCAATCTCATTGCTAATAATCGTTTTTTGTTATTGGGCCTTGGGGTATTGTCGAAGAAGTATTTCTGACCTAGAGGCCTATTCTGTTGATAATCAATGAAAATCTTCAATCCTTTATACCGTATGAACAATTTTGTGAAGTGTTCATAAGCCCACACCTATGCCAATGAAAGATCGTTCCAATGAAGTATAAGAAAATAAATAATTGGAAACTAACAAATTTAACGACAACAATAAAAAAATAAGTAGTTTACTATACCTGAAGTACAATGAAATTCCCATTAAATTGACGGGCGTTCGCCTTAGAAGCTCGACGTATTTATGCCAAAAAATATGCCAAGAAAGCAGTGCCCCATGAATACTCATGAACCTTTTCCAACGGATCCAAGTATTGTAGGTTGTTCATATGCACCCTGTTACCATTAGCGTCAGGGAATATAGCGGAGCCCAAGATGAACAACATATAAGCCGCGGCAGTTTGCTGGACTTGTTCGGGATTCAATTCCTTGTTCTTCGTGTTCCCAAACAATTCAACGAGTTTGACGAATGTGATAGTCTTTGTCTGGGAACGCTTTGTCTTGTACATATTTGCCAAAGTGGTTTCCTTGTTCCATCCAAACAACTTTTTAGTTAGCTCATAGATCTTGTCCCATTCCAGGTCCTTAGAGTCATCTCCTACCTTAACGGCTTTCCCAAGAACCTCAAGACCTATTATCCTTTAGACATCTTCAGGGATAATGGTCATCTCGCCAAAAGGAAAATGAATGGTATCAGTTTCACCAAAAAACCTCTCCAAAAAGCAGTTCGCCGTGACGGTATCAGTGGCCACATAATTTTTTATCGCGGGATACAACCCAAATGCTTTGACTATTGCTTTAACAGCGTCACATTCAAGCTTCAAAGGCCATACATCTGATTGTTGATGGCGGCTAACACGGAAGGCGTTCTTGTGGTCCTATAAAAACACACCAAAGTTAATTAAATTCACTTGATCATAGATAAATAATATAATAACAAGATGCAAACATCTTACATAAGTTTGATTCATTGTTAACGCATCTCCAAAAGGTTTAAGCAAGCCAACTGACCCAAATTGGGCTTCATATTAATACTAAGGAAATAAACTAAAAAACATTAAACACATAAACAATGTTACACATAAACATTAAACACATAAAATGAAAGATCTCAAGATAATTGCAACTAACATCATTTCTTAGTACGAGATTCAACAAACTTAGCAGCTTCGAAATGCCTATAAGGCTCTTTTCTCCAATTGGTATATGCGGCCTGAGCTTGATACCTATTATCTCGGTATCTTGCGAGAAACTCATTGTATTTGCGACATAATTTTATGAGGGCAATTTTCCGATGCGCTACAAACTCATCCCCGTAATGCATTTTGCGTTTCTTGCACTTACCGTCCACGAACTTCAACATATAAGGACCATCCGCAACAAGACCCCAAAAAAGGTGTGAAGGGCGGTGATCTTCGGGGAAATCTGATACTATTTAATAATTTTTAATCCATTGGGTTTCTTCCTTAACATCCTCTTCAATCTTCGCTAGTTTTACACGTTTCGTATATTCTCTTTGTTTTTTCGCGATACATTGCTTCTTTTGCTGCCTCTTCTTCTTCTCTTTTCCTTCTAAGTATCTCTTCTTCCATTGCGGCAATTGACTTGGTGGTTTGCTCCTTCCTTCTAAGTTTTTCTAGTATCATGGGAATTGAGTTGGTAGTGGATGATGATTGATTACCTATCGGAGTGGATTTTTTTTTCATATAAAAATTCTCTGAAATCGGTAGTTGGTGATTTCTTTGCCATGAGAGAAATGTGTTGGAGCTCACCTATTTTTTTTTATTTTTTTGAGGTATCAACTGCAATGAACACATCCACTTTAAATAGATGAGGACATAACAGCTCTTTTCCGCTTTATAGTTCCGGCATTGTCAGTAACTTAGATCCCATGTCGGAAATGGTCTTTACTGGTTTATGGTTTAAAAAAATAGCCATTATGCATTGAATGTTATATTCCGGCATTGAACGTTAGATTTTCGTTAATGCCGGAACCGGTTGCCGGCACACTGATGTATATAACTAAAAATCCAGAACATTGTTTATTGCGCTCAGAATTTTGACACTGAATTCCGGCATACAATAAATCAAACCAAATACCCTAAAAACCTAAGCAAATACCACTATACTATCAATTTTGTTAAGAAGAATCCGTCTCCGATTCACCCAACTGGTGGTATTCCGTGACTTTGGTTACAATATGGTTCACGTTGGCTTCAAACATGAATGCTTCTCCCTTTTCTTGTAAGTAACGCGTTTTCACGGCTTCATGCTACAAAAACAACACACAAACTTTGTTTGTTACATAAAAATTGAAAAAGAGTAGATTGTGTTGAATTAATCATAAAGATACTTACGAGCTGTTGAGGGGACAATCTATCGTGGGTAGCGTGGTCGATCCGATGTTTCATTTTTAGATACTTAACCATCGCATTTAGGATGATGTCGTGTCGTTGCTCTATTTGTTGAGCAGTTCTTCTCTTCGGGTTACCATAATCGTGAGTAAATTTGTTAAAAATATTCAACCACATGGAATCCCGCATGCTGTTATCTATAGTTGAAGGAAGAGTTTCGGCGTACCATGCTTGGGTGATTGCTAAATCTTCCTCGGACTCGAACGATGCCATTTGTTGTATGTGGGATTAGGTACTATACTAAGCTATTTATTGATGATTATTCTAGGGTTTATGGTTTCTAAGTTAAGAGGCTCAAGGAGATATATAAGAACACACTAGTTTTGGGCTTTTGGGTCCAAGTATTAGCTCTCCCTATATAGAGAAAAACCTCAACGACTAGTTTTTTTGAAATCACCCGAACATCGGCATTGAAATAAATGCGCCATAGAATACCGGCACAAGGTACCGGCGTTGTTTGTCGTTAGATGTGCATGCCAGTACTAGTTAATTTCTGCACAGAGAGATATGCAACTTATACCGGCATTGAATTTATAATCTCGACTATGACGGCATTTGTGAAATTCAAAAAAAAAAACGGCTAGTTTTTTGAAAAATAAGACCGTTGGAGATTCATTTCTATATAATACCCCCCATTCCTTTGGCAAAAACTACACAAACCACCCACCAAATAACAAAAATACTTCTCTCAAGAAAGCAGGCACGGTTAAAGCTTCACAAGGGATGGGAGATTCATCATCTAACTCTATTTGCAAAGTAAGTAGATTAAAATTAGTCAATATAATCTTCAATACTATGACGCATAACTAATATAATCTTCTCTTACAGAGTCATCATTGCAAGTGTCAAATTTGCAAGTCACCTTCTCATCTAGCCATGGACTGTCCTTTTATTTATTCAAAGTGTAGAAGCTGTGATGGGACACGCCGGTTTTGGATTGCAAAAACTGATGATGCTGAAAATGGAAGAATGTTTCTAAGGTGTTAAAAATCACCCAAAGTGGGATGAGTTTCAATGGTTTGACAAAGTTGTTGAACTAGCAGAGTCAAGAGAAAACCACAAGGGCCAATGCAAGCCTATCGATGGGTGTGATGGGTGTTATATGAAGGGAAAGGAATATGTTGGAACTGATTTCAGAATGGGGGACAAATGGTTTGGTTTTTGATTTTAAGTTTTAGTAGAAAGGGTATAATAGTCTTTTCATAAAGTTTTTTAATTAACCAAAGGGTATTTTAGTATTTTCATACCAAAAAAATACCCCTTAGCACACATCATGGGTTGGGAGAAGTAATCAATATCCCCCAATTCCTTTTTATATCCCCCAATTTTGCGTTCATTTTAAAATGCTAATTATTTAATCTTCCAATAGTAACCTTGTTTAATATGATGATTCAAATATATTATCAGTAATCTTTAATAGTGTATTTTAACTTTTTAGAAAAATGAATGCTATGGTTCAAGGTAGTGGATGAGGTTTCGATTGAAAGTTGAGTAGATTACTTGTAAAGAGATTTCAACGACTGGTTACGCTACTGATTTTGATCGTGATAGAAATAGAAAATTTGAGGTTATTTTTGGTACTTCGAATGATACTTGTTTGTTATCGCCACGTGTACATAATCCTGACTCATCTAACTGGGACCTGGACGGAATAGTTAACGAAATGAGGTTTTAATAATTTTATTTTTATAGGGGAGGTTATGCAAATTACCAATCTTTTCGGGGGAGGTAACGCAAATTACCCTATAAATTTAAATCACAAATCATGATTATTAGCATAAAATACAAAAAATAAGTCAATATGATTTTAATGCTAAAATAGGTTTTGATTTTGATATTAGGTAGAAACTCACCACCTTTTTAGCAAATCTCAAACTCTTGAATCAATCCAAATCCAAACAAGGCATGCACAATTTCCAAGAATAATAAGGATTAATAGCATAGGTTTTCTTTTTGTTTTTCTTTTTATTATCTAAAGAAAAGTAAAGAGAAAAAGTAGAAGGAAAGTGAAAAAGCAGGGGTCTAACAACCACACCCAATATTTCGCTTAGCAATCTGTACGAACAAACTCCAATATACTTTCTAGAGAATCAACTAGACAGTCAAACTCAATCTAGATAAAAATTAAGTATATCAACGAGTTTATATCTCAATCTCTCGATTTGATCTTTACTCAAGCAAATAGAAATCTGCGAGTCTTTATCAAAGAGAGATAACTTGGATGGTACCAAAGACCAATATCCAAGTGTCAATCAATTTAAATCAACAACCAAAAGGTCGGATATTCTAATTGATTGAACAACGCACAACCTGTGATATTTCAATTATATAAACAAATATAATGCGGAATAGAAATAACACAGACACCAAAATTTTGTTAACTAGGAAACCGCAAATGCAAAAAAACCCGGGACCTAGTCCAGATTGAACACACACTGTATTAAGCCGCTACAGACTCTAGCCTACTCCAAATTAACTTCGGTCTGGCCTGTAGTTGAACCCCAATCAATCTCACACTGATCCAAGGTACAGTTATGCTCCTGCGCCTCTGATACCAGTAGGATGCTATGTACTTGATTCCCTTAGCTGAACTCACCCACAACTAAGAGTTGCTACGACCCAAAGTCGAAGACTTTAATAAACAAATCTTTATCACACATAAAAGTCTATAGTAATAGATAAATCCGTCTCCCAAGAATAAACCTAAGAGTTTTATTCCGTCTTTTGATAAATCAAGGTGAACAGGAACAATCAATAACCCGGACTTAATATTCCCGAAGAACAACCTAGTATTATTGATCACCTGACAATAATCTTAATCGACGCAGCGAAAAAGATATTGTGGAATCACAAACGATGAGACAGAGTGTTTATGATTTCTTTTCTATCTTGCCTATCGGAGATATAAATCTCAATCCAGTTATTTCAATTGTACTCGTACGATAGAAACAACAAGATCAGATTACACAACTACAAGAAAAGTAGTATTGGTCTGGCTTCACAATCCCAATGAAGTCTTTAAGTCGTTAACCTGGTTTTAGAAGAAGAAAACCAAAGGTTAAAGGAGAATCTACTCTAGCTTAGCAAACTAGTATCACACGTAAAGTGTGGGGATTAGGTTTCCCAGTTGCTAGAGTTCTCCCTTATATAGACTTTCAAATCAGGGTTTGCAATCAATGTTAGCTTAGTAACAAAGCATTCAATTAATATTCACCGTTAGATGAAAACCTGATTAGATTCAAGCTAATATTTCTCAACCGTTGGATCAAAAACTTAGCTTGTTACACACAAATGAAATGTTCAATTTTGGGTTTATGAACCGTACCCAAACATTAACATTTGTTGGTTCAACAATAGTCAACCAAATGGTTAGCCATATGATCACTCTCATATCAACCATATTCTTCTTCACCATAACTAGTTCAAATGAACTAGTTAGAGAGTTGTTCAATTGCTTAGATCTTATGTAACTACACAAGACACAATCGAAGAAAAAACGGTTTGATTCACTCGAATCGGTTCATGAACTCTATAGCCACGGTTTGCAAAAGCATTCCTTAGTTTATATAAACATTAGTTCAAGAACAACCGGTTTTAGATATTACCTACTCAAGTTCGCGGACTGGGTTCGCGGACTTAAGCTCATGGAAGGAGTACACAAAATCCAGCAGAAATTCTCGGGTGAGAATTTCTGCCAGTTCGCGGACTTGGCTTGCGCCACTTCCATTTCTCTTGATCAACAAAGTTCGCAAACTTTGGTTCAAGGAATAAGGAATTATACATATATGTGTTTCCACAACAATGCTTATATCCTACCAAAGGTTATGTAATCTAAACTCTCATTTCAATCATTGAAACATTCTCAGAGAACGTTATATAGCCGTTATTCACAGACCATTTTTCGTCAGAGCAATTTCCAAAGTGATTGAAACATATCATGACTTTCGTCACTAGGTAAAGATGAATTCGGTTAAAGCGAAAGCTTACCAACACATATTTCGAGAAATAGATAGGCGAGTTAAACTCAGCTCGAAATAACAAATGTGTATAATGAAAGTCTATACGTCTAAACGACTTTTGTCTCAAGAGTAGGAGATAGAGTAAATAGACTTTTGAGTGACAGATAAGTTCAAGTCTCCACATACCTTTTAGTCGATGAAGTTCCACCGGTTCCTCGAGTAGTCCTTCGTCTTGTATGATGATTGTCATGGAGTTCTTGAGCTCAACTACACTTTCTATCCTAGTCCGAGACCTTTAGCTACATAGGCTAGAAATCAAGACTTATAGTTTTGATCACTAACATTGACAAACATGCTTGAGATAGCAAAGCATGCGAGTTTGACCGAGCAATGCTTTAACAGAAAGAGAGATGAAAGTGATGGCTAAAATTGTTTTAGGTTTTTGTGCTAGGAGACAAAAGAAGAAAAGTTAGAGAAGAAGAAAGTAACGGCTTGCTTTTGTTTTTTGGTTTCTTTTTCCTATACGTATTTTTGTTAACAAAAACCCTAGCTTACTTTTAATCACCACTCAAGTTTTGATAAATACACTATTTAGCTATATGCACCTCAGACACATATTGATAATAACAATTGATAGATGCACATTTTCTAGCAAAAATATATACACGTCACACCGCATAATCACTGCGTAATTAAAATCTATTATTTTTTTTGGCAATCATAAATATACTCACAATAAAAAAAAATCTTTACAAATTAAGTATCAATAAAATACAAATAAAATAATACGAATAAGTTACAGGCGCGAAAATAGTATTAAGAAAACTACGGGGTTTTACAAGCATACTATCAGACTTCGGACTGGAATGTAGTTAAGACCGAATATACCCTCCAAGCGATTCGGTTACGGTCGCGTTATTTACGTCGCTAGAACCTCGTAAGGCTCTACGCAATTGATTCCCTTAGCTGACGTCATTTACAACCTAAGTGAAGACTTTTGATACCAATCCGCCTCTAACAGATAAGCCTATTTGATTCCCATTTAGATCAAATATGAAGGTTTGGAGATTTATTTGCATTAGACAAAGCTAGCAGACCTCACCAATCCGGAACACTTACACTCAGTTAGCTGAGAAGCCTGGATTCTTAACCACCTCCCAAGAACAATCGTGAACTAATCAATTAAGAATAGTTTTCAGATATGTATCTTGAGGAGTCACAAAGTCTGGAACGAAGAGAACTTTGTATTTGTGAAATGTAAAACTCCTAGGAGAATGCCAATTCTCTTTAGGAATTTCTCTTGTAAATCTTCTATCAGAAAACCATTCTCTTTATAAGATAAATTCTAGCAGAATGTTAATTCTCTTTAGAATATGCTTCTCAACAATTAGGGTTTACCGTTCCGTAACCTAATTGATTCTTCCTCACAAGATCACCTATAAAAAATCTATAAATATCTTGATCTATCAAATCTAGGGTTTATGAAAAACACTTGAAAAACAGGTTCCGTAACTATCAAAGAAGATAGCTTGCATGTGTTTTACGATCCCCAAGTAAAGTCTTTTCGAATTTCACTCTTGTTAATGAAGAACAAAGATATGAAACAGCTTTATGTTACACAAAGAAAATTTTCCAAGGGATAGTTTGTGTGGCTACATGAAACCTATATTTATAGTGAATAGTCAAGGCTAGGTTGCTTGGAAACAAAGCTACCTTGTCTAGGAAATGAAACACTTAGTAACTTGACCAAAATAGGAAAAAAAGCTACCTTTAGTCACGTATTCACGGTTTCATTTCGCGAACTGTTGCCAAAAGTTCGTGTACACTTATTTGTTCATGAATTCTAACTTAGCCACACATATAAGTGTTGCTATAATAAATCACTCATAACTTCTTCGTTATAACTCGGAATTGGGTGATTCTTGGCTCATTGATTTCGTATTCTCATTCACTACAACACAAGGATATTTCTAGGGGCAAAGGTCATTCTCATAAAAGTATTGGACTCAAATTTCCTCGAGTATATACATAAATGTATATTTACCGACAAAAAAATTATTCTAAAGAGTGAGCACTTGTTTCGATAGATAGAGAGGTAGATTAAACAAGAGGATCAAGAGTTTGTTACTAACTTTTAATGTAGTTCTCCAAGATGTCTTCGTGTATTCTTCAATCTCCATTCTTCAATAGGATAACTTTGATTCTATATTCTACTTCTTAAACCTAATCTAGTACGAAACTGACTTTTAGGAGATTAAATCAAGAATGTGTTTTGTCATCTAAATTTGATAACTAAATTGACATACCAACGCTAATAAGTTCAACCGAGCAATGCTCTAACATAACCTTACATATTTCTCCAATAAGCCATATGTTTTAGTAGAATACCATTAAATAATTCTCCCCCCTTTTGTCAAAAAAATGTCAAAGGTGAAAGAAAATGGATCATAATGAACACCACCAAAGAGTTATCGAGACTAAAAATAACATACCAACTTTTTAAGACGATTCCACTAAGTTTCGTAACTTAGCATCTTCATAAACGAGAGATAAAGGTATAAGTATCTCGGATAATTCCACATCTGCATCTCCCACTAAGATTAAGCAATTAAGCACAAGTTCAATATTGAACTCTCCCCCATTTAATATCATTCTCAAGATAACGACATGATCTACCTTTATCTAAACAAGAGAATGATTTCTTGGACATTAACAAATTTACACGTAAATTTGTATTCCAAAAAATAATGGTCTTAATATTAGAGGCATCAAGATTCATCACTTTCGTGAGAAAAATAACATCGACACAAAGAGAATAATTTAATCTATATAAATCACTTAAGAATTAATTCTTCCCTAGCCATGTACGGACGTAGAGATTAAAAACTCAATTCTATGCCCTCTCTGTTAAGGATTGAGAGAGATAAATCATTGAATGAGACTATCTTAGGGAATTCCTGCAATATATTCACAAAGTGTAATCATGAGAATATCAATATTGCAATTCTCAAATTAGTTTACTTCTCTTTTAGCCAGTACGAACAAAAAGAGTTAAAAGCTTAACCTATAAGGACTTATGAGATATCCTTTCTAATCACCAAAAATATGATAGCTGAGAACAAATCTCACAAAATAAGCAATGCACAATAATAATCAATAAATATTATGTATTGCAATTATCATCAAAACAAAATTTAACTAAATAAACTTCAATAATTGATAGATGATAAATCTGAAGTAGTTACTGTAATAGAATAACATTAATAATCTACTTCAAAAGCTAGTTTTTCCTCCTTAAACAATAAGTATAAATCCTTACAAGGAGTTGACTAGAAAGGTAAGTCCTTAAATAATTCTTTATAATTCCCGAACTCATTGACAGTCAAAGGCATCGGAACATAGGGTTCATGATTGAAGGTTTTGAGTCCTTCAAGCATAACGACTGTTGTTTGACAAGTGCTTCTTGAACCTCGAGGTATTTCTGCAGAATACCTTTTAGAGACTGTGCTTCCATCTTAGTCTTCTTAAATTCTTCAAAAAAGGTTGCGAATCTTTGATGGTTAAAGCAGTTTGATCTTGGTTTCTTCATATTCTTCTTTTGTCGGGTATAAGAACTATCAAGTAAAAAGATAGTCTATCTGACCTTCACGAATCCTTAAGTAAAGTCTTTAAAGTCGTAACCTGATACAGTTCCATAAAGAAACCTAAGTTATAGAGGATGAATCTAGCTTTGTAACTAAAACACAAGAGTGTCCAACTGCAAGAGTCTCTCTATTCATAGATTTTAAAAGTTACATGTGGCTTTGAATTCAATCTAAGGTTGCTTGAGATTCAAGCAAACACTTTCCCAGTTTAGATGAAATTCCAAGTTAGGAATTCAAGTAAGCATTTGAAAAATATGCCTTAAAACAACCTAAGAAACCACCAAGTGATGACATTCAATTAGAAAAAAATAACCCAAGAACCACCAAGTAATGACATTCAATTAGAAAGAGAGAAATCATTCCTTTAATGTCAAGTCGAATGCCAGTAGGAAGTGGTTTTTGGACCGAGATCAGAACACAATCTCATTAATCTTGAGAAGGTGATTTCCATAAGGATCAATGGATTTGAGAGGTTCCCCAGTTTAAAGTTAGCTAATCTTCAAATTTAGTACACTCATTAGGAATATTGTAAAGGAAAAACCACATAACCTCTTCAGTGAAAGTAGTACGATAATTGTTAGGCCATCCAGGCGGAGGAAACTCGAAGCACAATTAGAAAGATACAAACATACCATAGTCTATTTTCATTAACCGTAATAAAATTTTCTTCAGCTATAAACTTGATAAGAACCTTGTTACGAAGACCATTGAAGTTGGTTACAATGGGAGTTTGAATCAAAAGTCATCATGTGTCAAGATAGCTACAAATAGAAGCAGTTGAAACTAATTTTTCACTGCGAACATGATATCATGCACCGTTCCAAGAGTTACCATCTTCAGAGAGAACAAAATTTTTCTCAGTGGAGACATGTTCAGTGACAAACCCTACTTTTACAATATCTAACAAGGTATTAGTGTCGTTAGATATCGCCAAATAGACGTCCCTGATTCATAAGGCAAAAATAAAATTTCAATGGAAATTTCGGATAACCTATGACCCGATTTACTTTTGTAGAACTATTTTTTTTTCCTTTTTTGTTACAGAAACTTCCTTTGAGAACTTTCGTTTTTCTCTGATTTTGATGAAAATTTTGTCTTCTCCATGATTATTGATTATTGAGTGGAACGAGATTAAACTTCATAAATTTGTTTCTCCCAGCCTTAAATTGTCACATCAATTTAATTGAATCACCCCCAACTAATTGATTTTACATCAAAGATTTTACCTAATCCTCACATCACAAATTTGGAGAACCAGATTATGTATCCATTCAAAGACTTGAAATCAAGATGGAATCTAAGATCTACTTGATAGATGTCTAATTTATTGATTAAATTTTCTTCCTAATTTACGTTTAAATCATGCATCCTCTCATATATATTTTTGGAAAACATAGATTCTCATATTTTTTCCCCTCAAACTTCATCAGCTAGTTCCTCTTTAAATTGATTCAGCATCAAATTTAAGTAAAAGACAAATTTTGACACCAATAATTCATTTAATATTATGAATCTCTAAAACTAGATCAGAGAAGTGGACACCGATGATCCATTTATAAATCTCGACACATCCGGAACAAACCATAGAAAGCTTAGTTATAAATCCTATCTTAATTTTTGTTGATTATGAAGTCATGATCTAGAAAGGAAAAAATTACTCCATTCCTCGTTCATATAAATCTCAATCGGAAAGAAATATGAAATTACGTAAGGATGAGACTTTAGAGGAGTTTAAAACGTCGTAATCAAAGGGAAAATGAGATTTGAGTTTTAATCTGGTAACGTGTGACTCTGAATTCTCATGGGTGAAATACAAAAATGGGCCTGTGTTTTTTTAGGGTTACAATTCTAGGCCCCTTTTTTTCGCATTGCAAAACTAGGCCGGTTTTGACCGTTTTATTGAAAAAACGGTGGATGGAAAGTTAGCCCAGTTAAGTGGACTTAAAATGACAGAATAGTCCCTTCAATCGCTGATTTAAGTCTGTTATACTGATTTGACTCCAGTAAGTCAGCATGGACTAGCCATCTGGACTTTGTACACGTCACTGTTTCTTTAACACATGGCATTGCTTACGTGGAAATCATGCCATGTGGATTGAGGAATGTGATTGTGCTGCTGCAGATCCAAAATCTGATGACTCTCAGTCCAATAATAATACAAATTCCAGTCTCCCTTTCCATATTCTGACCTTCCACTACCATTCTCTTCGGGCCACAGTGCCAACTTACTTTCTGACCACCTAACCGCCTTCACTGATAGCAACAATAATACCCCAAATAACATTAATTATGGAAGAAACAAATTAGTGTTTAAATTGATTTAACAAGTACAATATTACAGAACTACAACGTTCAGAACCAAATAAGTTAAACAGATTAATGTTCGCCATAATTCAACAAAATTCAATAGACTTGGTATAGAAGTATCCTTAGTACTACTGGCCAAAATTCAATAGACTTGGAAACTGTTATATACCGGACCAACACTCCTGTTATATCGTACTGCCTCCGTCCCACTATTAGTTGACCTACTTTATAACTAAATTTATAACTAATAGTGGGACGGAGGTAGTATTACCAACGGTTGCACATCATTTGTCCATTCTCTTCGTATTTCCACGATGAGTCGTGCTATGACGTCCTTATAGCTGAGTAAATACGGTCGCACTTTGGCACCGTGGGATTTTTTATTCCACTAGATATATGAGATTAGATACCAATCACATAAACACAATATTCTTAATTATCCGAAAGCCCTAGCCTCTACTATTTTATTTACGTAATCCATCCTACAATCGAACACCATTGTTATCTTCGTAGCAGGTGATTAAAACTCCATGAAGAAAAAAACCAGTAATGCGAATAATGGCTATTTCATCTTTTTTGATGAATGGATTCCCAAAGAGTCATCTTTTCTAATGAATGGATTCACAAAGAGACATAGTAAATATGTAGATCTGTTTTTGCTGTATGCTTGAAGAAATTAGCCAGAAAATGGTTAATGGTGGTTTATCAATTGGCTACGGGAACATCACCTTGATAAGAACTAAATCAAAAATTATACTCCCTCCGTTCCTAATTAATAGGCTGGTTTTGTTTTTAGAGAAAATTAAGGAAATTAAGAGAACTAATCATTGAAAGTGGTCCTCATGACACTTGTCAATAAAAGAAGTGAAGTGAAATGGTCCCCATGACACTTGTCAGCAAAAGAAGTAAAGTGAAATGGTTCACATGACACTTGTCATCAAAAGAAGTTAAGAGAAAAGTGGTCTCAGAAAACTAAAGTAACATTTGACTTTCCCAATTAGGAAACCAACCTATTTTTTTGAAACATCTATTTATAGAAACCAGCCTATTATTTAGGAACGGATGGAGTATTTGATTAGAAAGAATTTTCAGTTCCCATCCAATCTAGGGTAAAATATGCTCATCAACTATAGACTGTTTTAATGCTCATTGATACTACAATGATAATGATGATATTAAAAATGGTCCGAAACTTCTGATTTGATCTTCATATTTTTATTCTCGAGCGGATCATCGTGGGAGAGAAAAAGGAAAAGAATCATACAGTTATAGATATGCAAATAACTAATGAATTGGGGGTTAAAAAAGAATTAAAGTTAATGTAGTGTAATATATGCATCTCCAAAACGTACTAACCTCAGTAATCCAATGGTGCAAAGGTGCGACCGTATTAATTCAATTATGAGGACGACAGTGTCATAGCACGACTCTTTCCACGATCTCTCCATCGTACTCTAGACGACTTCATGTGCAAAAACAATCCGAAATAATTAACATTAACTATTTTTCCAAAAGAACAACACAAGATCTTTTATTAGATGAAAAACGAAAATAAAACTTATGTGAAAGGGGACGCGAGAGCAGAAGAACTTGTTATCAAAATTTGCATATATATACAATGCCCACTAAAAAAATTGGGTTCTCATGGTAGAACCGAGATCTTCTTCCTTGAAATTTGACTTCAAATCCCCACTACAACTATTCTCCTAACCGAAACAGAACCAGCAGCTTCAATCTCCACCATTTCCCAATTCCATTAGATTCATCCCTCAACAACAGCAGAGAACGGTGAAAGAAAAAGGGGGAAGAACCTCATAAATCAGATTTGGGTTTCAACTGATAATAACGAGGTAGGACACAAACTATCAAACGTTGGTTTTCATAGAAATTTGCTCTAAATAGATATATGGGCAAGATAAATACACGTGTCGTCTATGACTGATGTTGGGAGATTAAATCTGAGGCGTTTATTTTCATAGAGATTGAATAAGGATTAAATCTGAGGCATCTAATCTAAACCGTTGATTGTTTCCGAGATTTACACTAGTATCAGATCAAACCCTATTAGCTTTACATGTGTATAAAGGATGTATGGGTAATTTGGGTGTCATTATCTCATCTCATATGAGGAGAAATTGACATAATTGACCGAGAAATTGACAAAACTAACGGATTTGGATGGAAACATGGATGGAGACCTAGTTTTGCAATGCGAAAAAAAAAAGTGGCCTAGAGTTGTAACCCAGGGTAAAAACTAGGCCTATATGTGTATATAATCCAATTTTCATCTCATTGTTATGTCTATCTAAAAAAATCAGGGACGTCTATTCAGTAAGATCTAAAGGCCACAATACCTTGTTAGATATTTTCAAAATAGGGCGTGCCAACGGATCCGCTCTCTTATTAGAAAATCACAGATATACTTATTCTTCACAATTTTTTTTTGTTTATCAACATTATTAAAAAAAATGACATTCTTTTACGTTAGATTTTCTTCTTTTGTAAGTATTTTTACTTTCCAGCCAATGGTTAGAGGTTCTTGATTTATCCTCTCTGGATGTGGTTTCTTTTTGTATGTTCTTCTTTTTTCAACATCCATTTTTCAAAAATAAAATAAAAATATTGTTGGTTTTATTTATTATTTTTGAAGCATATCGCTGATTTCATGACATATCTCTGTCTTAAATTTTTTGAGAAATTACTGCGTCTCTGGCAATATCGTGGTTTCTCCTATATTTCAACCATGATGTGTATTGGTAAGGCACACCACTTGAAGGTCCTGAATCTTTGTAGCACGGACACGCCTAAAATGGTCACATGTTCGTCTCAAAATCGCATCTGACACTTGGACGCGGACGTCTTCGTGTCAGATACACTGGTGACATCACATGCATATGTCACATATTACTTTAAATGGGTCGACCGACCGGAGGGCTCGAAGGGCCCGAAGGGAAGGAGTCCCTTTTATGGTCATTTTTTTGTAAAATGAAACCTAACGTAAATGTACAATTTGATAAAAAGATTGGATTTGGTGAGGCTTTTTTTGGTGAAGCCTTTTCACATAGTTCTTTATGTATCCTATTTTTCCTTACTTGACGATAATAACTCTCCATATTTTCCTTCTGTTGTAGCTTTCTAAAACTGGACAATTTTTGAAAATTTAACACATAGCCATTATGCAATCGGGATAAGTGATACTTTCACCCGTGTTAGGAAAAGTAATACTGTCAGGAAAAGTGATGCTTTGATACTTTCACCCCGTGTCAGGAAAAGTGATACTTTCACCCCGTTTTTAGGAAAAATTGGAAAAGTTAAAGTATCACTTTTTCTGAAACAGAGGCATTATATGCCCAAAAATATTATTCCAAAAAAAAATGCATAACGAATTATGGAGCCACCACAAAGGATGCATAACAGTTTATACAGTCGTATTTTGGTTCATGCATCCACTAATTTGGTTATGCAACCACTAAAACGATGTATATGCCTCAAAAATAAGATTCCAACAAAAAAAAAAGATGCTTAATGCATTATGCAATCAGCGGTGTTTCATCTTTTTTCGGTCGGCTCTCCCCACCGTGGCAGCGGTGTTCTAGTATAAATGTCTGTTACAAAGTACCTTCATTTTTTGTATTTATAGTATATTTCATTGGGCCGACCGACTGGAGAGCCCGAAGGGCCTGCAGGGAGGGAGTCCCTTTTATGGCCACTTTTTTTGTAAAATGACACCTAACGCAAATGTGCAATTTGATAAAAAGATTGGATAGAGTATTCCTAAAATATTCCCGTCACAAGTAAAATTTGGTTACTTTTTCACTGGACAAAGTTTTCCCTCCCTTTTAGTCTAATTACTATAACTCTTTATGTATCCTATTTTTTTAGGGGCATAGCCATTATGCAATCAGGAAAAATTCGCCATGTTTCAGGAAAAGTGATACTTTCGTCCCATTTCAGCAAAAGTGATACTTTCGCTCGGTATCAAGAAAAGTGATACTTTCCCTTTTTCAATTTGGCTTTTTTTAAGCAAAAATGAAACTGTGAAAATATCTCTTTTTCTGAAACGAAGGTAGTACATGCCTAAAAATATCATTTCAACAAAAAAATGATGCATAACAAATTATGAAGCCACCACAAAGGATGCATAACAGTTTATACAGTCGTATTCTGGTTCATGTGTCCACTAATTTGGTTATACAACCACTAAAACAATGTATATTCCTCAAACATAACATTCCAACAAAAAAAAGGATGTGTAACGCGTTATGCAATCAGCGGTGTTTCGTTTTTCTTCGGTCGGCCTTCCCCACCGTGGTTTTCTAATTAGTTGGGCCAGCCGACCGGGAGGGCCCGTAGGGAGGGAGTCCCTTTTATATCCACTTTTTTCCTAAACTGAATAATAACGCAAATGATGCTCAGTTGTGTTTGACAAGATCGGTCCGAAACCCTAATAACATAATAGAGCAAATCAAGAAATTCTTACAACAATACACTCAAGAGAATTAATATCCAAAGGAGTAAGAAGATTCAAAGAAGTATGGATTTCAAGGAGAAATGGTCAAATTTATCCTCGGAATGGATAATCTTTATTGATGCTGCTTATAAAAAAGAGAATTCATCCATGTGATATGCTTTTATACTTTACTCTATGGACAATGAGTCTTTCATGCACATTGCAGCAGGGTCGGATTGGGCGTCCTCGGCTTTCCATGCGGAATCAAAAGCTTTACTAAAAGCATCTACTTGGCTCAGTGAAAATATTTTATCCAGTGTTACCTTAGTAACTGATGGCAAATTGCTGGCAGAGACAATCAACAAGGAATGCAAGGTCCCGGCTTGGAGTGCAGAAAATACCATACAGACGACTCAAACAATTTTGGAAAATCTCCCTTAAGCTCAGGTACAATATATAAATAGGAAATACAACTCTGCGGCGGATTACATCGCAAAAGAAGCTCGTATAAGGCATCTTCAGCACATGACAATACATCTTCAGCTAAGAATATCTACATCTAGTGTGATGTCCAATATATTTGATAAAAATGATCTTGTAAATCTATTGTACTATATTTCTTAATTAATATATATTCCTCTTTACATCAAAAAAAAAATAAAAATAAATAAATAACGCAAATGTGCAATTTGATAAAAAGATTCGATTTGATATAATATTTCCTCACAGATTCCCGTCACAAGTAGAATTTCGTGTGGCTTTTTTTTTTCGTTACTTGACGATAATACCCCTCCATCTTTTCTTTCTATTGTAGCTTATTAAAACGCAATAATTTTTGAAAATTGAATACATAGCCATTATGCAATCAGGAAAAGTGATAGCTTCAGCCTGTTTCAGAAAAAGTGATACTTTCATTCCGTTTCAGGAAAAATATTACTTTCACTCCGTTTCAGGAAAAGTGATACTTTCATGACCGTTTCGGGAATAGTGATACTTTCATGACCGTTTCGGGAAAAGTGATACTTTCACTTCGTTTCAGGAAAAGAGATACTTTCATAGTTTCTTTTCATTTTTGCCTAAAAATATCATTCCAACAAAAAACAGTATTACTTTTGCTGAAACGAAGGTAGTATATGCCTAAAAATATCATTCCAACAAAAAAAAAAGATGCATAACGAATTATGGAATCACTAAAAAGGATGCATAACAGTTTATACAGTCGCATTTCGGTTCATGCATCCACTAATTTGGTTATGCAACCACTAAAACGATGTATATGCCTCAAAAACAACATTCCAAATAAAAAAGGATGTATAACGCGTTATGCAATCAGCGGTGTTTCGTTTTTCTTCGGTCGGCCCTCCCCACCGTGGCAGCGTTGTCCTAAGTATATACATATGTTTATTCTTACAATTTTTTTTATTATTTTATTAACAATTTATTAGCCTTGTTGAGAAATTACATTCATATATATAAACATTTCATGTATCACTATTCTCGTAACATGTTAACATCCTAATTTTTTGAGAATTTGGAATTCATATACACTAGGTGTTGCGCCCGTGCTTTGCATGGGCCTAGATATTTTGTAGAAGTATGTTTTGATGCTAGTATATTTTTGGGGATTCAAAATTTGAAGCATGAAATTAAAAAAAAAAAAAGGCAACAAAAATGGTAATAATACTAAAGATAATAATATTAAAAGTATTGCATTTGTTGCTCAAATCCGTTGTCCCAAATGTAAATAATCGCATAATTTTGGTTTTTCACTTTTTTTTTTTTTTTGGATGTGAAAATATATTTAGTTCTCCATCAAGATTAAAGTCGAGGTTTACATGTATCCACACTTAAATACAGTATTACAAAAATTCGCACTAAATTAAACACAAAATTGGTTAAAAAGACCAAAATTAATAATTCCTGGGTGAAAAAGACATTTAGATTTTGATACTGTTTAAATGGACAAAAATATAAAAATAGCCAGGATGTAACCAGTTTCATCATGCCCATTTTCAAATTCTTTTTCTTATTTTTAATTTACATCAGGATGCATCCAGTTTCATCATCGCTATTTTTTAAGTTTAAGCCAGGATGAATCCAGTTTCATCCTTGCTATTTTTTTGTGTCCATTTCACCCATAATAATTTTTACTCGTCTATTTGAACCATGTTTTAAATTTTTTTGGACAAATAACCCATTTTCCGTAAGTTAAACTTCGGTAATAAACATCTAGGAGAGGTGGCTATTATGAATGTCTGAACGAGTGCACTGATAAATCTAGGAGAGGTGCAATTGATTCCAACAACAACAACCTTTTCACATAAATTAGAAACCAAGGTACACTCGTTCACAGAATCTCCACTAACTATATTCAGCCCATCCTTGGAATTGAAAGCAAACCAAACTGGAATCTTTATATAATCAAAAGCCTGCAAGACACCACAGATAACTCACAGGTTAAGCCACTTGAAACTCAAAAAAATAAAAGCACAAAGTTATTCACCATATACTGTTAGGACACGCAAAGCATAATCGTTTGCTTCACGTAGCAGCACTTTTGAACTCCTCTGACCTGCTTGTTTGTTCAGAAATATATACACAAATGGGAAAATTAGGCGCAAGCCCAAAAAAAAATAATATTCTCATTGTCAGGCGGGCCCACAATTAATTTTTAGTTCCGTGACACCCATAATTATATGAAATTATTAAAAATGTATGCATGACGGATTATGCATCCGCATGACGGGTTATGCATCAGGGGTATAATTGGCAACGCAACTTAGATATAACATATCTAAAAATCCGCGCCTTGGAATTTTACAAATTTTATATCGTTGGAAATATTTTAAAGAGAGCTACGCAACGAGTACAAACAAGAATATCAAATTTTTGTTTTTCACGAGTACATAACCATTATGCAGCCACCAAAAAAGATGCATAACACATTCTGCAGACGCATAAGGAATCATACAACCATTTTCTCCACTGCATAAAAAATTATGCATTTGGATAACAAAGTTATGCATCTATAACAAGTTATGTAACCATTGTTTTGGTTGATTTTAGTGCGTACATAAAATAATTGATGCATAATGCAGTATGCATCCATATTTACGGATGCATATCAGGTTATACATCTATTTTCTCGATGCATAAAACATTGTGCAACAATTTTCTCGATGCATAACACATTATGCAGAAAAAGTTGACGCATAATGCGTTATGCAACCATATTTTTGGATGCATATCAAGTTATGCATCAATTTTTTTATTTCAGTGCTTACTTACTGCATAACATGTTATGCAGATATTATTTTAGGTGCATGACAAGTTATGCAGTCTTTTTTTTTTTGTTGGTTACAATACTAACAAAAAAGTTGTTGCATAACATGTTATGCACCCATTTTCTGGTCTGCATAACAAGTTATGCAACAATTTTTGTAGATGCATAACAGGTTATGCAATCATTTTCATAGCTGCATAACATATTATTCAACCATTATTACCAACACCAACACCAATATGACCAAATACATCTGTAGCTTTCCAACCAACAATACCAACACCTCTGAAAAACAACAACTAAAACTACAAAGTAATATAACAACTCTGAAAAACGCAACAAAACAAAAGCATTATAACTAGCATCATTTTATGGCAGCACTACTGTTTATAAACACTTCAAGCTTAAGTATATCTAATGAACTTGAGATCCAAATATTACACTACGATACATGATGTTTATATTTTCACTCAGATTATTATGGATTATAATAATGAGAACTCATGGGAGAAGGTAAACATACGCCAGCTAGTGATTTTGTCGGATAATATGGTTAGGAGTCAACAACAGTCATCATCATGTGAGAACCAACAAGGGAGTGCACAAAGTTTGGAGGAAAAGGTACTGTTGTATGATTATTTAATCACTAATGACGACAATCGGACCAAGACAAAAGTGCAAGTTGGATACAAAATATTAGGATTTAAAGCTTATGGAGTTGCCTTCTCGCTGCAAAGCTAAACGTGAAGGGAAATTCTTATTTAACGAAAATCAGAAAGCAATTTACCCATCCTATTTCGTATTCAAACCACTTCTCGATTCATAACCATCTTCATCGCCTTAATCAATACCATTAAGACCTTCGTATGCAGCCATGAATCACAGAAGCAACTTCATGTTGTTTCTTCCATTTCCGACCAGAAAACCCATCTAATTTTTCATTCAAACTGAAATCCGAGATCAACCCATTCTTCCTTTCTATTTTACATCATCACAATTCAAACGAAACCCCGTCTAATTCATCCTCACAATCCACAAACTCTCAATTTCTTATCCAAATTTAACATCAACCATCTTCCCCCTGTTTAATTTCAATTCAAATCGATTAGTGACCACAGATCTTGCAACCCATCTCTGTTAACCAACCAGCAGCAAACCCTAGTTACTTCTCGATCTGTTTAAGCTAATAGAACGAACTCAATTTCATTGTCAATCCTCTCCAATCTCGGTATTATCTCAGAATCACTTTCAATTTCTTTTTTCATCGATCTGATCTCACTCAGCTTTCTCTTGGCTCAGAACCATTCTCTTTCACTCTTTGTTCTGAAACAATCCGCTTCTCTTGATCTTTATCTCTTGTATTTAGTAGCAGCAGCTGCCCTGCCATTATTTCTTCCTCTCTCAAATTAGTCGTATTCTCTCCCTCTAAAAAAAATCCAATAAACTTATTTTCAGAAATTATGGGTGTGTGAGAAATTTTTCCTTGAAAAATGGGTGCGCGCATGAAGATTTCTGTCGGTGGGTTTGACAGTGTACAAAATAAGGAGAATGGGTCTCACGGTAGTTTTCACTACACAAATATCAGTCACAACTCACAATCACTTGGAAATCACGTTAGCATCAAATAAGAAAGAAGGAATCAGTTTGGATTTCCTTTCGTTTTTTATGCATGTAAGAAAGCTCTAACCTAAAAAAAAAATAGAAAAATATGGTTGAAAGAAATTAGATGATATGTATTGGATCTATGGCTCAACATTTTTAAAATGGAAGTGACTGCATTTAGTCCATCTAATAAACAATCCAGAGAGGCAATCGTGCGATCTCATCTAAAGACTGGCCGTTTCGGAAGTTTCATTTCTAGAAGTATTAAAAAAACAGTATATGAGACGACCCTTATTTTACTGCTTCCAAAAGCAAAGATCATCGATTGAAGAGAATTTAAACTTGGGATTAACTAATTTTTCTCCGTTGAGTAACTAACTCATTGGGTGAAAATGGAGGTGAAAATGAAGACCCTAGATCTGTTTCGAAATTGGGTTTGAATGGTGTTTGGTCCTCATTTTTACTGAATGAGAAAGAGAATGGGAAGAGTAATGAAGCAAGTACTATGATTTATCAACCTGCAGTTATGATGGGTGATAAAGAAGGGGTGTCAATTTCTTCTGAAATTCTCCAAGAGGAAGTTAAAGCTTGTGAGGAATTAGTGATTGGGTACTGTGTAGGTCGAAAATTTCCTTTCTCGATGGTGAAAAAATCAACGGATGAACTGTGGAAGACGAAATCTGAGGTATCAATTACTTTACACAGTAGCAATTCATTTGTTTTCAAATTTATGAATGTAGATGATAGGAATTTAGCCCTAGATAAGGGGGCTTTCTACATTGGTAAGAGTCTGTTTATTGTCAGACCCTGGAGTCCATGGATTGAAAATTCCATTGCACAATTGAAGTCTATTCCTATGTGGATTATGATTTATAATGTTCCTCTTCATCTCTGGAACAATATATGTTTGAGTCCAATTATTAGCTTTGTAGGTAAACCATTGTTGATGGATGGGTGCACTCGGAATAAAGCTAGGCTCATCTATGCTATAGTGCTTGTAGAGATTAGCATTGATTGTATGTTTCCCAACTTAATTCCACTATGGATTGATGGAAAATTTGGTATAAACCTCCCTGTGGAATATCAATGGAAACCTCAGAAGTGTGTTCTTTGCTCATACGAGGTTTATTGCTTAACCATTAAACTTTGTAGATAAGACATCGACATAATCGTTTAAATGCTATTGTGATTATGTATGGGTATGAGGTGAAGATTTCATCCTAGGAAACAATGTTTTACATGTGTTTTAACGAAGTAAATTCATAAACTTGTTTTGTGAATCGAAAAGGAAATCGCCAGGCGTTATTGGTATTGTTATTCATTGCATATCTTGTGAACAACCAATATGTGATTAGTATAACCGCTCATGACTTGTTTGTGTTCTTGGTAATACTATTCACAAAGGCCTGACTTTTGTATTGGTATGACTTTTATTAGTGAAACCGATCTTAAGTAATCACCTGAGATGGTATGATCGAGTTTGTGATTTTGTGTAAGACCGACTCTGGGTAAAGGGGAACCGATCCTAGTAAGAGGTGCAACACATCACAAAGGGGAATCGATCCTTGTATGAGGTGCAACATGTTTTAGCAGAAAGGGGAACCGATCTTATGGACATGTGCAACATGTTTTTAGGCAAAGGGGAACCGATCCTATGGACATGTGCAACACATTCAAGTTAGATACCATATATATGTGTGGGGAACCGATCCTAGTACCTAGTCAACTGAATTTGGAAAGCTAGTGTGACTATGCACAGTACTCACATGGAGGTAGAACCGAAACTTGTTTTGCTAGAACCGTTAAACCCATGATTGGTGATTGCGTGTTCTTGATCAATCACATAGTTCTTGAAAGTCAGATGAACCAATTCTAAACTTGTTTGGAAGTGTGGCAAATCGGTTTCAAGATTGTAAGTATGAAAGAGGACTTACAGAGTAAGGATGACGACATACTTTGAACATGTGCAATAACGCTTATGTTTAATAGTTCAAAGTTATTCCTTAATAGCTAAAGGAAGAAAATCCCAGGATCGAAACATAAATAAGTTGAGAATCTTTTATTTAATGTTTTTAATTTTATTTTAGGAAAATGAGAATTAGTAATGTGCATTTACTAGTTGAAGATTTTCCAAAGAGATTTTCGGTCAATATTTTGGACAGAGCATTTCCAAGTTGTTATGGAAACCGAATTTGGAATATATTGCATATCTTGAGAATATTTCGGTTTTGGAAATTCCTTGGTGTCCAAACTTCCTTGTCTATAAATACTTGAAGTTTGCATTTCTAGCAAACTAATCCTTCATGACAGCAAACTTCCTCGGCTGTGTTGTTACTGGTGAAGCCGCCTATTCGGAGAGGAGAGTAACCTAATTAGGCGAAATCTCTTACGGCCGCTCAGTTTAAATTCTTCTTTGGGATTGATAAGCTCTATTAGTATCGTTGGTGGGAAACTAGATAATTGCGGTTTATCTTGTGTTTTCGATTGATTTGATTGACTAACGGTGGTTGAACTTTGATTGCACCTAGTTTGTTTATGCTTGAGAATCTTCTCTTCCGATATAAGATTCACTCAAACTAGATCGAAGTTTCGACAGGGATCTTTAGACTACTTATAGATCTAAAGACGTCTTGTGATAATCCATTGTTAACAGACTCCGTTCTGTGCATGATTGATCACAAGAGATTCAAGTTGTTGTGTGCAGGCGTTTATTAAAGATCTAAGAAGATTTGAAGACAAAGAAGATATTGAAGATTTCTGATTTGGGGTTCATAATCTTTGGTGTGCACAATACTTGTTTCGGTATAGAGGATCCAACTATAATCGGTTTATCCTTGTGGTAGATTGGATTGAATAGTTTTGTAAACCGGCATCAATACAATTCTTTGTGATTAAAAGTATTGATTGCAAAATCTTAACAATTACCTTTGGTAGTTGAGAATAAGATAGATCTAAGAACCTGACGAAGGAGTTTATTGAGATAAACAGAAGAGCCTTTGTCGAACTCACATCACTTGGTTGAAGAGAGTTGCTACCAAACACATTTGTTGTTCCTTTACTGTTTGGAATACGAACCAAAGAAATTGTTCCAAGTACGTGACTTATTCATAAGTTGGAGGCGTGGGAATACAGACGGAACTAGGTTAACTATAGGTTTAGTTGCTTGGTCTCAACTATACGAAGTTGGTTTAATTTTGTATAGCGGCTTAATCCTGAGAGTATTCAATTCTGGACAAGGTCCCGGGGTTTTTATGCATTTGCGGTTTCCTCGTTAACAAAATCTTGCTGTGTCATTTACTTTTATTTTCCGCAATTATAATTGTTTGTTATTATAATTTAAAGTAAATTACACAAACGTTAATTCCTATTTTACTTGATAGTAATCCTATTGTGTTTTGTTAAGTCTGAACCTCTTATCAAGTAAACATACTTCGTTGTTGTATTGTCTCGATCTCGTATCCATAGACGATCACACGAACTGTGAACCGATTAGTTGCATTGTCTCGACTCAGTCCATAGACAATCACTTTCGGAGAAAGAACTTATAGGTAGGAAAAGTTTTAGCTTGAGGTATATTTGGGTACCCTCGCCTTTTCAATTGGTATCAGAGCACGCAAACACGAAAAGAACTGTGAAAGCGATCCAACCTAAAAGAATTAGTTCTTGAATCGAATTCAATTAACGTATCTTCACCAAGATTTTACGGAACAAACTATCTATGGTGGAAATCTGCTATGAGATCTTTTCTTCAATCACGAGACTTTAATACTTGGCTATTAGTCGTCGATGGCTATATTCGTCCAAAGATAGATAATTCAGAAACTGAGTTTAAACGCTTAGTAGATTTTTCAAACGAAGAAAAGGCGCTTGCAAAGTAGAATTCAGATGGTTTGAATGCTATAATACATGATGTAAGTCGTGATCTACAACATCATGTATCAACATGTCAAACTTCGAAAGAAGCTTGGGATAATCTTCAAATCGTATTCGAAGAAAACACTTCAGAGAAAAAAGCTAGACTTCAAACTCTTACGTCTGATTGGGAAAACCTTCGAATGGATGACAACGACACTTTTGAAGAGTTTCATCTTAAACTCTCTGAGATAATTAATGCCTCTTTCTCTCTTGGAAAGACTATATCTGAAAAGGATATAGTGTGCAAAATTCTCAGATCGTTGCCACCACGATACGATTCTAAGAAGCATGCAATCATAGAAGCAAATGATCTCTCAACTCTCTCACAAAGCACACTCGTTGGAAAGTTAAATATCTTTGACCATGAATCACAATCTATTCAAAGTAAAGGAATCGCTTTTAAAGCTGCAAAAATTCCGAAAGCTCCAATGGAGAGGAATAGACAGATGGATGATTCAGATGAACATATTGCAGAAAATTCTGATGATGAAATTAAACAATCATTATCATTGATTACTAGACAGTTTCGAGATCTCTTAAAGAAGAGAAATAATAGATTCATTAAGGATACTCATCGATCTTCTCGCGCACATGATCGAGTTCCTGTCAAAAAGGATCATGAAGAAGATGATGAATATCAGCCGCAGTGCTTAAAGTGTAAAGGTTTGGTCATATTTCTAAAGACTGTCCCAATCTTAAGAAATACAGTGGAAGCAAGGCTTTGGCTGTAACTCTAGATGAGACCTATGATTCATACGATTCTGAAGAACAAGAAACAACTAATATTGCGTTAGTTGTCGATCTTATTTCTTCCTCCTCCATCAGTGATTTACCCATTTTAAAAATGGACATGTCTTCCGATGTTATTAAATCATCTAGATTTTTGTTAAAGGGAGAGCAAAAAGTGATATGAGGAGAGCGAAAATCGTTGTCGACTCGCTAACTCGGTCGATTCCTGCGGTGAGTCAATAAGTATTTTAGTTTGGCCTTAAATACCCTCTTCTCCTAGCCAAACATGCTAACCGCTAACTAATATCTAATATAACTTAAGGTCAAGTTATGGCCGAATCACATATTTATTAGGCTGATTGGGAAGTAGCTGATCGTTTACGGTAGGAATTTAGGGAATACCTATGTTTTGTATAAAGGGTTTTAAAAGTGCAAAGAACTAGGAGTTGTTAATTGATTACCATGTTTGGTCTGTGTTCAAGCCGCTATTGTTAATCCGTTATACATCATAAATCTGGCTGGAGCAGTGTAGTGAATTTAAACCAATCAAAGTCAATACTAGTTTTGCATTTTTAATTCAGATTGGTGATCTAGTTTCTATGGATTAAGTTGCTTTTTCATTAGAAATATTATGATGGGATTGTTGAGGCAATGATCAACAGTTGTAGTTAGTACTGTTCACGGATTGAAAATCACACAATCCAAGATTCATTACCCCCGGAAAGCTATTCCAGATACGAGTTCTCCATTTTCAAACCCACTTATGGAAGTGGAGGATTTAGCGGCAATAATGGATGTTATGTTGGTTCTAAAGGAAGGAGGTGGGCCTGTGATTTTGGATCTAAATTTTCAGCTGGAAGTAAGGTTAATAAAATGTGTTTGGGTGTTGGAGCGTGTAAAAGGAACGTGTGTCATTAAGGATATTTTTGTCCGAGTCAAATAAGTTTATCAAACCTGCCGAGTTAGTGAGACAACAACGATTTTCGCTTTCCTTAGATCACTTTTCGCTCTCCCTCTAAAAAAAATCATCATCTAATGGTAAAGGGAAAAATAAGACAAGATGCAAAAACTGTCTCAAAAACAGAATTGCTAATAGTTGCATAGGCAACCCAAGTCAAGCTCAAGATACTTCGCTAGTTCGAGGTAACAAGAAGAGAATTTCTCATACGATACTAGATCAAGTACACTCTGGTTGTTCGAAATCCCATAATGAGAGACCACTTGATCGGTATTAGAATTATTTCCTCACCTTGTGTGCCGAATTGATTGAGGAAGAAGGAAAATCAAGGCACTTATGTGTAGATTATGGGAATAAAATCTAGTATTCGAAAATATTTGATGTATTCATATTTATACGAATATTATATTTTCGGAAGTATGAAAATTATAAAAAGATCTTTCTCCTTCTTTGGTCATTCCTTGTCCGAACCATGAGTCTGGATCCAACATCTTCTTATGGCAAGATGCTAGATCAGAAGGATCAACTAAGATTAAGTCTGGATCTTCTCTTGATATTAAGAGTAAAATCAAAAAGGAGATTGGCTTAGAAAGAAGGAAAGAGAGAATACGCTGAGTAAAGACCAGTGTATTGAAGCATTGACACACTTTTGTGTTCAATCAAAGACAAAATTACATGCTCTTGCAGAATCCTTCACGAAAATTTCTCACCTGCAAGAAGTTCTGGTCAAGCAACAAGGTTTTCTACTTGAAGGAATTCACAAGATGAAGACTGAGAGTAGTAATCCGCCTTCATTTAGCACTGATATGAAGGACTGAGTTGTAAAAGGAAAATAGACATCAATTTTTGATTTCTTTCAATGATTGTATTAGGTCTATTATGAATATAATTATTTGATTTATAATTTTTCTTGTGATAGTTTTTGATTTACATAGCCTGTGCTTGAATGCTTTATTATTGCTATGTATGTTTATGGGATGTTTGATTTCGATTTTATTACCTTGATATTCGGTCTCATAATGCTGTGAACCCTTATGGTCTTGGTGACTTTTTGATTTAGCAGGATTAAGTTCTAGCCCATGTTGGTAGACTTTATCAAAGGATCTTGAGGGATTCGATCTCATAATGTTGTGAACCCTTATGGTCTGGAAGAAGATGCAAACATATTGGAGAAGAGGATGCGAAATTTGAGGTAACGATGTTGTTAGTTAATTGTTTCCCTGTTTAAAAAAAGCCTGATTTTATAGCGTATATTTATTGTTTTTGCTTAACAAAATTTCGGTACAATTGATGTTTTATTCTATTATGTGTGTATGGATATGTGTGTCATTCAATTGGTTCCGATTAAGAAAAAATATTGTTATCTTGCTTTATTGTGTGGTATCAATTGTTTAGGCTTACAAAATTTCGGTGCAATTGCGGTGCTTTAATGTCTATGTTGTTTCAATTGCTTCCGGTTGAGGTGAATAATTATGCAAGTTGATTTATTTTGGTTTGTATGAATTGTTTATGGATTAACGAAAGAAAAGGTTTACGAGATGAATTGTTTAGTCCAATTCGATTCCGGATAAGAAAAACTAAGTTAATTCTGATCTTAGTTAGACTCATCAAAGTGGAGGTTTCGGTTATTCAAGTCTAATCGAGTGCCTTAACAATAAATTCTAGTTAACTAACCTAGTACTTGTCTTGTTTAAAACTGAAAGGTCTAAGTTATATGGATAATTAGAACCTGATGAGAAAAATAGAGTTATCTTTATTTTGGTCTTATCGAACAAGCGATTGTATTTGTACAATCGGTTTAGCAAAGGGACTAATGTGCTTAGTTGATTTTTGGTTTGCTAAACTATTAGGGAAAATTGCTTCGGGCAATTGTTTCCTTGATAACTGTTGATGGTGGTTTTTAGCTTAGGGTTAAAATCATAAAACCCTAGTCCGACAGTGACGTCACAGAACTTGAGTAATAATGTCTCCACTAAGCGCACTTATTGAACCCTTTAATATGTCTGCGAGAAAATTATCAGGGTACCTTTTTTTTTAATACTAATTAGGGTTTCGATAGGCCAAACCCTAATTCCCACACCACATGTGCCAATGGCATGCCGTGCCAGCCACACCTCCGCGCCAAGGCATGCCAGCCGCACCACCGTGCCAATGGCAAACCATGCCAGCCACATCTCCGCGCCAAGGCATGCCAACCATGCCAGCCGCACCACTGTGCCAATGGCAAACCATGCCAGCCACATCTCCGCGCCAAGGCATCCCAACCATGCCAGCCGCACCACTGTGCCAATGGCAAACCATGCCAGCCACGTCTACCATGCCAAGCCAACCGCACCTAGCCTTGGCCCCAACCATGCTAGCCACACCATGCGCCAATGGCATGCCAAACCCTTGGCCCCGCCATGCCAAGCCAACCGTATCTAGCTGTGGCCCTAACCATGCTAGCCGCACCATGCGCTAATGGCATGCCAAACCCTTGGCCCCGCCATGCCAAGCCAACCGCACCTTACCTTGGCCCCACCATGCCAAGCCGTCCATGCTAAACCCTTTGCCCCACTATGCCAAGCCATCTGCGCCATTTTTTGCCTTGGCCCCACCATGCCGGCCTTCCCCATGCGGCTACCAAAACGAAGGTGTGCGACGATCAACGGCCACCCTTCCCTCTTAGATGCAAATCCTAGCCGTCCAAGATCGCCAAAAAACGCATGGTAACCTTTGTCCTAAAACCCTAGTTTTGGCCACGCCAAACCGCGCCAAGGCATGCCATGCCACACGTGCCAATAGCATTCCAACCACCTTGCCGCGCCATACCATGCCGACCTTCCCTATGCGGCTACCAAAACGAAGGCGTGCGATGATCAACGGCCACCCTTCCATCCTAGATGCAAATCCTAGCCGTCCAAGGTCGCGAAACAACGCATGGTAACCTTTGGCCTAAAACCCTAGTTTTGGCCACGCCAAACCGCGCCAAGGCATGCCATGCCACACGTGCCAATGGCATACCAACCACCTTGCCGCACCATACCATGTCGACCTTCCCTATGCGGCTACCAAAACGAAGGCGTGCGACGATCAACGGCCACCCTTCCATCCTAGATGCAAATCCTAGCCGTCCAAGGTCGCCAAACAACGCATGGTAACCTTTGGCGCAAAACCCTAGTTTTGGCCACGCCAAACCGCGCCAAGGCATGCCATGTCACATGTGCCAATGGCATGCCAACCACCTTGCCACGCCCCACAATGCCGGCCTTCCCTATGCGGCTACCAAAACGAAGGCGTGTGATTATCAACGGCCACCCTTCCATCCTAGATGCAAATCCAAGCCGTCCAAGGTCGCCAAACAACGCATGGTAACCTTAGAATTCTTCCTGAGTTTTACTTTCGGGCTGTTTTCACCTCCCGAACGAGCTCAAAACCTAAATATTCCCTCGCAAAGAGATAGGAAATTCTTTTCCGTACAAAATGGAGGGGCGGACCATCAAAACCGAGTCCGTATGAGAATTCTACATCGATTCTAGTAAAGGGCGCTAATTAGGGTTTCAACATACCAAACCCTAATTTAGACAAAGCCGCAAGCGCTTCCCTTCCAAGCCACACACTGCCAGTGGCTCCGCTCCACGATAAAGCCATGTCGGCCATGCTTTCATGCCGCTGTCTACCAAACAAAGGGTTGCAACCATCAACGGCCACCTTTCCATCTAAGCTGCAGATCTTAGCCATCCAAGGTCACCAGCTAACGCATGACCACCTTTGGCCAAAAGCCAAAATCCTAGCTTGGCCACGCCTAAGCCATGCCGGCCATGCTTCCATGGCGCTGGCTACCAAACGAAGGGTTGCAACAATCAACGGCCACCTTTCCATCTAAGATGCAGATCTTAGCCGTCCAAGGTCACCAGCTAACACATGACCACCTTTGGCCCAACGCCAAAATCTTAGCTTGGCCACGCCTAAGCCATGCTGGCCATGCTTCCATGCCGCTGGCTACCAAGGAAAGTATTGCAATAATCAACGGCTACCCTTCCTCTCAAGATGCAAAATCTCGACCGTCGAGGGTCACCACCGAGCCGGCAAGTCTCCCAAGATCAACTTTCCAAACATCAACAACGTGCTACATGTTTTCCACGAAAACACTCGAGACATCAACGCATGTCACAAACTGGGGGATGCTCATTGGGTATTGGTTTGGCGGTTTACAGCGTGCGGCGTACACTACGCACGTTATAAGAAAGTGTCATAAGGATGAGGCGGTTAGTAAATACAGGGAGTATTGGTGAAACACTTCTTTTATGGAACATCAATTCCAGGCGTTACCGGTTACCACCTCCTCCCATTTACTCACCCGTTTTCCATTTCTTAATGAGACCAGAGTACGTTTCAATTCGACTTGTATAAATAGGCATTACCTATTTTCACTGAACAACAAGTTCAGGTCAGGAGCATACAACACTCAGAAAACATTTGCTAGCTCTCCATCGGTTAGCTTCCCACTTTCTGATACAAGTCGTAAAACAACTACTCTTCCAGAATCAACTATTCTGGTCTCAACACTTTCTTCGCTTCCCTCCCCAAAACCAACCCATCTCCTTCACTTTGTGACCGAAGCAAGTCTGGAATGACCATTTCTTGGTTTAGGCCGGATTTGTACAGATTAATCTCTCGAATCTAAAGTACTCCCTTGCAGTACATTGTTTAGGGTTTAAATTCGTTTCTCACCCACACACACGAAATTACCAAAATCAGCAGAAACCTTTTTCACCCTCAAACAATTGGCGACCACAGTGGGAGATTGATCTTTCGGTTACAATGTCAATTTTCGACCATCGATCTCATGCTTCGACCCAGACATCAAGATGGTAGAAGCAGGCGGTCCGCTCAGGGATCGACGACTCAGTTACCATACGACCCGATTATCAGTCTTGACACGGCGAGGGATGACTGGGGACTGCATAGAGATTAAAAGCGAATCATCCAACCAGGGATCGACGACTCGATTATCAAATGAGACGACTTGGGACTTTCCACAATCACGGCGGTGCTTCCCATAAAAACTCGATCTTACACCCGGAAGGTTCCCTTTTCATCAGGAGGCCTGAAAAACCGAGTAAGTCTTACCTAGACAAGATACATGGTTTGCTATTTCAAGTTTTCACGGGAATGATAAAACCGATAGCCATGTTATGTTTCACCCCATGTCATCTACCAACACACGGTTCCATGGTTTTCCTGGGATGTTTGCGTCACTTGCAATCGTAACCAAGAAAACATCATTCCCAAAACAATTCATTCCAAAAGAATAATCCAAAACCCTCATAGATAACAGTTATCTATCAATTCAAATCAAACCATAAACCAGGCGCTTTGTTTGCCTTTCAAAAAAAAAAAAAAAGTCACCTACCCGTATGTGCCTACTTTGCATAATAATGATTACCCGTCACTATTCATGAGGTAGACGACGTTACTACGGTGATATTCGAAGAGGAATTGTTTATGATAAAGTATTTCTACAAGTTTATGAAAATCATACCCATGGCTAGGGTTTACACCAGTTCAGAAGAAAATATTTCTACAGATATATGGAAGGAATACCTATGGCTAGGGTTTGCACCAACACAAGAAAACAAGAGAGCAAATTGAAAGAGAAACGCTGGAGTACATAGCTAGAATATGCTTGCCCACTTTATTGCTACCACGCTACCGCTAACACCAGGACGTGATAACAAAGATACGAGATAAAAAGGGGAGCCAACCCCTTTCATAAGCATAACACTTTTTGGAATTCGAATAAGGAAAGGATTTCCTGTTTGAGCTACCCGTGGAAAGAGACAACTGGGCCCGCAAGAACAACCCTCACGTTGCCCAACAGTCCGCGCCACGCCAAGCCAGCGCCGTGCCAAGCCAAAAATCCGCGTCACGCCAAGCCAACGACGTGCCAAGCCAGCGCCCATTCCAAGACGATCCAGCGCTAACATCTTGCATCTTTCCAGCGCCAACAACTTGCATCCTTTCCAGCGCTAACATCTTGCACCCTTCCAGCGCCATCTTCTCCGCTCCACAACCAGCCAAAGCAGCGTCATCCTCACCCTTCGAAACAGCGCCATGGTTCCAGCACTCCGTGATCAAAACCGCGCCATCGCTGCAGGATACACCTACGATCACCAGAACCAGAGCCGCTTCCGCCACCCCAACGTTTCTTCAAGTATGACAGCTCTAACCGTCACCAGAGACACTGCTACTCCACTATCAGGGCAAGATACTGGAATATCCGGAAGAAGCTGGCCTCCTTTTACCACTGTTGATTTTATGGAAAGACAAAAGGTTCTCGTAAGGCTCAGACAGACGTGTTTATAACTCGGAAAGAGATACCTATTTCCTCGAGACACTGACGAAGCGGCCACCATAAGAGTCACGTCAACCCAAGGGGGAGCTGACAAGGAATACTTTTAACATCCGGCACATGCACTTCAGCAGGACGTGCGTTTATAGATGAAGGGGCTCGCGTTGCTCTTGAACGCCGAGTAGAAGGGAATCAGCAATCCAATTTCATCACACGTAAAGATCAGGAACGACTTCTCCAAAATCGAGGCAAAGGAAATCAACAACCCTCCTGAATTCACAGAAACCCTCTTTCTGTCAGGATATGCATGATTTCTGGGGACTTCGCCCACAAAATCGTGCAGTCTATGATGAAACAACTATGTGAGATTCTATATTTCTCCAAGGCGTAGCGTCAAGACATATTTGCATCCCTCAACCGCACTGCATCAGGAAAGCAGCTGTTTCTAGCCAGGGAAGCCGTTCCCAAACCCCAACCTCTCTTGGAAATCACGATCGATAGATGGAACTGGGGACTCCTAACCACTGTTCACTTGAGGGATGTCGAGTTTGACAGAACGCTGAGTGACGCACTCTCCGGCTTCAACATTGTAACCGTCAAGGCTTTGGGAGTTTCAAGGCGCCGTTTCGATGTTCTCTCCAGAAGTGGCTCCGCTTCAACGTTCTCCAGCAACGACTCCGCTTCAACATTCGCTTCAGCAGCCGCTTCGCTTCAACGTTCGCTCCAGCAGCCGCTCCGCTTCAGCGTTATCTCCATTAGCTGCTCCAGGATCCGAAGCAACATTTGGCTCTTTAAGTTTCAACGTCCTCTCCAAGAGCCGAAGCCGCTTCAACACCACTCCTTCCTGCAAAGGGTCGTGCCACCACACTCCCCATGTCAAGGATCATGATCGTAGCCAGCCAATCTTCATAGTCATGGCCACCTTTTGATCCATCCCGCCAAAACTCGTGACCATGGACAGTTTGCTCGCTTACACATCCAGCCAATCCTTTTACTTCCATGGATTCCCATATAATTTTAGCCAACCTACTTTGTTCTCACGACAATGTAGTCTCTTCTGATCACATCTGCGGCCAAGAACTGCTGCCGCTCATTTGTTGATACCAGCCAGAGCTTCACCGTAGAAACAATCACTACAAAGGTAACCCGTGCTCCTCCATATTTTAGTTTCATGTGGAAGAAGTAACAAAATCACCAGTACGAACACACGATGATGATATCTTTATCATGGTCAACCCACCGACCATACAAAATGGAAACATGTAAACCATACAGACTGGGGATCTATACGGAATCCTTTCACCGTCAAAGCTCAGAAGACACAGTCAACCAAAAAGCCATAACCACAACAAGGTCATCTACTCTTCAAGGGTGTAGCGTAAGAATATCATCACCTCTTTGTCTAGAAGACGCCTGCAACACTTTACAAGGCCGCGGTGGATACCAAGCCTGCTCAGAAGAAACAACTTCAGAAACTAAAGAAAAGTGTGACTAGGGACTGCTCATCGCAGTCCATCCCGATGACCATCAAAGATCCATGAGATAACCCCAGAGACCAGGCTGAAACATTTTCCTGAAGAAGTAGAGGGAGCCACGATAAACAACATAACTCTCTCATCTTTACCACTTTACTATCCAGAGTATTTCATCCATGTGATATTCTGAGCATCCCAGCGTCACATCCGGAAGAGTACAATAAGCTTGTATCGAATCCCGTGGACGTGGATTCAAGGCGATGCAATGAAAGTAGGCTACACATGGGGACTACCAGCACGGGGCGCTTTCACCCCCCTCAACCAGGTTATTTCTGATTTCAACATCATCACTGTCGAAGTTTTATGAGCCGCAGGAATTTCTCAACACGAAGCCGTACATGTGCATCGAAGACTCCAAAAGCACGCCACAGAGATACATTCACATGTTCGGCCGTGCCATCGGATCTAACAGAAATATAACTGGGGACTGCTCACCGCATCCCATTCCATATGATAGTCCAAGATTCAGAAGATGGTTCAAAGGATGTCTCTTGGAACAAAGTCCTTGAAGACTTGATAGCAGCACGTCGGCAACGAAAACGTCTCCCAACTCAACTATTTCATCCAGTGGCTCCGGAAGATTTCGACCATACAAGCATCTACAGCATACTGTCATTGCGATCAGAAGGTCCAGGTACTGAACAACCTAAAATCAAGGATGGACCGACAACGCAACCACATCCATCCGTCCCAAGAATGCAATGGATTTTGGTAAATTTTGGAATCCACTGGGGAGACACTGCAGACAAAAGCACGGATCCGGACGAGCAACCGAAAATAGAAGAAGGTCAATACCTCTTTTATACGGACGGAATTTCTAGAGTTTGCACAGAATAAAGTTTCCTTCTTGCTCCATAAACGGGAATAGATGACTCGGCGCGACTATGCTACCCCGGGCCTGCAACATCCCTCCTAAATTCTTCCTGAGTTTTACTGTAGGGCCGTTTTCACCTCCTAAACGAGCTCAAAACCTAAATATTCCCGCAAAAGAAGATAGGAAATTCTTTTTCGATTAAAATGGAGGGGCGGATCGTTAAAATCCGAGTTCGTACGAGAATTCTACAACGATTCTAGTAAGGGGCGCTAATTAGGGGTTCGGCATGCTAAACCCTAATTTAGACAAAGTTGTCATTATCCCACGGAACTTAAGCAAGTTTTTATCTTCCCAAAGCCAGTCGTCACCTTCCCACGGAACTGAAGCAAGTTGTTATCTTCCCGAAGCCGTCGTCACCTTCCCACGGAACTGAAGCAAGTTGTTATCTTCCCGAAGCCAACGCTCAAGGCTCCTTTCCAAGACGTGCAACGCTAGCGGCTCCATTCCAAGCCGACCAATGCTGACGGCTCTATTCTAAGCCGACCGATACTGACGGCTCCATTCCAAGCCGACCAATGCTGACGGCTCCATTCTAAGCCGACCGATGCTGACGGCTCCATTCCAAGCCAATATAATGCCTGCGGCTCCATTCTAAGCCGCACGAAACCTACGGCTCCTATTACGAGCCGAGCAACGCCAATAACTCGCTAAGCCAGCACCTCCGCGTTCCCTAGTCCAGCCAAGATGATGCGTGACCAAGCCAAGACGACAGTCTACATCTCACCACTTCACGGTCTAGCCAGCAACACCACAAGTACAATTCATGCAAGGCCGCCAACACGGGAAGCACAAACTCTCTTTACCTCTCCAAAAAGGTTAGACGTATCTTTCTGACCATCTTGCATGATTTACGTTTCGATTCAGTCCTTGTATGTCACCATCTTATGCTTACCTCGCAACAATGCCCCTGTTCCGAGCTAAGCAGGGGACTTAATGTTGATTGTGGTTTTTAGCTTAGGGTTAAAATCGTAAAACCCTATTCAGACAGTGACGTCACAGAACTTGAGTAATAATGTCTCCACTAAGCGCACTTATTGAACCCTTTGATATGTCTGCAAGAAAATTACCAGGGTACCTTTTTTATTAATACAAATTAGGATTTCGATAGGCCAAACCTTAATTCCCACACCACATGTGCCAATGGCATGCCGTGCCAGCCACACCTCCGCGCCAAGGCATGCCAACCATGCCAGCCGCACCACTGTGCCAATGGCAAACCATTCCATCCACATCTTCGCGCCAAGGCATGCCAACCATGCAGCGGCACCACTGTGCCAATGGCAAACCATGCCAGCCGCACCACTGTGCCAATGGCAAACCATGCCAACCACATCTCCTCGCCAAGGCATACCAACCATGCCAGCCGCACTACTGTGCCAATGGCAAACCATGCCAGCCACGTCTACCATGCCAAGCCAATCGCACCTAGCCTTGGCCCCAACCATGCTAGCCTCACCATGCGCCAATGGCATGCCAAACCCTTGGCCCCTCCATGCCAAGCCAACCGCACCTTGCCTTGGCCCCACCATGTCAAGCCTTCCATGCTAAACCCTTGGCCCCACTATGCCAAGCCATCCGCGCCATTTTTTGCCTTGGCCCCACCATGCGGCTACCAAAATGAAGGCGTGCGACGATCAACGACCACCCTTCCCTACTAGATGCAAATCCTAGCCGTCCAAGGTCGCCAAACAACGCATGGTAACCTTTGGCCTAAAACCCTAGTTTTGGCCACGCCAAACCGCGCCAAGGCATGCCATGCCACACGTGCCAATGGCATGCCAACCACCTTGCCGCGCCATACCATGCCGACCTTCCCTATGCGGCTACCAAAACGAAGGCGTGCGACGATCAACGGCCACCCTTCCATCCTAGATGCAAATCCTAGCCGTCCAAGGTCGCCAAACAACGCATGGTAACCTTTGGCCCAAAACCCTAGTTTTGGCCACGCCAAACCGCGCCAAGGCATGCTATGCCACATGTGCCAATAGCATGCCAACCACCTTGCCGCGACCCACCATGCCGGCCTTCTCTATGCGGCTACCAAAACGAAGGTGTGCGACGATCAACGGCTACCCTTCCATCCTAGATGCAAATCCTAGCCGTCCAAGGTCGCCAAACAACGTATGGTAACCTTAGAATTCTTCCTGAGTTTTACTTTCGGGATGTTTTCACTCCCGAACGAGCTCAAAACCTAAATATTCACTCGTAGAGAGATAGGAAATTCTTTTTCGTACAGAATGGAGGGGCGGACCATCAAAATACGAGTCCGTATGATAATTCTACATCGATTCTAGTAAAGGGCGCTAATTAGGGTTTCAACATACCCAACCCTAATTTAGACAAAGCCGCAAGCGCTTCCCTTCCAAGACGCACACTGCCAGTGGCTCCACTCCACGATAAAGCCATGACGGCCATGCTTTCATGCCGCTGGCTACCAAACAAAGGGTTACAACGATCAACGGCCACCTTTCCATCTAAGATGCAGATCTTAGCCATCCAAGGTCACCAGTTAACGCATGACCACTTTTGGCCCAATTCCAAAATCCTAGCTTGGCCACGCCTAAGCCATGCCGACCATGCTTCCATGCCGCTGGCTACCAAACGAAGGGTTGCAACAATCAACGGCCATCTTTCCATCTAAGATGCATATCTTAGCCGTCCAAGGTCACCAGCTAACGCATGACCACCTTTGGCCCAACGCCAAAATCCTAGCTTGGCCATGCCTAAGCCATGCCGGCCATGCTTCCATGCCGCTGGCTACCAAGCAAAGGGTTGCAATAATTAACGGCTACCCTTCCTCTCAAGATGCAAAATCTCGACCATCGAGGGTCACCACCGAGCCGGCAAGTCTCCCAAGATCAACTTTCCAAACAGCAACAACTTGCTACATGTTTTCCACAAAAACACTCGAGACATCAACGCATGTCACAAACTGGGGGATGCTCATTGGGTATTGGTTTGGCTGTTTACAGCGTGCGGCGTACACTACGCCCGTTATAAGAAAGTGTCATAAGGATGAGGCGGTTAGTAAATACAGGGAGTAATGGTGAAACGCTTTCTTTTATGGAACATCAATTCCAGGCGTTATCGTTTACCACCTCCTCCCATTTACTCACCCGTTTTCCATTTCTTAATGAGACCAGAGTACGTTTCACTTCGACTTGTATAAATAGGCATTACTTATTTCCACCGAACAACAAGTTCAGGTCAGGGAGCATACAACACTCAGAAAACATTTGCTAGCTCTCCATCGGTTAGCTTCCCACTTTCTGATACAAGTCGTAAAACAACTACTCTTCTAGAATCAACTATTCTGGTCTCAACACTTTCTCTGCTTCCCTCCCCAAAACCAACCCTTCTCATTCACTTTGTGACCGAAGCAAGTCTGGAACGGCCATTTCTTGGTTTAGGCCGGATTTGTACAGATTGATCTCTCGAATCTAAAGTACTCGCTTGCAGTACATTGTTTAGGGTTTAAATTCGTTTCTCACACACACACGAAATTACCAAAATCAGCAGAAACCGTTTTCACCCTCAAACAATAACATATCAAAACAAAATTACTTTGTAGTTTCGGTTTTGATATTGGTTATCAAAAATGGTGTGTGGAACCCTCGTGCTTAACTCTATAGGTTGCAAGTCTATTTTGAGATTTGTAAGATTCTTTTCGGTTTGTCCTTTATTTTTTCGTTTCTTTGTCATTTTGTGACAAAAAGGGGGAGAAATATATGGAGTAAACAAGTGATATTGGCATTGATTTTATATTGATTGGTATCACTAAGGGAAAGGACATTGGTGCTTAAACATTTATCTAACGAATGAGTAAAAGCATAGACTAAGGGGGAGTAACATATCATTATAAAGGAATAAAAAAGACGTGCGGATTGATAAAATCTACCTATCTTACCATTAGGGGGAGTAATATTCTTTGTTATCATAATGTCAACAACGGCATTAAGGATTAAATGTATACAGGTTATTGTGTTGTTGAATTCGGGAATCAAGCGTATGTGTAATGAATTCTTGTAATTTGTTTATCCATATAATGTACGAGTTTTGTCACTAAAATTGACAAAGGGGGAGATTGTTAGAGCATTGCTCGGTTGAACCCACCAAGCGTTGGTATGTCAAGTTTGGGTGTCATATTTTAGTGAATCAAAACTCATTTGAAGAGTCGCTTGATTATGTACTAGAGTCAACTTCGTATAGGTTAGCTTGAAAGTATTAGGATATGAGACATTACAAGTATTGCGAATACTTGAAGAAGTGAAGAAGTAAGAAGCTACAACGACAACATCATCCTTCCACTTGAGGTTAGTGATATTTGACTTGAACTATTTCATTCCCTAATGTATCTTTCAAGTCGTGCATATTGAAAACAAAACTTCGAAGCATGAACACTCTAGTTAGACATAGTATTAAGGAATACAATACGAGGTTTATTGCTTAACCATTAAACTTTGTAGATAAGACATCGACATAATCGTTTAAATGGTATTGTGATTATGTATGGGTATGAGGTGAGGATTTCATCCTTGGAAATAATGTTTTACATATGTTTTAAGGAAGTAAATTCATAAACTTGTTTTGTGAATCGAAAAGGAAATCGCCAGGCGTTAATGGTATTGTTATTCATTGCATATCTTGTGAACAACCAATATGTGTGATTAGTATAACCGCTCATGAATTGTTTGTGTTCTTGGTAAAATTATTCACAAAGGCCTGACTTTTGTATTGGTATGACTTTTATTAGTGAAACCGATCTTAAGTAATCACCTGAGATGGTATGATCGAGTTTGTGATTTTGTGTAAGACCAACTCTGGGTAAAGGGGAACCGATCCTAGTAAGAGGTGCAACACATCACAAAGGGGAATCGATCCTTGTATGAGGTGCAACATGTTTTAGCAGAAAGGGGAACCGATCCTATGGACATGTGCAACACGTTTTTAGGCAAAGAGGAACCGATCCTATGGACATGTGCAACACATTCAAGTTAGATACCATATATATGTGGGGAACCGATCCTAGTACCTAGTCAACCGAATTTTGAAAAGCTAGTGTGACTATGCACAGTACTCACATGGAGTAGAACCGAAACTTGTTTTAGTAGAACCGTTAAACCCATGATTGGTGATTGAGTGTTCTTGATCAACCACATAGTTCTTGAAAGTCACATGAACCAATACTAAACTTGTTTGGAAATGTGGCAAATCGGTTTCAAGATTGTAAGTATGAAAGAGGACTTACAGATTAAGGATGTCGACATACTTTGAACATGTGCAGTAACGCTTATTTTTAATTGTTCAAAGTTATTCCTTAATAGCTAAAGGAAGAAAATCCCAGGATCGAAACATAAATAAGTTATGAATCTTTTATTTAAGGTTTTTAATTTTATTCTAGGAAAATGAGAATTAGTAATGTGCATTTACTAGTTGAAGATTTTCCAAAGAGATTTTCGGTCACTATTTTGGACAGAGCATTTCTAGGAATTATGGAAACCGAATTTAGAATATATTGCATATCTTGAGAATATTTTCGGTTTTGGAAATTCCTTGGTGTCCAAACTTCCTTGTCTATAAATACTTGAAGTTTGCATTTCTAGCAAATTAATCCTTCGTGACAGCAAACTTCCTCGGTTGTGTTTTTACCGGTGAAGCCGCCTATTCGGAGAGGAGAGTAGCCTAATTAGGCGAAATCTCTTACGGCCGCTCAGTTTAAAGTCTTCTTTGGGATTGATAAGCTCTATTAGTATCGTTTGTGGGAAACTAGATAATTACGGTTTATCTTGTGTCTTCGATTGATTTGATTGACTAATGGTGGTTGAACTTTGATTGCACCTAGTTTGTTTATGCTTGAGAATCTTCTCTTCTGATATAAGATTCACTCAAACTAGATCGAGGTTTCGACAAGGATCTTTAGACTATTTATAGATCTAAAGACGTCTTATGATAATCCATTGTTAACAGACTACGTTCTGTGCGTGATTGATCACAAGAGATTCAAGTTGTTGAGTGCAGGCGTTTATTGAAGATCTAAGAAGATTTGAAGACAGAGAAGATATTGAAGATTTCTGATTTGGGGTTCATAATCTTTGGTGTGCACAATACTTGTTTCGGTATAGAGGATCCAACTATAATCGGTTTATCCTCGTGGTAGATTAGATTGAATAGTTGTGTAAATCGGCATCAATACAATTCTTTGTGATTAAAAGTATTGATTGCAAAATCTTAACAATTACCTTTGGTAGTTGAGAATAAGATAGATCTAAGAACCTGACGAAGGAGTTTATTGAGATAAACAGAAGAGCCTTTGTCGAACTCACATCACTTGGTTGAAGAGAGTTGCTACCAAACAGATTTGTTGTTCATTTACTGTTTGGAATACGAACCAAAGGAATTGTTCCAAGTACGTGACTTATTCATAAGTTGGAGGCGTGGGAATACAGACGGAATTAGGTGAACTATAGGTTTAGTTGCTTGGTCTCAACTATACGAAGTTGGTTTATTTTTGTATAACGGCTTAATCCTGAGAGTATTCAATTAAGGACAAGGTCCCTGGGTTTTTCTGCATTTGCGGTTTCCTCGTTAACAAAATCTTACTGTGTCATTTACTTTTATTTTCGCAATTATAATTGTTTGTTATTATAATTTAAAGTAAATTACACAAACGTTAATTCCTATTTTACTTGATAGTAATCATATTGTGTTTGGTTAAGTCTGAACCTCTTATCAAGTAAACATACTTTGTTGTTGCATTGTCTCGATCTCGTATCCATAGACAATCACACGAAGTGTGAACCGATTAGTTGCATTGTCTCGACTCAGTCCATAGACAATCACTTTCGGAGAAAGGACTTATAGGTAGGAAAAGTTTTAGCTTGAGGTATATTTGGGTACCCTCGCCTTTTCAATGGTATCGAAAGCAGTGCAAACACGAAAAGATCTAACAATCTGTGTTTGGTGCGATCCAACCTATAAGAATGAACTCGAGTTCTCGGGAATCGACTTCAATTAACGTATCGCCAATATTTGCCGGAACAAACTATCTATGGTGGAAATCTGCTATGAGATCTTTTCTTCAATCACAAGACTTTAATACTTGGCTATTAGTCGTCGATGGTTATATTCGTCCAAAGATAGAAAATTCAGAAACTGAGTTTAAACGCTTAGTAGATTTTTCAAACGAAGAAAAGGTGCTTGCAAAGTAGAATTCAGATGGTTTGAATGCTATAATAATGTAATTCGTGATCTACAACATCATGTATCAACATGTCAAACTTCGAAAGAAGCTTGGGATAATCTTCAGATCGTATTCGAAGAAAACACTTCAGACAAAGAAGCTAGACTTCAAACTCTTACGTCCGATTGGGAAAACCTTCGAATGGATGACAACGACAATTTTGAAGAGTTTCATCTTAAACTCTCTGAGATAATTAATGCCTCTTTCTCTCTTGGAAAGACTATCTCTGAAAAGGATATAGTGTGCAAAATTCTCAGATCATTGCCACCACGATACGATTCTAAGAAACATGCAATCATAGAAGCAAATGATCTCTTAACTCTCTCACAAAGCACACTCGTTGACCATGAATCACAGTCTATTCAAAGTAAAGGAATCGCTTTTAAAGCTGCAAAAATTCCGAAAGCTCCAATGAAGAGGAATAGACAGGTGGATGATTCAGATGAACGGATTGCAGAAAATTCTGATGATGAAATTGAACAATCATTATCATTGATTACTAGACAATTTCGAGATCTCTTAAAGAAGAGAAATAAGAGATTCGTTAAGGATACTCATCGATCTTCTCGCCCACATGATCGAGTTCCTGTCAAAAAGGATCATGAAGAAGATGATGAATATCAGCCGCAGTGCTTTAAGTGTAAAGGGTTTGGTCATATTGCTAAAGACTGTCCCAATCTTAAGAAATACACCGGAAGCAAGGCTTTGGTCAGAACTCTAGATGAGACCTCGATTCATACGATTCTGAAGAAGAGGAAACAACTAATATTGCGTTAGTTGTCGATCTTATTTCTTCCTCCTCCATTAGTGATTTACCCATTTTAAAAATGGACATGTCTTCCGATGTTATTAAATCATTTAGATTTTTGTTAAAGGGAGAGCAAAAAGTGATATGAGGAGAGCGAAAATCGTTGTCGACTCGCTAACTCGGTCGATTCCTACGGTGAGTCAATAAGTATTTTAGTTTGGCCTTAAATACCATCTTCTCCTAACCAAACATGCTAACCGCTAACTAATATCTAATATAACTTAAGGTCAAGTTATGGCTGAATCACATATTTATTAGGCTGATTGGGAAGTAGCTGATCGTTTACGGTAGGAATTTAGGGAATACCTATGTTTTGTATAAAGGGTTTTAAAAGTGCAAAGAACTAGCAGTTGTTAATTAATTACCATGTTTGGTCTGTGTTCAAGCTGCTATTGTTAATCCGTTATACATCATAAATCTGGCTGGAGAAGTACAATTAATTTAAACCAATCAAAGTCAAAACTAGTTTTGCATTTTTAATTCAGATTGGTGATCTAGTTTCTATGGAATAAGTTGTTTTTTCATTAGAAAAATTATGATGGGATTGTTGAGACAACGATCAACAGTTGTAGTTAGTACTGTTCACGGATTGAAAATCACACAATCCAAGATTGATTACCCCCGGAAAGTTATTCCAGATACGAGTTCTCCATTTGCAAACCCACTTATGGAAGTGGAGGATTTAGCGGCAATAATGGATGTTATGTTGGTTCTAAAGGAAGGAAATGGGCCTGTGATTTTGGATCTAAAATTTCTGCCGGAAGTAAGGTTAATAAAATGTGTTTGGGTGTTGGAGCGTGTAAAAGGAACGTGTGTCATTAAGGGTATTTTTGTCCGAGTCAAATAAGTTTATCAAACCGGCCAAGTTAGTGAGACAACAACGATTTTCACTCTCCTCAGATCACTTTTCGCTCTCCCTCTAACAAAAATCATCATCTAATGGTAAAGGGAAAAATAAGACAAGATGCAAAAACTCTCTCAAAAACAGAATTGCTAATAGTTGCATAGGCAACCCAAGTCAATCTCAAGATACTTCGCTAGTTCGAGGTAACAAGAAGATAATTTCTCATACGATACTAGATCAAGGACACTCTGGTTGTTCGAAATCCCATAATGAGAGACCACTTGATCGGTATTAGAATTCTTTCCTCACCTTGTGTGCCAAATTGAGTGAGGAAGAAGGAAAATCAAGGCACTTATATGTAGATTATGGGAATAAAATCTAGTATTTGAAAATATTTGATATATTCGTATTTATAGGAATATTATATTTTCGGAGGTATGAAAATTATAAAAAGATCCTTCTCCTTCTTTGATCATTCCTTGTCCGAACCATGAGTCTGGATCCAACATCTTCTTATGGCAAGATGCTAGATCAGAAAGATCAACTTAAGATTAAGTCTGGATCTTCTCTTGATATTAAGAGTAAAATCAAAAAGGAGATTGTCTTAGCAAGAAGGAAAGAGAGAATACGCTGAGGAAAGACCAGTGTATTGAAGCATTGACACACTTTTGTGTTCAATCAAAGACAGAATTACATGCTCTTGCAGAATCCTTCACGAAAATTTCTCACCTGCAAGAAGTTCTGGTCAAGCAACAAGGTTTTCTACTTGAAGGAATTCACAAGATGAAGACTGAGAGTAGTAATCCGCCTTCATTTAGCACTGATATGAAGGACTGAGTTGCAAAAGGAAAATAGACATCAATTTTTGATTTCTTTCAATGATTGTATTAGGTCTATTATGAATAAAACTATCATGAATAAAATTATTTGATTTATAATTTTTCTTGTGATAGTTTTTGATTTACATAGCCTGTGCTTGAATGCTTTATTATTGCTATGTATGTTTATGGAATATTTGATTTCGGTTTTATTACCTTGATATTCGATCTCATAATGTTGTGAACCCTTATGGTTTGGGTGACTTTTTGATTTAGCAGGATTAAGTTCTAGCCCATGTTGGTAGGCTTTATCAAAGGATCATGAGGGATTCTGATAGAAACAATATGTGAAAAAGTCACAATATGTTGAATCGGTTTTGGTTTAGCAAAAAAGCATATGTGTTTCGAGGGTTTTCAACTTTTGCTTGCAATAGTTAAAAACTGGTTTTCAACCTTTCTCTGGTAAAGGTTGGTTGTTGTTATTCTTTTGTTTTGTTAAAGGATGACAACATAATGATATTTCGATATCAATTCTCCCTGGAAGAAGATGCAAACAAATTGGAGAAAAGGATGTGAAATTTGAGGTAACGATGTTGTTAGTTAATTGTTTCCCTGTTTAAGAAAAGCCTGATTTTATTGCGTATATTTATTGCTTTTGCTTAACAAAATTTCGGTAAAATTATTGTTTTATTCTATTATGTGTGTATGGATGTGTGTGTGATTCAATTGGTTCCGGTTAAGAAAAACTATTGTTATCTTGCTTTATTGTGTGGTATCAATTGTTTAGGCTTACAAAATTTCGGTGCAATTGCAGTGCTTTAATGTCTATGTTGTTTCAATTGCTTCCGGTTGAGGTGAATAATTATGCAAGTTGATTTATTTTGGTTTGTATGAATACTTTATGGCTTAACGAAAGAAAAGGTTTACGAGATGAATTGTTTAGTCCAATTCAATTCTGGATAAGAGAAACTAAGTTAATTCTGATCTTAGTTAGACTTATCAAAGTGGAGGTTTCGGTTATTCAAGTCTAATCGAGTGCCTCAACAAGAAATGCTAGTTAACTAACCTAGTACTTGTCTTGTTTAAAACTGAAAGTTCTAAGTTATATGGATAATTAGAACCTGATGAGAAAAATACAGTTATCTTTATTTTGGTCTTATCGAATAAGCGATTGTATTTGTAGAATCGGTTTAGCAAAGGGACTAAGGTGCTTAGTTGATTTTTGGTTTGCTAAACTATTAGGGAAAATTGCTTCGGGAAATTGTTTCCTTGATAACATATCAAAACAAAATTACTTTGTAGTTTCGGTTTTGATATTGGTTATCAAAAATGGTGTGTGGAACCCTCGTGCTTAACTCTATAGGTTGCAAGTCTATTTTGAGATTTGTAAGATTCTTTTCGGTTTGTCCTTTATTTTTTCGATTCTTTGTCATTTTGTGACAAAAAGAGGGAGAAATATATGGAGTAAACAAGTGATACTGGCATTGATTTTATATTGATTGGTATCACTAAGGGAAAGGACATTGGTGCTTAAACGTTTATCTAACGAAAGAGTAAAAGCATAGACTAAGGGGGAGTAACATATCATTACAAAGGAATAACAAAGACGTGCGAATTGATAAAATCTACCTATCTTACCTTTAGGGGAGAAATATTCTTTGTTATAATGATGTCAACAACGGCATTTAAGGATTAAATGTATACAGGTTATTGTGTTGTTGAATTGTAATGAATTCTTGTAATTTGTTTATCCATATGATGTAAGAGTTTTGTCACTAAAATTGACAAATGAGGAGATTGTTAGAGCATTGCTCGGTTGAACCCACCAAGCGTTGGTATGTCAAGTTTGGTTGTCATATTTTAGTGAATCAAAACACATTTAAAGAGTCGCTTGATTATGTACTAGAGTCAACTTCGTATAGGTTAGCTTGAAAGTATTAGGATATGAGACATTACAAGTATTGCGAAGACTTGAAGAAGTAAGAAGCTACAACGACAACATCATCCTTCCACTTGAGGTTAGTGATATTTGACTTGAACTATTTCATTCCCTAACGTATCTTTCAAGTCGTGCATATTGAAAACAAAACTGTGAAGCATGAACACTCTAGTTAGACATAATATTAAGGAATACAATACGAGGTTTATTGCTTAACCATTAAACTTTGTATATAAGACATCGACATAATCGTTTAAATGGTATTGTGATTATGTATGGGTATGAGGTGCGGATTTCATCCTAGGAAACAATGTTTTACATATGTTTTAAAGAAGTAAATTCATAAACTTGTTTTTTGAATCGAAAAGGAAATCGCCAGGCGTTAATGGTATTGTTATTCATTGCATGTCTTGTGAACAACCAATATGTGTGATTAGTATAACCGCTCATGACTTGTTTGTGTTCTTGGTAAAATTATTCACAAAGGCCTGACTTTTGTATTGGTATGACTTTTATTAGTGAAACCGATCTTAAGTAATCACCTGAGATGGTATGATCGAGTTTGTGATTTTGTGTAAGACCGACTCTGGGTAAAGGGGAACCGATCCTAGTAAGAGGTGCAACACATCACAAAGGGGAATCGATACTTTTGTGAGGTGCAGCATGTTTTAGCAGAAAGGGGAACCAATCCTATGGACATGTGCAACACGTTTTTAGGCAAAGAGGAACCGATCCTATGGACATGTGCAACACGTTCAAGTTAGATACCATATATATGTGGGGAACCGATCCTAGTACCTAGTCAACCGAATTTTGAAAAGCTAGTGTGACTATGCACAGTACTCACATGGAGATAAAACCGAAACTTGTTTTGGTAGAACCGTTAAACCCATGATTGGTGATTGAGTGTTCTTGATCAATCACATAGTTCTTGAAAGTCAGATGAACCAATTCTAAACTTGTTTGGAAGTGTGGCAAATCGGTTTCAAGATTGTAAGTATGAAAGAGGACTTACAGAGTAAGGATGTCGACATACTTTGAACATGTGCAGTAACGCTTATCTTTAATTGTTCAAAGTTATTCCTTAATAGCTAAAGGAAGAAAATCCCAGGATCGAAACATAAATAAGTTAAGAATCTTTTATTTAAGGTTTTTAATTTTATTTTAGGAAAATTAGAATTAGTAATGTGCATTTACTAGTTGAAGATTTTCCAAAGAGATTTTCGGTCAATATTTTGGACAGAGCATTTCCAGGAATTATGGAAACCGAATTTGGAATATATTACATATCTTGAGAATATTTTCGGTTTTGGAAATTCCTTGGTGTCCAAACTTCCTTGTCTATAAATACTTGAAGTTTGCATTTCTAGCAAACTAATCCTTCATGACAGCAAACTTCCTCGGTTGTTGATAGACGCATTTATGTGTCTAATTTGTCCTCAATGTTTCGTATTGTTAGTACTCGTTTTTGTCCTTATTATGGTGTTTTGTGTGTTTGTAGGTAGTTCTTTGGAAATAAAGATTGTTGGAAAATTCGGCTCGAAAAGTTGCTCGGAACACCCCCGGAGGACATTTGCTATTCGGACTCCCACTTTGGATAAGGGGTAACCCAATTACTAAGGGGCACCCAACTGATATTCGCACCCCCAGCTGTTGGATAAGGGCTGACCTTCTTCTCCATTTGAATTTTATAAATGGCGGGAAAATTTTATGTTTACTGCGTAACTTTCTGTTGGATTTGTGGAGGAGTTTCAATGAGACTCAACCACTGGTTTTGATCGAGATGAACGTGATATACCCAAATAAAGCTGGTATGGGTGATCGGATGAATTTAGTTGGGTTGTATAATCCGAGAGAAGAAAAAAACAGGGCAGCACGGTTACGGGAAGAGAAACACGGGATTACAGCGAGTTCAACGTGTGCTGATCGTGTTTGGATTGAGATGGGTCTCTGCAGAAGCGTGTAGGAGATAAATAAGCAGAGTTTGCAGCTGTAAGGCGCGTGAAGAGGTATAAAAGAAAAAAAAATATCCCGTATCTTGCATGGAGAATAATCAAAAATATATTGCAATTACACGCGAGATTTTGCTTCTGCTGGGTTATAAATAGGTGCTGGGAGGTCATAGAAGAGATACAGAGAGATTGGGGATAGTTTAGAGCAACAACAGAGTCAGAAATTGGAGTTACAGGGAGCTGCCATTGCTGCTCCTGTGAAGAGCACGAAGAACATTAGACTGTAGGGGACAGTCGTATAGCTACAGTGATAACGACTCACAACTGTGGGTCGTAGTTCAGGAGACATTCGTTTTGGAACAGTGCAAACGACGCTTCTAATTTATCGTTCTCTGTAACATTTAGTTTTGTAACAAATATAAGTGTTACAAAATCCAGTTTTATAATTTTTCTCCCAATTCATTTTTGTGAACACCTTTTTGAGCAATGAAAAATTCCTTTGAGTGTGTTTTCACCATGCGGAGCTAGAACCCATCACTGGGACGACGGAGGAAGCTGTTTTGCACCCATGTGGTAATTCTAATTAATTCCTTTATGACTATTTGCACTATTATAATTGATTTATGATTTTTCTTGATTATTTGTGAATTCGTTAGATGTCGCATGCTTAGTCTTAGGTACTTTAGATGCGTCATGCTTGTGAATTACATATAATTCTTTATAAAATCTACCTTGGCAAAGAATTAGAGTCGATGTTTGTTATTTTATGAGCTTTAATTGTCCGGAATTAATAGATGAACCGCATGAATGTGAGAATTGGTGGAATCCCGAGTCCCAGTAACTCTCTTCATCTTGTGACATAAATTGTATATATTCTCTTTTGTTTATTATTTTCTTTAAGCCTTTAAATTTAATCTCAACAAAGTCCGAGTGAACGACAACCTATTTACTACAACAACAATTAAAAATATCATCAATTTTTGGCGCCGCCGATGCGGACTTGTGTATAGATTTGTTTTTAGGTTTTATTTTCATTTTTATTATTTTTGTTCTTTTTTTCGCCTTTTGGTATTTCTTGTTTGTTTTCAGATTTGGAACTGAGCTAAAGAAAAAGGGAGAAAGCGCTGAAAACAAAAGCGAAGCCAAAGAAGGAAAGAAAAGAGGAATCCAAAAGGAGTGAAGAAGAAGATTTTGTATATAGTGTAATTATTATTTATTTATTTTTAGAAACTGTAATTAGGTAATTATTTTTTTAATTTTTATTTTTATTTTTGGACTTTTTAATTTTTGGACTTTTGGACATTATTTATTTTATTTTATTTTTTAAACCCTAAGGAAGGGTTAGTTTAAATATAAAGTGCACAGGGAAGGACGACAGTTACGATACTGTCTCGGCCCCTCGGGTTCGTACATGACATAGGAGTTGTGGCCCGAGTCGACCTCAACGGTTCATCCCCCGTCCGGAACGGGAGGTAAGAATTCTAAACACCCGCGAATCCCCTGTCAGTGGGTTTACTGGATGATTTTGTATGCATATATGTTGAGGACCTGAAATCGGATTTAATTTTCTAGTAAAGGGCAAGGCATGGCCATATCAAGATAAGGACTCGGATTTCATCACCGTTTCCTTCTTGCCCGCCTTAGGAACACGTAACCTACGCGAACCTAAGCCTTAAAATACTGACTAGAACGAGACCGATAGGGTAACGAGCTTAATAGGAAAGTCATTCGAAAAATATTGGTTACTCTTTTAAGCATACTTCGAAGCTCATGATGGTTTCGGTAAGTTGAATGCGTGACTGCGCCGCCTTGTAATGCGGTGAGGCCTTGGGTATCAAAGCTCCACGTAGCTTCCCTTGCCTCTATTCAACTTACTTTGACTCGGATTGATTCCAGAGGGGTTTGCTTAAATTGTAACGAATTCCCTTTCGAAGTATTAGAAGCTGGTCTAGAAAACAATCTAAGTGGAGTCATCATGCTTTTTGTTTGCTAGAAATCAGTAGGTTTGTTGTGGTCGAGTCATCCTTGTTTATGCTTGTGTAGAATTCCATTGCAGTTAGGATGTCAAACTGGTATTATAATAGCCATCACAATGAATATGAATATCCAACTGAACAATATGGACATCACTCTTTTTATGACCATAGTGTGAATAGTGGTTGGGAGCATCCACCTTCTCAAGGTTATGGTTCATACCATGGTGAGCCCAGTTACTATTCGCATACTCACCAGTCATATGAGCAAAACAATCCCTATATTTCTCTAGAAGAGGCTTTCAAGAGTCATTCCTTATTTGTGAAGGAAACCTTTAATATTACGGACGAGTCCCCCAGAGTACCAACTAGGATGTCTTTAGAAGAGACTCTTAAGCAATTTACTGAAAGTACAAATAGGATTGTCGAAAAACTTTCTCGAAATAATCTTAATTTCCAATACAGTGTTTCCAATAATACCCATGAAAAGGAGGATATTTATTCGCATAATCAAGATGACGAGGTTAGAATTGGTAACACTACTTGTTTAGATGAGGTTCGATCATTTTCATGTTATTATAGTGATGATCATGATGTGGATAGTGTTGATGAAGAATCTGAAGTTTTTAGGCATAGTGATCAGGAATTTGTTACTCCGATTGAACTTTATAATGATAATACTATTTCTGGTTCAAATCCCAATAATTTTAATAATTATTCACCTATTCGAAAGGACGAGGATTTGACTAGAGATGCCACCGTTTTAGACGATGTAGTTCATGATCCTTTAGCCTGCAATATGTTGGATAATCCATTATTTGATGTGCCTATAAGTGAATCAGAGGAAGTAACTATGATTAACACCTTAGTTAACGGGCCTTTACTAGAAACTTTCGCTGATAATCCTTTATATGATTGTGATGATGGTTTAGAGGAAAGAGTTTACCCCGAGAATACTGTTTTAGAGTCTAGTGATTTAGAAACACTAGTCTTAGAAGACGATAAACTCGTAGAGATGAGTAAGGATGCATTACCTGATAATAACTTAGAAGAATCAATTGACCATTTTCAGGATTCTGATGTTCTAGAAATTAGGGAAATTGTGACTAGTCTATCTAGAGACACCGAAAACTCTAAGTTTGGGGGTGATTATCACTCTCCTAGTGCCTTACCTTTAACTCGGAAAGTCCCCTCACTTAGGACTGGACATCCGTGCCTCAACCATTTTACAAGATTATCTTCATACACTTTTTCCCGAACCTAGTTGTGTCCATAAAGAAGTTCGGTTGTTAGAAACCCATCCTCCGGTTGATGTGGTTAACCTGTGCTATGATACCACGATTGACTTTGTTTTCCCACCAAAACCTTCCTTCCAATTTTGGGAACGTATAAGTTTCAGATGTGTCAATTATTAAGTTTTGAGACTAAACCTAATTACTTTAGGATATTAGGGTCGACACATTTGCTTAAGGAAGACCACCAATCTTATTGTGGTCAGCTGTGTAAGTCAAAACTGATTGACTTAGAGGATCCTCAATTATTCAGGTTATTATTATGTGCTTCTAAGTTTTTATTTGAGTTTTTCCAGACTCTAGAGCCTGAACATTCGGATCTAACTCATGAGGAAACGCAACCCATGAAAATATGTTATCTGGACCCTTTTATAGAGCCTGAACCCGAACCACAACTAGATGTAGTTGTCTTAAACAAAAAAATAGATAAGGGTATTTTGGATATCTTCCTGGTCTGTTGCAGTCTCCTCTTCTTGTGGTTAGCACTTTTTGATCCAGATGACCCGCAGTTATTCCGGCTGTTGCTATATGATTCTTCGAGGTGACTAATCCTTTCCAATGTCTGGCTGAAGACTTTAAACTTAGCACTTCTTGGAGGTAACCCATGCTCTTGCAACACGGTAATATTTTTCCTTAACTCTTTTCTTCAAGTGGTAACAGTTTCTCATTGTTCATGCTTTTAATTTCATCTTTAGAACATTGAGGACAATGTTAGATTTAAGTTTGGGGGTGGGGAAGAAACTTCTTGTTAGTTTTTAGTTGCAATAAATAAACTCCAGAGCCTAGAAATTTATGTTTATTAAGGATGGAACTAACCAATCTAAGTGGATGGAAGCATTTTGGTTGTAAGAGTTGAGGAACCAATCTGATTAGATGGAAACATCTAAATAGTTTATTCATAAAAGCACAGAGCTCGGGTGTTAGAAAAATAAAACATGGTAGTTTCGCCATATCCTCGTGATGGAAACATCGAAAGAATCCTGATCACTTCTTTTATTTTTATTTTTACCATTGCTAGGGTGAAATAGAGTGACTGAGATACAAAAAAAAATACAAAAAAAATAATAATAATAATATAATACAAAAAAAAAAAAAAAACTGACCACTAGACCAACCGGAATAAATACAATAAAGTCGACCACTGGTACCCTTGTATATGCCAGCTGAGTTGACCTAGAGTTAGGATTATCGACCACTGGTTCCCTTGTATATGCCAGTGTGTTGATATTAGTCCGCATCAAGTATCTCAGTCCATTAGGATAGGTTCACCTTAGTCAACATCATCCACGTTTTTCTACATCCATCTTCTTAATCTATCCATGTGATTGGTTGACTCCGGTTTATGATGTCTAGAAACTATCTGAGTAGAGCTCTGTCACTTTATATGAATTTTAGTATGCTTGAGTGCAAACTCGTGTACAGCAATTGGAATTTCGCATCAGGGTACTTCCTCCAGCAGTCAATAAGTATGCCAACCAAGGAGATTCTTTAGTGCCTTCCAAGGTTCTGCGTAGATATCTAGGGTCTGGAGTAAAGGTTTTGTGGGTACACCTCTGGTAATCCCTCCGGAGACAACACTCCGCCGCTAGGACCACCTAGCGGTTTAACGGCTTGCTGCACGTGCTAAGTGTAGTCATTTTATTTTCTAGATTAGATTTGCTCGGGACTAGCAAATAATAAGTTTGGGGGTATTTGATAGACGCATTTATGTGTCTAATTTGTCCTCAATGTTTCGTATTGTTAGTACTCGTTTTTGTCCTTATTATGGTGTTTTGTGTGTTTGTAGGTAGTTTTTTGGAAATAAAGATTGTTGGAAAATTCGTCTCGAAAAGTTGCTCGGAACACCCCCGGAGGACATTTGCTATTCGGACTTCCACTTTGGATAAGGGGTAACCCAATTACTAAGGGGCACCCAACTGATATTCGCACTTTTTTTTGTTGGATAAGGGTGACCTTCTTCTCCATTTGAATTTTATAAATGGCGGGAAAATTTTGTGTTTACTGCGTAACTTTCTGTTGGATTTGTGGAGGAGTTTCAATGAGACTCAACCACTGGTTTTGATCGAGATGAACGTGATATACCCAAATAAAGCTGGTATGGGTGATCGGATGAATTTAGTTGGGATGTATAATCCGAGAGAAGAAAAAAACAGGGCAGCACGGTTACGGGAAGAGAAACACGGGATTACAGCGAGTTCAACGTGTGCTGATCGTGTTTGGATTGAGATGGGTCTCTGCAGAAGCGTGTAGGAGATAAATAAGCAGAGTTTGCAGCTGTAAGGCGCATGAAGAGGTAAAAAAAGAAAAAAAATATCCCGTATCTTGCATGGAGAATAATCAAAAATATATTGCAATTACACGCGAGATTTTGCTTCTGCTGGGTTATAAATAGGTGCTGGGAGGTCATAGAAGAGATACAGAGAGATTGGGGATAGTTTAGAGCAACAACAGAGTCAGAAATTGGAGTTACAGGGAGCTGCCATTGCTGCTCCTGTGAAGAGCACGAAGAACATTAGACTGTAGGGGACAGTCGTATAGCTATAGATGATAACGACTCACAATGTGGGTCGTAGTTCGAGAGACAAATCGTTTTGGAACAAAGGCAAACGACGCTTCTAATTTATCGTTCTCTGTAACATTTAGTTTTGTAACAAATATAAGTGTTACAAAATCCAGTTTTATAATTTTTCTCCCAATTCATTTTTGTGAACACCTTTTTGAGCAATGAAAAATTCTTTTGAGTGTTTTTCACCATGCGGAGCTAGAACCCATCACTGGGACGACGGAGGAAGCTATTTTGCACCCATGTGGTAATTCTAATTAATTCCTTTATGACTATTTGCACTATTATAATTGATTTATGATTTTTCTTGATTATTTGTGAATTCGTTAGATGTCGCATGCTTAGTCTTAGGTACTTTAGATGCGTCATGCTTGTGAATTACATATAATTCTTTATAAAATCTACCTTGGCAAAGAATTAGAGTCGATGTTTGTTATTTTATGAGCTTTAATTGTCTGGAATTAATAGATGAACCGCATGAATGTGAGAATTGGTGGAATCCCGAGTCCTAGTAACTCTCTTCATCTTGTGACATAAATTGTATATATTCTCTTTTGTTTATTATTTTCTTTAAACCTTTAAATTTAATCTCAACAAAGTCCGAGTGAACGACAACCTATTTACTACAACAACAATTAAAAATATCATCAGTTGTGTTGTTACTGGTGATGCCGCCTATTCGGAGAGGAGAGTAACCTAATTAGGCGAAATCTCTTACGGCCGCTCAATTTAAAGTCTTCTTTGGGATTGAGAAGCTCTATTAGTACCGTTGGTGGGAAACTAGATAATTGCGGTTTATCTTGTGTTTTCGATTGATTTGATTGACTAACGGTGGTTGAACTTTGATTGCACCTAGTTTGTTTATGCTTGAGAATCTTCTCTTCTGATATAAGATTCACTCAAACTAGATCGAAGTTTCGACAGGGATCTTTAGACTGTTTGTATATATAAAGACGTCTTGTGATAATCCATTTTTAACAGACTTCGTTCTGTGCGTGATTTATCACAAGAGATTCAAGTTGTTGTGTGCAGGCGTTTATTGAAGATCTAAGAAGATTTGAAGACAAAGAAGATATTGAAGATTTCTGATTTGGGGTTCATAATCTTTGGTGTGCACAATACTTGTTTCGGTATAGAGTATCCAACTATAATCGGTTTATCCTTGTGGTAGATTAGATTGAATAGTTGTGTAGATCGGCATCAATACAATTCTTTGTGATTAAAAGTATTGATTGCAAAATCTTAACAATTACCTTTGGTAGTTGAGAATAAGATAGATCTAAGAACCTGACGAAGGAGTTTATTGAGATAAACAGAAGAGTCTTTGTCGAACTCACATCACTTGGTTGAAGAGAGTTTCTATCAAACAGATTTGTTGTTCCTTTACTGCTTGGAATACGAACCAAAGGAATTGTTCCAAGTACGTGACTTATTCATAAGTTGGAGGCGTGGGAATACAGACGGAACTAGGTGAACTATAGGTTTAGTTGCTTGGTCTCAACTATACGAAATTGGTTTAATTTTGTATAGAGGCTTAATCCCGAGAGTATTCAATTCTGGACAAGGTCCCGGGGTTTTTCTGCATTTGCGGTTTCCTCGTTAACAAAATCTTGTTGTGTCATTTACTTTTATTTTCCGCAATTATAATTGTTTGTTATTATAATTTAAAGTAAATTACACAAACGTTAATTCCTATTTTACTTGATAGTAATCCTATTGTGTTTTGTTAAGTCCGAACCTCTTATCAAGTAAACATACTTCGTTGTTGTATTGTCTCGATCTCGTATCCATAGACGATTACACGAAGTGTGAACCGATTAGTTGCATTGTCTCGACTCAGTCCATAGACAATCACTTTCGGAGAAATGACTTATAGGTAGGAAAAGTTTTAGCTTGAGGTATATTTGGGTACCCTCGCCTTTTCATCTGTGATTGCTAAGGAGATGTCAATTGAGAAGGAAAATGATGGAGGTGTGAATATTGAGAATGTAGAGGTGCTCATCCCACCCATTGATGTGCAACCCAACCAGCAAATGGTAGCAGATGGTGTTGGAGCTTTTGAGAAAATGGCAGAGAGTGGTGATCTGAATGAAGAATTGTTTATTGAAAGCAAGACTTATACTAGAAGGAATAAAGACTCAAGTAAAAGGTGTGTCAAACCAAAGCAAACTCCAATTTGTCATTTGAATCCTTTTGGCGTTTTAGGATCAAGTTCTGAAATTGTTAATGCTGAAACGGTGGAAGCACTTCCTAAGAGTCGAGAAGAAGAAGACAAGTCAGTTGATACATCTTGCGAAGTTGAGAAGAACCATGAGGATGTGGTTACTTGTGAAGATGCAAGCGAGGAGTCAGAGCATGGAACTGATGTGGAAGAGTTGTGTGTTGAAAAGTTGAAGCCCTTATAGGATGTCTCTCGAAGAAAACCAATGTCGAAAGAGCAACATATAGGTACTCTAATGAATCTAAGTTCCTTGATAGGAGCTCCTATTGGAGATAAAGAAGCTGAGGCGAAAAACATCTTTGGTGGCATCGTAGACAGATACAAATCCTTGAAAGCAGATAAGGATTTGGGGTCGAGTAGTGAGAAATTAGGTAGAGGAAAAAGAGCTTCTGCCAAGAAGAAGCTGTAGAATTCTCGTGATGCTCTTGAGCTTTTCTTTTAGGTTGCTAGGTTTGCTAGCTTTGTCGCAGCTGTTTGTTCGATTCGGCTTTTCAGCCTTCTCTTGTTGCGCTTAGGCGCCTTCTTCTAAAAAAAAAATGTAAATTAGATGTAGAAATATGACCTGAGTTCAAGCTTGTCATAGCCTAATCCTAAGAAAAGACCTTTTACGTATGATCTACTTGGCAACTAAAATACTTTTTGTTCTCACTGGCACCCAATACTTCAAGTTGTTGAACTGTTAGTATGGAAGTTGGTAGTATAATTTGACTCCCAAACCAAAACAACAAACACCTATATAATCAAAACCAACCTCGATAATTTGTGCAACAAAATCAGAGTCCATCCCACTGCATAATATGGTAAAGTTAGTACCAGGAATTCCAGTTGAAAATATTATATTGTACATGCTTTAATTAATGGCACATCATTTGATTTGATTCTACCTCCTTTAGTTTGAGAGAGCTGCAACAACCATTACCATAATGAAGAGTTGGCAGTGAGAAAAGAAGCTTATAATCATTGTGGTGAAACATGCACATGGAGATATCAGTGAGCCTCCTGGAAATGTTAGTCGGAGAAAGTTTTTTAAATTTTAGTTAAAACTAAACAAACAGATTCATAATCCAGCCCATCCAAAAATATTGGTTAACCAACATATATGTATGCTATATGTATCTTGCTATGTTTGAGCACAACCTTCACTGGATCAATATATTGTTCCCTACTGCTAATCTCAATGATGGTCTGAAACACTTCAAAGAAAGTTGGATACATTACTATACCTGCCATTTTATCTCCATCGAATGTTTCTAACAGTTCTAAGTAGTGACCAAAAGATGACACCACTACGTAACCTATGGCTTTCCATATCTGTATTTATGTTATGGAAAAATCTAAATACAACCATAAAAATTCAGCATAAATACAGCTATGTCATTGAGAGTCCGTGTGCTGATAAGCCCTTTATCGGCAAAATCTAAATACAACCATAAAAATTCTAAAATCAAAACAAAAAAGAGAAAAGGAGCAAATCCTAATTTATGTTTTTGTAATTTTCAATAAAACATAAAAAGAAAACTGATTTTACCTGGTGTGCTTGTTAATCACAACAGAGAAAAGAATTAACCAAAGCTATTATTGTTATTAGTACGAAATTGTTTGTTAGCTCATACCAACCGTAAAAATTCGACTGCATAAGCAATGGAGGTTATTAGAGTTCAGAGTTTGGTAAAAAATGGCGCAAGTATAAATCCTCATATGCAAAAAATCGAAGATAAACACAGACATAACAAGAGAACAAAAAAACCGCTAGACATATCCATGTTGATCCTGAAATATTTATATTTCCTCTTTGATTCTTTCTCTGCACGTCCATGTATTGTTACCTGCAATATCAACAACGAAGAGAAAGAAATCAATAGCAATCACAACTTGACAATTAGGGTTTACAAAGAAAAAGAAGCATGGAGAGGAAAGAAAGCGGCAAAAAAAGAAAAAGAGATAATTATGGAATAAAGAAAGATAGAGTCGCGAATACATTAAAAAAAGAGACGTGGGGGTGAAGATTGGTGGTGTGAAAAAGCGAATGATTCATATTGGTTCAAACATCCTAGGTGGGGCCAGAAGCTCTAGAAATCAAGCTTGATTCAGCTTTTAATCACAACGGAGGAAATTCACGTGAAATCATATTAATTAATTAATATTAATATGATTTCAGGTATCATTACTCTCGTAACATGTTAGCATCCTAATTTTTTTTTGAATTTGTCCAAATTCGTGTCCGCATAGTGTTGCCCGGTCCTGAACGCTCATGGTTCCTTCGGAGTTCGGACTAGTAAAAGAACTCTTAAAATAGTCGAAATTTTTATATTAAGGTTGTGTTTGTAAATTCGGAAGAATATCTTTGAGGATGAGATAAGATTTCTCGAAGCAAAAGAAGCCACGAAACACAATCCATATAAAAGAAGCCATCTCCAATTTGACACAACTCTGTAGTTACTAATGGAGTCCTGCCCTTTATCAAGAATTCTACCCTTTACATCGTCTTCAACATTCTGTATAAAGAATAAATCTCAAACTAGATTCATGTGTGGTTCTCTAACTTCATCCTTCTTAATACAACCAAATCTACAAATCTCAGCTGCTTTTAGAAGCCCAAAAGGATTTGGTTCTTCTCCAAAGAAACTTAAGAAGAAAAACAACATTGGTGAGTTAAAACCAAAGAGGTTAAATGAAAATGATTATAATGATGAAGAATTTGAAGAAGAAGAAGAAGATGTAATTCCCGAGATTATAACAAATAGAATGATGACTAGAATGGGGATATCAGTGGGAATTCCATTGTTCATTGGCTTATTGTTTTTCACGTTCTTTTATTATCTAAAAGTTGTGTTAAAACTTGATATACCAACATGGGTGCCATTTATTGTATCATTTTTCTTCTTTGGCTCAGCTTTATTAGGTGTTAGTTATGGAATTGTTTCTTCAAGTTGGGATCCAATGAGAGAAGGTTCCCTCTTAGGTTGGAATGAAGCAAGAAGGAATTGGCCTGTGTTCTGGCAATCTTTATGGGGTGGAAGATCAGTTAATAAGTAGATATGGAAAGAAAGAACTAATTGTTCTAAATGGTGAGGGAGAGAGTGATGTGAGAAATGAAATTTGAGATAATTTAATGTAAGTTTTCATCTTCAGTTTTCATTGCAAGGATAACATTTTGGTTATCAAGGGTAACATTTTGTATCAATCAATACTTTTTTAGCGCTAGTCTTTTACTCCTTTGGCAGTGTAAACACAAAATGTCGCGTCCTTATTTACGAGACATTTGATATAAGAGGTAACTGTACATTAAGGTGGACTGGAGGTGAAGCCAATTAGAAGTTTTAGAACTGCTCAAGTGCAGTCTGTTATTTTGGGAAATGAACAATAGCTGAAGTTTGAGTCGATAGTTTTCTTCATGACATGCACCTCATCTCTTCAAATACTTGAGAGTTTCGAATTAAATTACAGAATTATAGATGTCTCAATTGTAGTTTTTAATAGTCAAGTACCCTCTGAGGTTCGGTTTATAGAAGTCTTACAAATTCCAAGGCTTAGCCTTGTGCAGTTGAAATAGCAGGTTCTAGTAACGGTACTTCGTGGAGTAGTCTTTAGGTGCAATCACCAGACCTCGACCTTTCCTGGCCCCACGATAAACAGTCTCAATGATGTCGATAAACTCCTGCTTGTCCTTGAGTGCCCAGTTGATCTTGTTGTTGTTTCCAGTTCCCAAATCAATCATAATGTGTTAGTTACGGAAAAAGAACATGACTGTAGAAGGGTCGTAAAGCTCGTACATGGTGTTGAAATCAGGCACTTCAGTGATGTCGACTAGATAGATCACAGCAAAATTCTTTATCGTCTCAGCAACTGAAGACAATACCTCATCCACCTGCAAAAAGCCCGATATATAACTTGCAGTCAGATAAAAACTAGAAAGAGTAACATATTTTACCCTATGAATATATGCATGTCAAACAATACATACACTATACACATACTTCAAGTGATTGAAGCTTTCCAAAAAATGTGGAGCAGCATGTATATGATATGTTAAAAATGATAGCACCAAATCCAGCAAACTTTAGAAACTTCATTTTACATGACCAAAAAACAATTACATAACCTCAGAATGGAAGAAACAGCGGACAGACGTAATACAATGGATAATTCCAAATTTACTAAGAATCAAAATTAAGTTGTCGAATTTTTTTTATATATTATTTTGAAATAAATCTGTCAATAACTTTTTTCTTTACCAGTCGATCCATTCGGCTGAAATAGTTCACAAGGAAATTCATCAGTACTGAAAATTGATGTTTTCCAACCATGTATCTTGAGGAAATTCTTCAGTTTAGATTCCAACAAAACAAAACAAAACAGTTAAGCTTTCACGAATCAGAACTATGATTTTCAAATTTTCTTTTATGAACAAACACGTATACTAACTACAAGTTGTTCTTTTGCCAACCATTGATTGATCAATGTATGCAAAACATACTGTATGATTTAAAGAACAAACAAAGCCTACAATTGCATTCAAAGGGCATACATGAAAATAAGAAAACCCTGGTAACAAGATTTTACAACACCGAAAAGAAATAAGTAATAATGAGCAATAGAAGGAAAACCTGAATGCAATTCTCATCCCAGTCATGACCGAATCTAATAACAACAAGCCGTTCCTCCTCAGCAAGGATGGCTTGATCCACAGCCCAACCAGAGTGCAAGTGAGGGAGTAGGTAAGACATCTCTTTTTCTTTTTCCTTTTCCTTCCTACAAACCCTAGCAAAACAATTAAGTGTCTGAAACATCAATTTTATACCAACAAATCATAGAAACCCAAGAAAAGGTAATTTACATTCCTCAACCTAAAATTAGTTTTACTTGCCATATAAGGAAAAACACCGACATCAAACTTAAACTCCATCTTAACCAAACCTAGACAATCATCTGTCATGTTTAGTAGCTTAACAAAAATGAGAAAACCCTAGAATCAGAATTTCAAAGGGGTTTTTCGCAAGACAACATTGATTGGAAATTCTGAAACCCTGATTAGCAATTTAACGAATCATTGATAATCATCTACACCCACATCAGAATAATAAAGACAAAATCGAATCGAGATGAAAAGACGAAGTAATCAAATGGAATCAATAATGCTAGGATAGATATTCTGTTTACCTGGTTACTTACTTCTGAAGAGTGATGTCCTGCAGAAGTCGTTGTGCTTAGAAGGTTTTACTAGGAAGTAACCGGGGTGTACTCTTTTTTGGTTTGGACGTGGTTATGCAATTTAATGAATGTGTACTGTACCCGCTCTTTCCCACGGGTCCGGTATTAAAAAAAAAGGTACATTAATTATATACCCCAAGTTTTGACGCCCAACAAATATGCCCTTAGAGCATCTCCAATGGTGTATGGATATTTATCCCATGTGGAGACCTAAAAAAGAGGTATTTAGCAACATAGAATCAAATACTCCCTCCGTTCCGTTTTAGATGAGTGTTTAGGGTTATTTTTGTGTTCCAAATTACTTGATAGTTTTCATATTTTTCCCACAAAACTACCATCAATACCCTCATGTTTTTTCTTGGAACCATAAGTTTAATTTAAAACACACTAATAGCAATTAATGTTTGAAGACTTTTCTCAAGGGCATAAATAGAATTTTTTTATATCTCTCTCCATTTCTTAATCTGCGTGAAAACTCCAAAAACATCATCTAAAGTGGAACGGAGGGAGTAATTTTTTTGGTTTTGATAAGCATCTCCAGTGGTAGTTATATCCATACATATTTTGAAACACTTGTCACTTATTTGTTAATCCACAAAATCTAACAAAATAAATAAAATAAAAACAAATAGTGATGATGTGGGTATGGATGAGAGTCTCTAAAAAACCATACTCTCTTCCAAACTCAAACTTCCACGTCAGATTAAATTTTTAATATCCAACCACCACTGGAGAGGTTTTTTTGTTTAGAGTTTCTAAAATCATAGGTGGCTTCAATATTTTTAGAGACCCATATTCCATTGGAGATGCTCTTATACCACAATAAATATAATACCCATATCATTTAAGAACCTTATCCATTTAAAAATAGATTACCTTAATACCCTCTCTCATATAAAATTTTTCTTTATTTCAAAATACAGCAAATTTCGTTCTCTACCACCTAACCACCGCCGCTACCACAACCACCAATTCCACCACCACTAGCACCACCACCAACAACAACATTCAACTACCATTCCACCACCACCGTTCAACGACCACCACCTACCAACCGCCACCAACACTCCATCACCACCACCAAAACACCACCGCCGCCGCCGCCGCCACCACCACCACTTCCGATGGTGTCAACAACTGAAGTTGATCCCCAAAACAAAAAATCAATAAAATAAAATAAAATAATAATATGGTGTCAACAACCGAAGTTGATCCCAAAAAAAAATCAGAAAATAAAAATAAATAAATAATATGGTGTCAACAACCGAAGTTGATCCTCAAAATTAAAAATTCAGAAAATGTTCACATTATGTATGGTATCAACAACCAAAGTTGATCCCCAAGAAAATAAATAATATGGTGTCAACAACCGAAGTTGATCTCGAAAACAAAAATCTAGAAAATAAATAATATGGTGTCAACAATCGAAGTTGATCCCCAAAATTAAAAATTCAGATGGATTATGTATGGTGTCAACAACCAAAGTTGATCCCAAAATCTGGTGTCAACAACCCAAATTGATTCCTAAAATTAAAAATTCAGAAAATGTTCAGATTATATATGGTGTCAACAACCAAAGTTGATCCCAAAATATGGTGTCAACAACCAAAGTTGACCCCCAAATCTAGTGTCAACAACCAAAGTTGATCCCAAAAATTGATGTACTAAAATTAGTGAACCCGACGTGAATCGAACACGCATCTTCTGACGTGAAGTCAGTTGTGCTACCATTGCACCACAAATTCAGTATACAAATGCGACAAAAAACACGAAAATTTTCTATTAGCTCATCACCTGAAGATGATTAGAAAAATAATGCTCACTAGAGAATGACCAAAGTCTGCTGGCTCTTGGTTGAGGTCCGGGTCTGTCTACAACATCCATAGTCCAAACCCCTTATTACCAAAAAACAATTCCATAGATCCATCCCTTTTCAATCTCTGAATATACTTTGATCTATTCAAGCCTCTTGAGATCAATGCCATAATTACAAACTCAAATTTTTCAAACAATGAAACCCCAACAAACAAAAGCCATGCTATCACAAATAATTATAAAAATCCACCACCAACAACCAATTACCACAATAATAATTCAGAACTATAATTGCATTCCATACTGATTAAACATTTGGCATTTGCATAACATGTATCTCTATATCAACGTTAGAATCAATTTCACTTAGAGATGTATCTGCAATATCTCTCCTATCTAATCTAACAGAACTTGGTAATGTCTTCTAGTGGTTTGTGTTTTTTTTGTTAGTTGTATTTGTGTTTGGCATTATTGTTACTTCTGGGAATTCATGCTCCACAGTCTACACCATTATGCTTCTGTATTCAAACTGTAAAAATTGAAACTAAAAACTTAGGATATGTAAAGGGAAAAACTATTTTATTCTCATCGTGACGAAGTCTCCAGTTCAATATTCCAAACATTCATTATCCTTTTTTTTTCTTCTAAAAAGTAATACTTTTCTTCACAAAGGAATTTTTTTGTTCACTGCTCCCAAAAATTAAAAAGAAGTGAAACATGTAGTACTTCTGCCCTTTAACTCACATTACCACATTTGATACCATCAACAACTAATTATAAGGCGGTTTATGCGGTGTAGGGACCTCTGCGAATCGGTGAGAGACTGTCTGCGAATCGGTTCCTTAACTTAGAAATTTTCTTCATCGTTCTTCGAGGTTTGACATCAAATCTCGATCAAATCTCTTCGTATTAATTGTATCCTTACAATCTTACAATGATTAGTATTAATTAGTATGGATTCTGGTAAGAACATGAACTTAGAAGGCGAAAATCAAAATTCTGAGATGCATCAATCGGTGGTGGATCTTTCCAAATCTTATGAAGCCCAAATCTCGATTAATTTGATCGATTCTCAAGCAAACACAAGGTATGATCTGTGGAAACACTCATTAATTGGTCGACTAGATTTACAGAAACTTAAATTTGTAGAAGCTTCAGCTTTATTATTGAAACAATGGAAGTTGACAGGCAAATGTCAGTTAATTCCTTTAGGAAAGGGTTTTTTCACAATCAAACTAGAAAATGAAGTGGATAAGAATTACATTAAATCTGGTAAATGGGAAGTCAAGGAACAATACTTAATTGTCAGAAATTGGATTCCGAATTTTAGACCTGAGAATCAGAGAACATCTAAAGCCATGGTGTGGGTTCATTTCGCAGGGTTGAGCTTAGAATATTGGGATGAAGAAACCATATTCAAATTAAGCAGGGCTCTTGGAAATCCGGTTAAGGTGGATGATGCTACTTTAAACTATCAAAGTGGGTACTATGCAAGAGTTTTAGTAGAAATTGATTTAGCAAAACAATTCCAAACAAGCTATGGATTATTACAAAGTATGGATGTTTCTCTCAAAGTGTTGTTCTAACTAATCTGCCTAAATTTTGTTGGAAGTGTAAAATTGTTGGCCACCAGCATTCTGAATGCAGAGCTAAAACTCAGACAGAAGATCATACTGAGCAAGTTTCTTCAGCTAGGAAGCAACAAGAAGTTCCTCAAACTCCTAAAGTGGTTATGGAACCATTTGATATATGTCAAACTCCTGAAAAGGTTCATGAAGTAATGCAAGTTTCAAATTATGATCTCTTATCATCAACTAATAATTCAAGCACAATTAAAATTTCTAAAGGAAAATTCAGTCCTTTACAGGATGATACTGCTGTTAAAGAAGTTGAATTAAGTCCTTCTAAAATTCTCAAAGTAGTAGAAGACAATTCATTAGATAACAGTGTGGTTAAATATATTAATGGTATGGATGGCACTGTCTCAGCAGAAAAGGTTCCAACTACTTCTTGGTCAAGAGTAGTTCAAAGACCTTCAATTCCAAAATCTCCTACTTCCCATAATGAGGAAGCTTCAAAGTAGGTAAGTACAAAACCCCAACCTAAATGGAACTTTAGAAAGAATCCAGGAAAAGGAGGCACTGCAGGCCTCCATTCTAAACAATGAAAGTCTTATTCTGGAATTTAAGAGGCCTTAGAAGACCAAGGTCTCAAAATAAATTATGGTCTCTTGTTAATCAATTTAATCCTTCAGTAGTTTTTGTGGCAGAACCAAAAGTTATGTGTACTTCTTCTTTCTGTAATAAGCTAAATCTGCCAGGAATGCAGAGTATGGCAATTCATAATTCAGTCAATAATAATAAAGGAAACATTTGGGTCTTTTGGAATAAAGCTCTTCCTACTCCTTCAGTAGTTTCAATTTCTAGTCAGATGATCACTATTAGTATTGGAGAAGTGCTTATTTATGGTATTCATGCACATGTGGGGGTGAATCAAAGAAGGTACTTATGGGCAGAAATGGAAGCAATTAGTGAACTTCAGAAGCCTTGGTTAGCAATTGGTGATTTCAATTCTATTATTTCATCAGATGAAAAAGTTGGAGGCAGAACTCCTAATAGAAGATCAATGCAAGATTTCAATGCTTGTCTCAACAATTGTGCTCTAATGCAAGCTCCAAAATCAGGAATTTCTCACTCTTAGTCTAATTGTCAGCAGGGTAATAACAGAATTCTTAGTCATTTAGATAGAGGAGTCTATAATCATCTATGGTTAAAAAAAAATTGCAGATTGGGGTTACAAAGTGGGGCTTAGAATTGCATCAGATCATGCACCTTTGCTGGGAGGGAGTGCTCAGATTCCTAAGCCAGCAAATATTCCTTTTAAATTTAAGAAGATGTGGTTGGATCACCCAAAATTTATGGAAGTAGTTGAACAATGTTGGTCTGAAGAAGTTTCTGGAAATCCAGCTTATATTTTCCAATATAAATTAAAGAGGTTAAAAGCCAAAATTAAGGATTGGAATTGGAGAGTATTTGGCAATGTAAATGAGCAGATAAAGGAAGCTGAAGAAAAAGTGAAAGTTGTTATGCTCATTTCTGATAGTAATCCATCTGATATTGATGCCCTTAATAATTTGGTTCAAGCTCAAAATATTTATAATTCAAAAGAAACTCAGCTCAATTCTATGATGAAGGAGAAAGAAAGGATTAAATGGGTTAAAGAAGGCTCTTCAAACACTGGTTTTTTCCATGCAAACTTGAAGATTAGACAAGCAAGAAATTTCATAAGTGAAATTCAAGATACTGATGGAGAGATTACTTCAAACCAAGAGAGAATTGCTGAAATTTTGGTGAATCACTATGAGCAAAAATTCAAGTATAAAGAAGTGGAGCAGGTTGATCATTTATTGGATGTCATTCCAAAAGTAATTGATGAAGAAGACCAAAAAATGCTTGATGCAATTCCTAGTGCAGAGGAAATAAAAGAAACAGTTTTTAGTATGGACTCAGATAGTTCTCCAGGTCCAGATGGATTTTCTGGAGCCTTCTATAAAGCTTGTTGGGAGATTATTCATCATGATATCATTCAAGCTATTCAGTTTTGCTGGTCTAGAAAGTTTATACCAAAGGGTCTTAATTCAAATTTTCTAGTTATAATTCCTAAAGTTGATGGAGCAAAGAATCCTAATCAGTTTAGACCAATAGGCCTAAGCAATGTGAGCTTTAAAATTTTTACAAAAATCATCAATTCAAGAATGAGTACTATTATGGCAAAGTTGATATCTCCTCAACAGTCAGCCTATATCAAGGGCATAAGCATTCAAGATCAAATTCTGTTGGCTTCAGAAATGGTTAATGAAATGAAGAAAACAAGGAGAGGGGGAAATGTTGGAGTGAAGCTTGATATATCACAGGCCTATGACTCAGTTAGCTGGGAATTTTTACTTCAAGTACTGATCAGGTATGTATTTTCCAATAGTTGGTGTCAATGGTTGAAAATTCTATTTGAATCTGCAAAAATTTATGTGTCAATAAACGGTGGTCCACATGGATTCTTTTCTGTGGGTAGAGGTTTGAGACAAGGAGATCCATTGTCTCCAACTCTTTTTGTGCTTATGGAAGATGTCTTGAGTAGATGCATTCTAAAGATGGTGCAAGAAAGGTTAATAAGTCCAATGGTGATTAGGAAAGGAATTTATCCAACTCACTTATTTTTTGCTGATGATGTATTTTTATTTTGCAATGGAGCCAAAAAAAGTGTTGAATATCTTGCAAAACTATTGGAAGATTACCAAAGAGGCTCAGGGCAAATAATTAATAAATCTAAGAGTAAGTTGTTTATTGATGGAACTACTTTATTAAGGAAGCAAAAAACTAAGGAGATTCTACACATGGAGATTAGTACATTCCCTGATAAATATTTAGGAGTAATCCTTGCTCCTGACAAAGTAAAAATCAGCTCTGTGTGGCCAATGGTTGAGTTAATGCAAAAAAAGTTAGCAGCTTGGAAGGGAAGGCTTTTATCATTTCAAGACAGGTTGGTGCTAATCAAGTCAGTGCTACAAAGTATACCAATTTATAATATGGCAATCTATAAATGGCCCAAATCTGTGATTAAAATTTGTGAGAGAATAATGAGGAATTTTCTCTGGTCATGTGATGGAGAAACTAGAAAACATACTATTTTGTCTTGGAAGAGATTATGTACTCCATATAATGAGGGAGGTTTGGGCATTCAAAGGCTTGAGGTCATAAACAGAGCTCTTCTCATGAAGATGATGTGGAAAATTATAAATTTAGAGGAAGATTGGGCCATGTTTATCAAGGCAAAGTTCACAAATAGAAAAGGGAAATGGAGTGATGACTGGAAGCAATCTACCATTTGGTCAGGCTTAAATGGGCTTGGAATGTACTACAAGATAAAATTAAATGGTGTGTTGGCAATGGTCAAACCATATTAGTATGGAATGATGTTTGGGCTGGAGATATTCCACTAATTCTAAAAACTGAGTTTAATTCTTATGTGAAGAATAATCTACATATGAAAGTGGCAAATCTTATTCACAACAACAGATGGAAGGTGCCAATTGAAATGCAACAACTTCTGAATGCTAATAATTTACCTGAACTGGGGGAAGGGCATGATCAACTAATCTGGACTGGCAATTTGCAAGGTAAATTCACAACATCCTCAGCTATAGCTATTTTAAGACACAAAGAACCAGAAATGCACTGCTTCAAATATATATGGAATTCCTTTCTACATCCTAGCATAGCTGGTAATGTTTGGAAAATACTTCAAGGAGTGTATGTAGATGACACTGTCATGGTGAAGAGGGGATATGAATTAGCTTCAAGATGTTGTGTATGTGAGGAAAACCAAGACAGTATGAACCACTTGTTATGGCACTGTTCCTTTAGTGTAGAAATTTGGAGTTGGCTATGTAATATCTTTGAAGTTGATCTTCCTCTTTCTTTTGACAACATCTGGAGTCATTCAAAGAATAAAAGTCCTCTCATGAAAGAAGTTTGGATTACAGCTGTTTTCTCTGTCATCAAAGAAATATGGTTTCAAAAAAAATATATTGAGGAGGTCAAACCAAACATTCAGCAATTCAAACAAAGAATAATAAAAATGGTATCTGAAGGTGGACTGAGAATGAAGGGTACTAAATGGAATCAGAATTATGATATTCAGATAATTGATTTCTTCAATTTGGGTTGCAGACAAAGAAAGTTTCAGTGTATTAAAAGTTTCTATTAGATTCCTCCACAAATGGGCTTTACTCTCATCTGTTGTGATGGAGCATCTGTGGGTAATCCAGGAGCAGCAGGATTTGGTATTGTTGTAAGAAATTATCTGTGTCAGGTGGTTAGAGTTATGGCTGGAGGTATTGGTATTGCTACCAATTATATTGCAGAAACTTATGTTGTAGTATGTGCAGCTGAGTTGGCTGTTGAATGGGGTGAAAAGCATATAATTATTAGTTCAGATTCTAAAACTGTCATCTCGGAATTTGCCAGAAATCAAGTGCCTTGGTTCATTAGAATGAGATGGCTGAAAGCAATGAAGGAAATCTCCTCAATTCACTTTAATCATAGCTTCAGAGAAGGAAATTTCTCAGCTGATACAGTGGCAAAGAAGGCAGCCAAGCTTATTGCAGGTGAAAGAAAAATTTTCATTGGTAGACCTAATTTTCTTACTAGAATTGAAATGCCAGAAACTGAGTATTATAGATTTTGCTAAAAGCTGAGCTGTAGTTTAGCTGTTTTCTGTTACTTGGCCTATTAAGTTGGCCTTCTTTTGTTGCTTTTATGGGCCTATATAGTTGGCTTCCCTTTTCTTTTCATTATTTTCTTGTAACCTCCTATTTTTGGTTCCGTTATTTTTAATAATAAATCCTATGATTCAGAAAGAAAAATATAAAAAAATATATAAAAAAAAAACAACTAATTATCACTATACATACTAATCATTTATGGATCACATTACCATGTTCTCTTTTGATCACTCGTTCTTTTGATTATTATGAAATTGAAAACCAATAATCTTTTAATTGTCTGTAATTCTATTGAACCAAAAAAAGCGCACATACAGTCTCCAAAAAAATATGTTAACCTTTCATTGTTTCCACTTACTTAGGTGTTGTCTCAAGCTGTCACTTGTACACAAACCAAAAAAGCAAATGTTGTTCTCTCAAGACATGGGCTAGAGCTACCCATGACCGGATCCGAGCCCGCTCACTCGAGCCATTGAGATCTCCCTCGCCTACATACCTAAACAATGATTAATTAATTTTGTGTTTTTAGGTACCTTCAATATCACCGAGGATAAGCCCGCTCACTCCGAGCCATTGAGATCTCCCTCCCTACATCCAATCTGCCGCTCCATCACTATACATCATCTCTTGATCACCAGAAAGCTATCCATTTCGCTCATATTCATCCAACTCGGTGCAGCGTTCTCATCAAAGCTTGTCGCACCCGCCTCACACCAAAGTGTGATCCATTTCTCTATCCCCCTACCTCTCTGCAACTCCCTCTAAACCAATAAATTACCAATGATTTTCTAAAATAACCTATTTTTTTCTAACTAAAATCACCAATTGGGTAAAAAACTATCACACACCTAATTTCATCACAAGACATCCAGGTCAATAAACATCTATCTTAGACATTTGTCTTCATCCAAATTTGGTCACATTTTAGCGTTTGGACAACCAACCAATGGAAATTTCATCAACACATAGTTTTTCATTATAGAGAACTAATTCTTTGTTGAGCGCAACCTTTGTCTTCTTGTGCTCTGTGATGCTTGCAAGCCAACCCGGGAAGGTAAAGGCGCGAATACGCTTTTTGTTGGAGCTTAAAATGGTTGGTTGTTCGATGAACCTCAATTTTTATGAATAATAAACCATGTCTCTCGATAACCTAGCCGCTTAGCAAGATATTGCCCAACCCAATGTTTTGTTCAACCTTGCAATATTTGAAATTCGTGCAATACGGGCTCGAGTCGTGAGCATAATAGCTATTGTCTGCTTTTGTGCTTAGGTAATTACCCAAACTTGAAAACCTCGTGCTTTTTGTGACCATTTTTATTTTCAATTTCAACATCCTTGTGAAGAAGTTGCATAAAAATATCCCAATAAACCAAAGCCCACATAAACCAAACCAATTCAATTATGCTAATCTGATATGATCTCCGTTGAGAATGTTGGATTCTAGCCTTGACTAAAGAAGCTCAACCTTGCTCCTCGCCGACATGTAATCTCTTCCCTTTTATATTATCGCATAAAAAAAAGACCGAAGATTGAAGACGTTTCTATGGTTCTTACGAGAGTGATATTAATTCCCGATCGGGTGAGAAGTGAGTGAGTATTCCCAACCCTTACTAATGGTTGATTTCCTTTCTTAGAGATCATTAGAAAAGATTCTTTTGTCCACACTTTTGTGGACCGGAAGGTTATAATCTTTTAATTAAAAGCGATCTTTTTGAGTGCAATTATCATAAAACCCTAATGGTGAGGCAGAAGTTGAGACTTATGATCACAATATTGAACATATGGTAAAAAAAGTTCTTCGATAGTTCTAACTTCTGTTACTAGCATGCAGAAACTCTATGTCCTCATAGCTTCTAGGATGCTTGAGAAAAGTTGGAGAATATGTTAACCTCGTTAGGGACACCTAGGGGTTTAAAGGCTTTGCATTAAATCCGAGAGACTTACGGGGGTATAGTTAGGTGTTGAGGACAAGTCAGGTTTGGGGTATTTGATGAGTGCCAAATAGTGCATATTTATACACCTTTTTATTGGCATTTTACTCATCTTTGCGCTTGAAATCGAGATATTATCCCACATTCGTGTTTTCTTTGTTTTCAAGAATAAATATTTGTATTAATTAATTTTGTGTTTTTAGGTAATAAATAAAGCTCGGAGAATCGAGGAGCCCAAAGAGCGAAGAATTGAAGTCAGAGCATCTATGGAAATGTTAGTTCTCAAGACATGGGCTAGAGCTACCCATGACCGGATCCGAGCCCGCTCAACATTGAATGAGTGCTCCATCACTATACATCATCTCTTATGAGTGCCAAATAGTGCATATTTATACACCTTTTTATTGGCATTTTACTCATCTTTTGCGCTTAGAAATCAGATATTATCCCATATTCGTGTTTTCTTTGTTTTCAAGAATAAATATTTGTATTAATTAATTTTGTGTTTTTAGGTAATAAATAAAGCTTCGAGGAGCCCAAAGAGCGAAGAATTGAAGTCGAGCATCTATGGAGTAGATAGCCAAAGCCTTATCAACAAGTAGCAACTCATCTCAAGACATGGGCTAGAGCTACCCATGAACCAGCCCGCTAAATTGAGACCAATGCTCCATCACTATACATCATCTCTTGATTTTCTCCAAAACCGCTTACTCTATCGCCTGCTTCACCTATTTTTCTAACTACCCTAAAAATCACCTTCTCCCCCTACCTCCGCAATTGGACACCAAAAACTAGTTTTCTCTTTCACACACCTAATTTCATCAGCGAGATTCGCAGTAGTGGGTGAGCATGGGTTTGATTTATCTATTTTATTCCGATTTTGAAGAAATTAGGGTTAGGGTTTTATTCTTCTTTGGCATGTATTGTCTTCAGCCAGAGTTTGTCACTTAGTTTCATTTTGTAGTTTTAGTTCTTGTAATGTTCTAAGTAAATTTGTGAGCAGTTCATCTTTAGTTATGTTTTTGATGAATTATATCATGTTTTGATTAGTAGTTGATTGATGAAGTTACAAACACGTGATGACAACTCAATGTTAGTTAACCAAATTCAATAAACATCTATCTTCTTCAAGGGAAGGCACAATGACATAGCTTAGGTTACAAATTTGTCACATTTTAATTCTTTTCCGGTCACTTCAACCATTATTGTGTTTGTGACCATTTTTATTTTCAATTTCAACAAAAAGAACCTAATTTTGCATAAAAATACCAATTCAACTGAATCCTTTGGTAAAAAAAATCATTACGGATTTGAATGAGATCTAATAAAATTAGATTACTACTTACCTCTTTGAATTGAAGATGGTGGCGGAGGCAGAGGTGGTGGTAATGGATAACACGAGAGAGATGAGAGAGGTGGTGGTGGCGGCGCGGAGGTGGTGGAGGTGATGGCTAAAGGAGGACAAACAAAGCTGATAATGGAATCTGTAGAAACGGTGGACTATGAGGTGGTGCTGGAGCTGGTAATGGGATTTGTTGCAGGTGGCGGAGCTGGTGAAGTTGTTACGGTGGTGTAGACGCGGTGGTCGTGATGGAGTAATAAGAATATTCGGTTTTTATCTCTGAAACTTTTGTTTGGTATTGAAAATTTCAGATCTAACAATGTAGTCGTAGAATAAAAGAGGGTAAATTTGGTATCAGTGATTAAATGGATTATCTTTTTGAAAGTGAAGGGTATAATTGTTGGTGGATAAGGGTATTTGTGAAGCCCATCAAAAGAAGGGGTATTTATTCAATTCCCACTAAAAAAACTAGTCTGATTTGGTAACCGGCAAATTAGTACATACTATTAGCAATGACATGACTAAATACAACTAAATACAACCCTTCCAAATTATTAGTAACCTTTTTGACGTGGGTAATCAACACTTAATTATTATTATTATTTTTATTTATTTTTGATAAACAAGGAACCTTTTCATTAATGGAATTCAAGATTACAATGAGTTTAAGATTGCAAATAAGAGAATACAAAGTAACAAGAACATACCGTAAAAGTACAATACCGAGAAATCCTACAAGAGAAAGAGAAGGATTACCGCAGTAAGACAAATACAAGTATGAATAAGATTCGATTAAACCGGAGGAAGAATGGTTTTTCTCGGAAGTAAATCCCAACCATTTAGTTTGTTTTTCTTCTTTAGAAAGATATGCTCCCAAAATAGGAGTGATTTGCTCAAATCTCTTGTAACTAGTGATGAAGCATCCGTCGTCAAAGAAATCACCGATGAAGATGAAGATTTCGTCGTTGGAGAGCATCACTATTGATCTTAAAACCCAACCCAATAACCAAGAACTACCATTAAAGCGAAGATAAACCTCAAAAGAGTAAATAAAACCACCATAATAGTGTAGATAAGAAGAAAACATAGTAAACATCAAGCTAAAACTACTAACTAACCTAGAAAACAAGAAATAGTGAAGAAATCTGCTCAGATCCGGTCCAAAATGGACCAGATCTGAGCATAGAAGGATTGTTCTTGATGGTTATAAAAAAAAATCAACACTTAATCATCTTCCCCAACTATGATAATCATTTAAAAAAAAAAAAACCCAAGCCAGATCAGAATTTTGATAATAAAATCACGAGTGGGTATGATGCACAATCTTGCTGATTTCATATCTCCAATCAAATTTTTCACGGACAAAATGACTGTAGATTCTAGTAAAGCTCAACAACGAGTTAACCCTTAGTTTCTGTCAAACAATTCAAAAGCTTTGATCGGAAAAAACGGGATCACAAGCCATAAACTTGAACCAAATTAATGATTCCGAGATTAAAAAAAAGGGTATACGGTGTTTTAGGTTTTGAGAGCCAAATTTTCTTTGTTAGAAACAAAGATCTATACGAAGGTTTAAAAAGGAGCAGAAAACATTAAAAAAAAAAAACTGTATAATTTCATATAATGGTGAAGATCTATACGGAGGTTTAAATCTCCTCTTCCATTAATGTAAAAATTGACGAAGTGAAATTCTATTCTAAAAATATCTTCTCTTCCTCTTATCAGTGATTATTCTCCCTCCTTGCTGTAACATTACTCAAACGAAAAAGATGGGTGAGTTTCTTGTACCTACATTTTTTTAAGGTTCACAATATTTGAAAAGGATTATATTTAGTTTTATGGGGGTTGTATTTAGTCACTGCCTTAGCAATTTAGCAATTATGAATGTTTTACCCTTGCTAAATTACATTAGATGAATAAAAAACTTTAGTATAAGAATAACTAAGAGCATCGGAGAGGTGGATATCTTGAATTGTTTCTTAAAATAAAAGTAACGCATATGGAAATACCAAAAATATAAACTTTTCTGAGCTATTGTTGTAAGACGTAATCTACTAAAATTTAAATGTATTCATAAAAGTGGAATTTTTACTTATAAAATGTCTAGAAAAATGTCTTAACCAGACATTCGCTTGGGCATCCAATTAAAATAATTCTAAATATATCTATTCTTTTGAATTATGTATAAAACAATATTATCAAAGCTCCCAAGAGCTCTAGTGGAATGTGTGTGAGGAAAAAGGTCTTCATCCACATAAAATACACAACCATATTTATAAAAAATCATCTCCAACTCATTAATGTGAGGATGATGTGGCATAAAAAAGAAGTTAGACATCCTCAAGGTAAGCCTCTAGTTTTAGACATTCACCTAGAAGATGTCTTCCCCATCTTAGTCACACTTTTATTAATAAAAATCATTGAAAACAAAAATGAAAATAATTTTAACCAATTATGTACCTACAAATAAGTAAAATAAGGATAACAAACTTTATGGGTTGCAGATAAAATTTATTTTGTCATAATATTTAGGATTTTATACCAAGAGGATGTTTTAAAAGTGATGTCACATATGAAACATTCACATTCACTATTGGAGAAGCTCTAATATTTGTTAAATTTCTTAGGTATCGTTTATATTTATAGATTATTCTAAATCCTTAACCCTGTGTTGTAGATACTCTAAGCAAGAGCAATAGGCAACCCATTTAACTGTTATGGTAGAGTATGTTCCACCACTTTACGGTCCCGTGAAAGTATCTACAATCATGACTATAAAAGGCATTTATGTATAAAAAAAGTTGTAGTACGGGAACTAAGAGCTAAAAGAATCATGCCAAATTTGGGATTTTCCAAATATAACTAGGCGTGTACTTATCCAACGTTTAATGTTGGGCGTAATTTAAAGCTTTCAATACCATTGTTCAAAGGATGAAATCCACGACCATGAGTTTTAATGGCACCTCTCTGACTCATGCGAGTAGGTTTGTACTGAATAAATAAATACTAACTAGTCTGCCAGTTTATCAAGTGGGTTGATTTATATTGCCCGAAAAGATTACTAAAAGGATTAATGCAATCCAGAGAGACTTCTGGTGGGGAAAGGAAAGACATAAAAGTTGCTACTTGAAATGTTTTGACTCTTTGTGCAAACCAATAGTTACGGGAGAGTTCGGATTCAAAGAAGCCAATAAAATGAATTTGGCTATCAGCTTGGAGATTAGCTTATCATCCAAATGCATTGTGGACTGGTATTCTAAAAGACAAATATTTTAGAAATACCACAATCTTTCATACTAACAATGAAACCTGGATTTGGAAATGCATTAAGCAGTTTCAGATAAAATTTTAAAGATCAAAAATTTTCCAGACATAAATGGGAAAATGAAAAAAGATATCTTAAGATGGATTTTAACTAAAAATGGTCAATTCATAGTTAAATCGATATATGATAAACTGCAAAACAATGTACCTAATCAGATTACGCAGTCTACTGCTGCATTCTAGAAAGCCTTTTGGAAGTTGAATGTGTCTCATAGAATCCAGATTTTATTGTAGAAATGCATTCATAATGCATTACCAGTAAGGAAAATACTTGGTCAACACTTAGAAAACATCGATTTACATTTCATTTTCTGTAATCATCCATGTGAATCTCTGAAACATCTATTTTTTGAATGTTGTTTCGCAAAATATGTACGGATGCTTCCTCCTTTAGCATGTTTTAATTTCAACCTTATGTCAGATCTTCCTTTCATGAATCTATACTCTAACTGGATTGCAGAACATTCTGATGATAATGTGATTGAAATTGTAGCCACAAAATGTTGGATAATATGGAAAGAACCGTGCATGAAATTTTTTCAGGAAAATCAAAAACTAGTCTGCAGACATCTTTGATTGTACTGAGACATCTTAAATTTTGGTCTCCATTACTTTTAAATATTTTTACTGAATTGACATCAGGAAAAACATTTGATTTAGGAAAAATCTCAATACCTCATACAATTATGAGTACTAATAACATCAAAAGATGGATTCCACCTGAACCACAAAAACATAAGATTACTTTTGATGCTTCTTGGATTGATGAAAATAATCTCACAGGTTAAGGGTTGATTTTATGTTCTGCAACAGATAAAATTATCCAAGTTGGATCTGGGACCATATATGCCTCCAGTTTGAAGAGGCGGAAGCACTGACACTGCTTGAAGCAACAAGGTAGGCGAAAAGCACGGACTGTCAATACTTCTGGATCGGGGGAGATTTCAAGGAAGCAATTGATTTTGCACAGGGTCAGGCAAACACAATTCAGTGAAGAAATCAAGCAATAATCTCTGAAGCCAATAGGATATCATGTGAGTCTTTTTTGGGTTTTATTTTCAATCATAGGAGTAGTAATAAGGTAGAAGATGTTCTAGCAAAACATGCAAGAAGTCAAGGTTCTCACAAACAACAATGGAGGGAAATGCCAACTGTTATTTAATCTCCTTTAGGTTATGATTCTAGGTTTTTACTTTCAAATGATATGTACTTACAATCTGAGGATAACAACTTGTTGAACTTTTCTAATATCTCATATTACACTAATTAGATAAGGGCATCAAACATGTTAAATAGCCTCCTATAGTTTTCTAGTTTTTTGTTCAGTATGTTAACTTACAAAAACAAAAACAAACAAAAAAACTAACTTGGTAGGAGGGGGTGATTGAAGATGCGACTATCCATTTAAATTAATATCTAAATTGCACAACCGTATATAAGAATGAGTCTTAATGAGACTCGCTCTTAGTCCACAACTGATTGTGTGTACATTTTTTTTAGCTATTATCAATGAAGGCAATCCAATAGTTTTTTCTTAAAATCGAGTAATGAGACTCACTCTTAACTCACCTCTGATTGTATGAGCGTTTACTTTACATACACTTCAAACATATTTCTCAGTAATTAAATCAAGAAAAGAGGAGTATTAAAATGACCCTCAATCATGCTCATTCTAAAACCCCGCTTGGATAGCTTTGTTTGTCATTGTAGATTCGTCCAGGTGTTATTCCTAAAGTTAAATTTAGCCTGGCTTTTTTGACAAATTTGACTTTCACCATTGTGGATGCTTTAAGCTAATAGTAAACCCATTTAACTGGAAATGTTTTTGAACGCTCACTGCCCAATCAAGTATTAATCTAGCAGCTTAGAGACTGCCAGATTAAGCAAATACGACCTCAAAGAAACCTCGGGTTTAACCTTGATTGTGCAACCAATTTTTAGCATAAATCTTATAACTTTAATAAATATTTATCTCATTATGCCATGATAAACAACCTTAAATGTTTGTGTCTCTTAAAAGGTCGATATTGTTGCTTTGCCGATGTATCCAATGGTGTATTCGTTTAATGGCTGTTTCGTATCAGATCAATAATAAGCGTCAAATTCATGTTCAATTAAAAGAACAATAGATATTCAATGTGAGTTTCCAACTCCACATGATATTACTCAAAGTGAATCATATGTTTCTATTATCAAAGAAAGTGAATCTTTCGTATGTATTAATCTTAATAGATGGAGAAATATAGAAGTATTTGTATTGCTCAAGATGGAAAAAGATGTAAGTATATGTATTGCTCAAGAAGGAGTAGAAGCGTGGAATCATATCCAACCATACCCCAAAATTTCTAGACCTTCTGCAGAACTTTTTTGTATTATCAGCCAAAGCCGCATAGTTTCTTTTTAAGAGCTCAACTTTGACAAAGCTAAACACTATGAAAATGACCTTACAATTATCTGTGGTTGACTTATTAAACCAGAACAACTAGTTATTTTTTAAATTAAAATACTCCACAACTAATTTTGCATCATTTATAATGCACACTTTTTGTTTGCGTATTACCTTAGCCCAGATTGATGCTCCCGATAGTGCAAAGCTTTCTGCCTCTTCCTGATTCCTTGCTATTCCGGGGATGATCGTGCATCCAACATAATTTCCTGCAATATCATTCATAATCAGTCTAATTCTTGAGTAATTAGTGTTACCATCTAGAGAGGCATCACATAAAATAATCACACAATCTTCAGGGAAATTGCAAGTCACATTACTAAATTAATTTCTTGTCAACTACTGGTTGACGAATCATAATATAAGGAAGAGATACAAGATACAAGTATGTTTTTGTATCATTAATAAGCTAAAAGGGCAAGTCTATCTGTGAAATGGGGATTAAGATTTTTCGCCTGGAAAATATGAAAACATTTATTTCCCTATATATTCCAAGCAATAGTAAAGACGAATGAAATACAAACTTTGAGTTGAGGTGAATTTAACCAATGAGCAATCCAACCCTGAAGATCCAAATTCATTCCAATGATTTGAGATATAAGAGCATTACAAGTTGTTAGAAAACAAACAGCTTTAGCGAACGGACAATCGATAAGATATGCTCAGGGGTTTCAGGTGTTGTATGATTACACACGCTGCAATGTAGGTCTTGACTGTTGGTATATCTCCATATAGTGACTTTAGAAGGTAAGATCTTCTCATGGAATTTCCAAACGATAATTTATACCTTAGGCATGATAGAAAGTTTCCAAAGGGCCCCAGAAGTAGGGTTGATATTTTGTGGATTGTGCATATGGTTGATTTTACCTGAAATTAGCTTATATATGCAGACTTGACAAAAAACTATCCATCCTTAGTGTATGGTAAAATAATTCTATCAGGGCCACTTATAGGAATCCTAGTGGACAAGATATGATGAGCATTTTGAAAAGTAAATAAGGCATTGACCAAGTCAGGATTTCAACTATGGGTTTCTTTGATAGTATTTTAATCTCGTACTAACTGGGGTTAAACCCAAGATGTATATGAATTAGAGGACTCCCTTTTCATCCTTGGGAAGAGTCTAGTTTCAAAAGGATTTGCTCAACATGGGGTGTTCTGGAAGATATTCATTCAGATACTATGAATTTTTCGAAGTTGAATTATTGCAAGCTCAAAGTAAAATGTGAACTTGTAAAAATTCCAGTGGTCATTAACTTTGACAATATGCCATTGACTGTTAAATGGATACATGATTTACATCCTAGAAAACTTGTGCATTTCAATCAGCATCAAAATAATGTGGCTTATCGTCAAAAGTTACTTTTAACAGATGCATCAAACGATCATCAGGTAAATCATGGTGATGATGATCAAAATATGATATTATCTGGGTTATAATCAGCGATCAAACCAAAACTAAAATCGTTGGTGGTCATCCCTATCGAGTATCATGCAGAGAATAATGCACATACTTATTTCTCGGAGCTTGAATGTGATAAGAATTTGGAAAAATCCCCGGTTAAACTGGTATCTCGCGCGGATTTAATGCAAGATCAAGTTCAGAATTTTAAAATTCTACCTTCAAAACGGTCTCGTGTTGGAGTCAACTTAGTTTGGTTAGAAAACCCACTTTTCAACACTGACTCGGCAATAAAAATGAATGTTACACCAGCTCTTGCTGATAAGGCAACTTTGAACTCGGGTATGGGTCGATATATGGGTGAGATGGTGTTTGGAGGCCCATCGGGTATTAACCCGTGTAAGAGAGATCCATTCAAGCCGGCCCATGACCCACTCCACTTAGTTAATTTGGATCACCATATGGGCGAGAAGGTTTTTGGAGGCCCTTCGGACTCAGGCCCGTGTAAGTGAGCTCCATTCAGGTCTGCTCATGATCTAAACGAACCTGGTATATTGGATATTTCATCGGGATTCAAAGGTTCTTCGGATCAGTGTAATTCAGGTGGGGTTTTTGACCCGAAAAAACATAATCCATTAACTTATGAGCCGATGGATGTATCCTAAATTTCAAAATCAAGAAATGATAGATTGACATCTCTCCAGTTGAATATTTCAAATTCAAATACATCTCCTGTAACGGCAACTGCAGTTCAATCACAACCTCATTCTACTCAAGACGCAGATTTCAATGCTAAGGTGGTCTATCACGTCAGTTTTAATAAATCAATGGGGATTTATAGTGAATCATCTACTGCTAAGAAGATTTGCAGAAACATGCTGATGAAGTTTCAGGAGGCGAATCAGGTAAATCAAATCGATGATATACAATATGATGGTTTGGGAAAATACGATGATGACCTGGGAGATGAAGATTGTGTGGCAAAAGAAGCTAGAGGGACTTTTAGCTTTTCTAATGATGATAGCACACAAAGGGAGAATGTTTATTTATCTCAATCAACTGTGGCAGTTTCGAGGGACGCTGATGTGGTTAATGGATCATAAAATCCTTTCGTGGAACATTAGAGGATTGGGGGATGATACTAAAATCACTGCTATTAGGAATGCGATAAGGAGAAACAAGACCTCGATTGTAACTATTCCGGAGTCTAAAAAGGAAATGGTAGAGGATCAACTAATTAGATTGTTAGAGCACTGCTCGGTCAAACTCGCAAGCGTTGCTATCTCAATCTTGTTTGTCAAGTTTAGTGATCAAAACTATAAGTCTTGATTTCTAGTCTACTTATAGCTATGTCTCGAACTAGGATAGAATGTGTAGTTGAGCTTTAGACTTCACGACGTTCATCAATTGAAGACGAAGAACTACTAAGGGGAGCTTATGGAACTTCATCAACAAAAGGTATGTGGAGACTGAAACTCATCTATCACTCAAAAGTCTATTTCTACTCTATCTCCTATTTGAGACAAAAGTCGCATAGCTATATAGACTTCTTTATACACATTTGATATTTCGAGCTGAGTTTAACTCTGTTTGTACCATGAGTAAAAATACCACATATTGGGACAAAATATTGTTTTGGGCCACTATTCAGCTGCCACCAGCCTGCCCACTGAAGTAGCAACCAGCAAGTCCAGGGCTCCATGAAGTCAACGCCGGGTCTATGGTCAAAGTCAACCGTCGGTCAACTGTCGAGGTCAAGTTCCCAGTCGTACTTCTAGGAATTCGGAAGGAAGCCAATGCCAGCGGCCTACGCCGGAGGCCAATGCCGCACTGCCAACCAATTTCCAGCCAGCCTCCATCCAGCCTCCAGTCATGTCTACCAGCAGGTCACACCATTCAAAGTCTAACAGTTACAGTCAACAACAAAATTAAAACAGGGAGGCATGCAGGGAAGTTTCATGCAGAATTAAAACAAGGAGGCATGCAGGGCAGTTTCGTGCAGAATTAATACAGGGGAGCATGTAGGGCAAGTTATAGGCCATTTAAGTTTATCACCAAATTAGGGTTGAACTGAGGTATTGAACTGTATAAATAGGGAGTCCTGATAGAGATGGGGAGAGGAGGAAGAACCTAGAGAAAATAGTAAATCATTGTAATCCATATATCAATAAAATATTTCTCCCTATGGGGATTGGTTCGTGGATGTAGGCAACATTTTCCGAACCACGTAATATTCGTGTCTCTGATATTCCTGTTTGTTTTATGTTTTTAATCATGTTTTCCTCATCATAACCAAAATCATTGTGTTTAGTGCCTGAAAATATTTCTGGGTACAAACAAACTCGCTTACATATTTCTCGAAATATGTGTTGGTAAGCTTTCACTTTGACCAAGTTCATCTTATATTCTTGACGAAAGTCAAAAGATGATCATGTGAAAATCGCCTGGTAACATCTTACATGTTTTGTGTAAGACAGTCATTTGATGTAGACTCGGAATGTTTCGTATTGATCATTCGATCACTTGAAAATTGCTTTGAAGCTAATAGTTTGTGTGAGACAGCTATTGTCGTCTTTTAAGAATGTTTCAATGATTGAAATGGGAGTTTAGAACTATTAACCATGATTGGATTATAAGCATAGTATGTGTACTTGCATATGTGTGATCCAAGACCGGAACTTAGTATGCATACCCGTATGCGTACTGGTTGGTCAGGTGAAGTCCGGGAGCTAGAGTATGCGTACTTGTACGCGTACTGGCGAAGTCAGTTGAAGTCCGGGTACTGTAGTATGCGTACATTTACGCGTACTGGGTTCAACTGAAGTTTGGAAGTGTACGACAGTATGCATACCGGTTTGCATACTGGCGAACACAGTCCAAGTCCGGCTACTTAGGTATGTGTACCCGTTTGCATACTTGAGTGGGTTATGTTCAAGAATCGGTTATGTCATGAACTAATACATTTATATAATAAGGAATGCAATCTTTTGCAAATTGTGGCTATAATGTTCATGAATTGATTCGAGTGAATCAAACCGATTTTGCTTCAATTGTGTCTTGTATACTTCTATGAGAATATAAACAATTTAACAACTCTATAACTATTTTCATTTGAGTCATTTGAACTAGTAGTGGTTAAGATAAATAAGGTTGATATGAAAGTGTTCATATGGCTAACTTCAGTTAACTATTTTTGAGCCAACTAAGTTTACGCGTTTAGGTACGGTTACCCATATCTAAATGAAGGTACATTTCATTTGTGTGTACCAAGCTAAGTTCGATCTAACGGTTGAAAGATATTATCTTGAATCTAATCATGAGTTCATCTAACGGTGAATATTGATTGCTTTGTTCCAAAGTTATCAAACCCTGATTTGAAGACTATATAAGGGAGAAGTCTAGCAACTGGAAACCTAATCCCCACACCTCCTGTGTGATACTAGTTGCGACTAGAGTCGATTCTCCTTTAACCTAGGTTTTTCCTAAAACCATTATAGGTTAACGACTTGAAGACTTCATTGGAATTGTGAAGCCAGACCCAACTATTTTCTCTGTAGTTGCGTGTTCTGATCTTACTTTATACTATCGTGTTTGAGTACTATCTTCTCTATGATTTGCTCGAGATTTATCTCCGATAGGTAAGATAAAAAGAAGTCACAAACATTTTTGTTTCATCGTTTGTGATTCCACAATATCTTGTTTCGCTTCCATACTATTAAGATTATTGTGAGGTGACTGATATTACTAGAATGTTCTTCGGTAATATAAGTCTGGTGTATCAATTGGTCCCTATTTACCTTGATTTATCAAAAGACGGAACAAAAATCGTAAGTATTTCTGTGGGAGACAGATTTATCTATTTCAATAGACTTTTCTGTGTGAGACAGATTTGTTTATCAAGTCTTCGACTTTGGGTCGTAGCAACGTCTAGGCTATAAAGGATGTCAGCTAGGGGAATCAAGTGCGTAGAGTCCTGCTGGGATTCAGAGACATAAGGAGCGCAATTGTACCTTGATCAGTGTGAGATTGGTAGGGCTCAACTACATTCCAGTCCGAAGTTAACTTGTAGTAGGCTAGTGTCTATCGCGGCTTAATACAATGTGGTGTTCAAAGATGGACTAGGTCCCGGGGTTTTTCTGCATTTGCGATTTCCTCGTTAACAAAATTCTGGTATCTGTGTTATATCTTTTCCGCATTATATTTTTTATATAATTGAAATATCACAGGTTGTGCGTAAGTTCAATCAGTTCTTGAATCTGGCCTTTGGGTTGTTGATTGAATTGATTGACACTTGGATATTGGTTTTTGATACCGTCCAAGTTGTTTCTTATATTAATCAGGCTCACGGATTTCTATCTGTTTGATTTGCTGATTAAATTAAGAAACATAGATATTACTCTTTGATATACTTTTCTAAAGATCGAGTTTGATTGTCTAGTTGATTCTCTTGAAAGTATATTGGAGTTAGTCCATATAGATTGTTAAACGAAATATTGGGTGAGGTTGTTAGACCCTCGCTTTTTCATAGATCTTTATGGGGCATTAATGGCTGCGACTATGTTTATCTTCCTTCTGAGGGAAGATCCGGTGGTATTATAGTTTGTGGAATCCGTCAACTGTTGTTAAGGAAGAAGATTTACTGGGAGCTTTTTCGGTTACAATGAAATTCAGAAATATTCATGATGGTTTTATGGCTATTTACAGTTGTTTATGGTGGTACAAATTCCCTAGATTATGATCAATTTTGGCAAGTGCTATTTGATATCAGGACTATCTATTTAGACCCTTGGTTTTTGGAGGGAGACTAGAATGCAATTCTGCATCAATCTGAGAGGAATCAAGCAGGTGGTTGTGCGAGGAATATGAAGAATTTTAGGAGATTTTTAAATCTCCATAAATTAATGGATATCCCAATGTCTGATGGTTATTTTACTTGGACAAACTCTGAAAGCCAACCAATTTTGAGTAGATTGGATATATTTGTATTCACATCGATTGGGAGGAGAAGTGTATATCACTGGCGCATTTTAGGTTGAGGATGCCCATATCTGACCATGCTCCAATTTTGCTTAATTGCAATGAAGGTACTTCTAGCAAACCACCTTTTAGATTTGAAAATTACTACCTTACTCATCCATATTTTCTAGCTCAAATGAGAATCTGGTGGTCAGATTTGGTTTTTTATGGTAGACCGAGTTTTGTTTTGGCTAAAAAGTTGCAAGCTTTAAAAGTTTTTATCAAGCAATGGGGCAGGGAGATGTTTGGTTCTTTGCAGAAGGAAGTTGACATGCTTGAGACTACAATTGATGTTTTGGATAGTTTAGAATAAATGGGTGTTTTGTCACAAGAAGATTTCCATGTTAGGGAAGTATCAAGAATTGATCACAAAACAGCTTCTTTGAATATAGCAAGGAAATGGAATCCAAGATCAAAAGGGAAATGGTTAGCAGATGGTGAGAGAAATTCAAAAAAAATTCACAAAAATCCATCCTATAATCAAAAAATAAATTATATTCATTCTCTTCTAGTTGATGGTATTATGTGTCATGATAAACATGTGATTAATAATGAAGCCAATAATTTTTTATGTTAATTTGTTCAAAGAGGAAGATAAGTGCAGGCCAAGTTTTGATGATCTGGAATTGCCTTCACTAAGTTTGCAGCATACCATTATGTTGGAAAAACCTTTTGAAGAGGATGAGGTGAAAAAATTAATTTGGAGTTTTGGTACAAATAAATCACCTGGGCCAGATGGATTTACAATGGAGTTTGTTAAAGTTGTTTGGGATGCTATCAAATTGATCTATTGGTTGTTTTTAGGGAATTTGAGCAATTTAGGTGCTTGGATTGGAGGCTAAATTGTACAAATATTATTTTGATTCCAAAGTGTGAGGGTGTTGTTTCAATGAATAAATTCAGGCCAATCAGTTTGATAGGTCGAGTTTATAAAATCATTTCAAAAGTCTTGACTGAAAGACTTAAAGTGGTTTTACCTACTATTATATCTGAGTTGCAAGGTGCTTTTGTAGATAGCAGGCAAATAACAAATGGTATTCTTATTGCTTCTGAGCTCATTTATTCAAGGGAGAGAGAGGGAATTGCAGGTCTGGTGGTGATACTTTCTATGGACTATACAATGTCTAGATTTTGATAGCATCAATTGGAATTGTTCAATGTCTAGGTTTGGATTTGGAAACGGATTGAGAGGTTGGATGAGATGGTGCATTTCTAATACTAGATTTTTCATGGCTATAAATGGTACATCTTCTCAATTATTCAGAAGTGGTAAAGGAGTTAAGCAGGATGATCCAGTCTCACCTTTTCTGTTTATTATGGTAGTGGAGATACTTTCTTTAATGATTAAGAGAGCTGCTTCTTTGAATTTGATCGAAGGTTATAAGCCAGTGTACAATGATAATGCTTGCACTATAAATCACTTACAGTTTGCAAATGACCTTATTGTTTTCTTGAATGATGAGGTTGAGCAAGTGCAGAACTTAAAAAACATTTTATTGGCTTTTGAGTTGGTTTCTGGCTTAAAAGTCAATTTTAGAAAGAGTGCTATTGTGGCAGTTGGTGATGCCAAAAATGCAGTGGAATGTGCAGCTTGTTTTGGTTGTAATCTCACTACTTTTCGTATGAAATATCCAGGAATTCCTCTTGGCAATAAGTCTAAAGTAGTGGGGGTCTGGGATGTCATCTTACAAAGATTTCAAAAGAAATTGAGTTCTTGACAGAGAAGATACCAATCAAAAGGTGAAAGACTTATGCTGATTAAGAATGTGTTGTCTAGCATTCCAATATACTACCTATCTGTCTTTCAAATGCCAATCTCAGTGGTGAAGCAGATGAAGAGGATTATGAGGCACTTTTTGTGGGGCTTTAGTAGTTTAAAGACTAAAGAGAGTTGGGTCGGATGGAAATCTGTAAGTTTGCCTAAAGAAGGTGGTGGTGTGGGTATAAAGAAGCTGAGGAAAATGAATCAAGCTTCGCATGCCAAATGGATTTGGAGATATGTGACTGAAAAGAAGGCATTGTGGAGGAAGGTTGTGAACCAAAAATTTGGTGGAAATATTGAAGCTTTTTATCCTAGTGACAATAAGAAACCTGTGGGGGAAAGTTTGTGGGCTGGAGTTCTTATGAGTAAAATTCATGTGGAAGACGGTACAAATTTGCAGGTTAACAGTGAAGATAGGATTCTTTTGTGGCAAGACAAGTGCCATGCTTTGAAGAATCTCTTTCCTATATTATAGGAGATCAGTAGGATGAAAGCAGCTACTGTCAAGGAGTGTCTTTCCAAGGAGTTTCTTTCAGAAGATGGGGGGTGGAATTTGGGTCTCCGTAGAGCTTTGAATGATGCTGAAATGGATGAGGTTGCACAAATGATTCCATTATTACCAGTCATTGATTCAGAGATGGAGGATCAAAGGATATCGTGATAACTTTTCTGTTGCAGGTTGTTATTTGTCCCTTGAGAAAGAAGCAATTAAAAACGAGCACCTAGCTCAGCTGGTCATCCCCGTTCCCTAAAATAATATTGTAGGAATTAACATGGAAGATAGAGTTAGTTTGCCCCACTTGTGTCACAACCTCAGCCACCCATCCGCTTCGGCACTCCCTTGGTTAGATTACCCATGAGGCTCGCTGGTAGGCTAGCACAACAACCTGTTCAATTAATGTAGTAGTATGTTGTTGGAGCTCAGCTTGTTAGAGCAGATCCTATGGGTAGTCTCCATTTGGAGACTAACTAGTTCATATGAAAGACTACTCGCCCATATGAACGAGTGAAGCTACTATGGGCAAATACAAAAAAAGACACTACACAGGAGACAGTCTCCCGTTTAGTTAAAAAAAAAATGGATTTTGGCTCAGACGGGGTACTGTCCCCCGTCCAAAAAGAAAAAAAAAAAAAAAAAATCTTCTTAGACGGGGATAGTCCCCGGTCAAACAAAAAAACCTAAAAAAAAAGCTACATAGACGGGATAGTCTCCCGTCTAGTGTGACACTCCCAACCACTCGTTCGAACGAGTGCATGAACGTCTTTGGCTGAAAAGGGACCAAAACACTACCCATAAAAGACTCTATTTTAGTCTAATTGGTAGTGCACTCCTTCAAATGAAGGAGTGACACTACCCGTAGGATTTGCTCTTGGGCTTCCGACTAGTTAATGTAATACTCTTTATCTAATAAAAAAAAAAAAAAATTCAAAATTCAAAAAAAAAACAAACATCATGGAAAGCTCACGGAATAATAAGAACCAAACATCATAGCAAGATCCATTGATGAACACTTAAAATATACGGCAACACGAGAATAAACATCACAGTTTTCTTGGTTTGGACAGTTGAACTCCAACCACAAAACCTGAACCTTCAAGACTACCAAAAGAGAGCATTGTTTTATTGACTACCCATGTTTACAGACTCTTAAGCAGGTAATTAATAACCAGGGCATATTCTCTCACTTATCTCCAATAAGGGCTGCTTTATATTCCTTCATCCTGCAACCCTCCTCGAATGATTTCTGGCTGAGGGAATCTCGTGAGTAGGTCGTCCAAGGAACCCATCAGTGGTGTGGCCATGCCAACCTCCAGCCTTCATACGTGGTGGTGGTGCCGATGCTTGCTGCTTGGAGGGAGGAGCAACAACTTTCCCAGTGCTAACTGTCAGCTGTGCCAACTTTTCTGTCGCATCCGAAACCCCTCGGAGAGCCCTGCCTCCAGTATATAGAGATGCTACACACAACAGATTTTTTCAACATGCTTCCTTTTCATTAACTAAATAGCATCCCAGATTGCAAAAAGATGTTAAAAAACAGAAATCACTAAACATCAGAATGTGGTACAAGCTACTGCGGCGACAGCTGAACCTGAGAACATTTGGGCACTTCACATGTTCTCTATAGATAGATCCAGTGCTCATTTGATTGGGACATGAAACACATGGCTCGAACTGACCCCACCTCAAAAACTACTCCCTATTGAACTTACCCCACATCATTTGATCTAACCCAATTAGTAGCTATCAAATCTAATTGCATGGCATTTGAGTGCAACTAAGAGACATTTAAAAGACTTACTCGGGCTGTTCCTTGCTGGTGGTCGATACTTTGATTGTGGTTGTTTAGCAACAACCTTCACAGATTTGTCTAATTTATTTGTAACTTGATGATCCATTTCCAGCTTTTTTGGAATGACCCCTGAGATGGCACCGAATTAGAATATTGACAAAAACATATTAAATAAATAAAAACGTCTATGTAGTTGGCCCAAAACAGATGTTCACATGCAGAATTTCAAAAAAAAAAAAAATCACCTGGACTCAATGTAGTGTTTGCCTTTGCAGACGAGAAGTTGCGCAAAGGTTTTGTATCAGAGAAAGTTCCAGAGTATCTTCTAGTGCTCCTCTGCTCCAGTGTGGTCTTAGTTCCCACTGCACAAATTCGCCTTAGTTAGAATTCAAAATAACACGGTATCTTCACCACATAATTTGAGATTTTACCAGCCGCCAAAGATAAAAGAACAAACCAGATGGAGGTGTTCTAGTAATTGCAGTTCTTGCCCGTAGAGATGGAGGAACATAATAGCAGGACTGTAACATCGAAGGAAACACGTGTAAGTGGCCACATTCATTAAATATACGAAAAAAAGAAGAATCTGTTGCTTACATTGACGTTGTCAATAAAAAAAACATAACTAAAAAATTACCTGAAAGAACGTATGTTGTAGTGCCTCAGCAGCTGTCGGCCTCTTGATTGGGTCCCAAGAACATAGCGACTGCACATATTTGAAGAAAGGAAAAGTGTTCACAGTTTTTTTTCGTTCTACACAATTTACAAAGACAACTTGTACCAAAATGAAAACTTACACTAATGAGATTTGTAGCATCGTCACTAGCAGATGGAATAAGCACAGAAAGGTGGACACCTGGTAACTGCAGCATTCAAATTTATTGGTTAATTCAAAACAAAAAAAAGATACATAGGAAGTAAAAAGAAGAGTGAAACAGCAGTTAACCAACTGAGTGAATAGGCAGACAAAACACAAGCAAGCTTCGCATTTTAGACATGCACAAGGACTCTTACCTGAGGAAATTGATAGTTGATTGAGTTTGCAAGTTCAAGACCCTCGGCCCATGATTTCTGAGTTGGACTGCCAATCACACTACATATCTTGTATATCTCATCCGCTTCACTGCATAACAAAAGAAAAGCAACAGCTGGTGAGATTCACATTTTGTAACCTAGTTTAAATTTAGAACAATAGATATATGTTCCATTCACACAAGTCATAACCTGCATTGTAGAAGAGAAGACCTATCAACGAATTTCAATAACTACCAGACGCATGTTCACAAATCTTTAAGAAAACTGAAAAAGGAATTCAACTTTGATCAGTTCATGCGAATACACACCTGGAACCAGGAAAAAGAGGGCGGAGTGAAAGCAATTCAGCCATGATACCACCCATAGCCCACATATCTGGAGAAGGAATATTTGACCTATTAAATTATAATCAAACAGGATCACGCATTATATGATAACATGGTACAGCACTATCATAATACGCACCAACTGCGGAATTGTATGATGGTGACTGGAGCAGAACTTCAGGAGCTCGATACCTGCCATATGCATATTTGTTAGAATGACAAGATGCATTTGAAGACATGGGGGGCTAACATCAGCATGAAAACCAAATAGAACTAACCAGCGAGTGGAGACATATTCTGTGTAAGGCGGCTGGGAGCAAACTTCTCGAGCAAGACCAAAATCTGCAACTTTAATCAGGTCTTTTGTAACCAACAAATTCTCTGCAAAATTCAAGTGTACGATAAAATTAGACAATGTTCATTTAGAAAAAGGGACAAGCACAACCAAGTACATGAGCAAGACCTATAAGAGAAATATACAATTTTGCAGAACACTTATGCGAAGTTCAAGACAGAAGTTCAGATTGCATATGAAACAGTTACTATTTCATATAATGTGGTTTCACAACCACAAAACAAAAGATAAACCTCATTACCAGGCTTAAGGTCGCGATGAAAGTATCCACGCTGGTGCATATATGCAAGAGCTTGAAATACTTGAAAACACCAGTTGCGTACTTCAGCTTCTGGGAAGAGCTTCACCTTATCCTTAATAAGTTGGTACAAGTTGCATTCCTGAAATAAACGCAGTACGCCGGACAGTTATTAGATGCCCTCACATGACTTAAGGACACAAAACACACCTAGATATTTTTGAAAAAGCATACCATGTACTCAAACACGAAATACAGGATGTCGTTTTCTCTTATGACTTCCTTTAGCTTCACAATATTGGGGTGGTTCATCTTTCGTAATGACTGCAAAAAACAATTAGTAAGTGCAGATCCTCAGATTAGAGAAGAACTAGAATATAGAGAGCCGATACTACCTTAACTTCCCGCAGGTTAATGCACTCTTCCCAAGAATAATACTTTCTCTTCATCTTCTTTATTGCAACCTTCAGCGAAATAAATCAACATGAGAAGACACAATCAAGACCAATTCTAGCATTGTTACTTCAGTCATGAAACATCAAATGGAAACCAGAAGAAGAAAAAAACAAGTATCAAATAGACATACAACTTCCCCAGTCTGCTTATTTAAAGCACGATAAACGCTTCCAAATGTTCCATCACCAACTTCCTTGATAATCTTATATCTATAAAGATCAACAGAAAACATTAAACCCCATAAAATGCTCAAACCAGTAACATAATAAACAGGTCTAAGGAACTTAGCTCACCTATCCATTTTTCTTGGCGAATACCACACAACCGGTTCCAAAACTTTGACACTTACTTATTTGAATTGAGAAAAAAAAATGCAGAACTTGTGTTTAAACAAGTGACATCCCACGTATACAGCTAAGGAAATACTACTAAGTACGCTATAAAATATATGTAAACCTCTATTGCCAAATCCACCATTAATTGAGCAAGCAGCTGTGCAACACTACAAAAGCAGTAACCTTCTGAAGGGTGCACTTGAAAGTCTTGTCCACATAAAGCTCTAGAAGCACAGACCTAATTCTGTAACTGACATGCTAGATTAGGTAGGAAATCGTGGAGCATCTTGCGGAAATTTTGACAACTGGTTCAAGCGGAATTGACATACCCACTGAGATGACCTTCGTTGTGAGGTACTAGAGTTCAAAACCTATACTCTAATGAATTTGGAGAAAGGTATTTAGAATTCAGAAATGGGTTTCCATGCTATAACGTAATCTGGGTTCTGACAAAGTAATGACTAAGAAACACTAGGTCTGCATAGATGAAATAACAAACGTATCTACAGATAACTAAGCAAAAACTTTCACTTCACTTGCGGATTTTGGCCCTGCAAATTGAAAATTAAACAAGGTAAGCATCTTACAATACAATAAGGACACTAGCAATAGGTATTTTGGGAAGTTCCATAACAGTTATTGGACCCCACAAGATGTTCCCCCGAATATCTCGAGCGAAAATTGTGTTGTAATGCACTATCAATGGAGAGGATGTCAGCAGAAAACTATCTGCTTCACATAAGCAAGTAAACAAAAAACTTACTCATATAATTGCACTACGGGTGGAACACCATAATCAGAAAGTATTTGCATCAGGCCTGCTATGGTGATCATTTGCAAGCATGTGGCAACTAAGTGCAGTTAACAAAGGAAAAACGAAGGAAATCTCCAAGAATGAGAAACCGCCAGTCAAGAACCTCCTGGATAAGCAAAACTCGAAACTGGTGGCAATTTGACCAAAGATGCACTTGCTCCATATCTCAAGAGGAATGATTAAGCCTTCCGAATTACAGAGTGGCGCAACCTAGCAACAGAAAAAATGGCATATTATTCTTTAAACAGAAAACTTCACTACAACCCAACCAGCTCCCAACTAATGAGACATGTAAAAAGCAAAATCCCATATGATAGTCATCAATTCCAAAATACAATATCAATTACTCATATAGAGAAGTACTCCAATAAAACCAAAACAATCCCCAAAATTATCAATAAAAACAACAAAATCGACCGAACTGAAACAATCATGACTTAGAATTCAGATCTAAAATTCATTGGAACATGAAATTAATTCAACCCAAAACCGGGCCCAAACTATCATAAAAATATAAATCCGAATCAAAACTTTCAATTACCTTAAAATTCAATGATAGATTGAGTAGATTCACATAGGAAGACAAAATACAAATCAAAACCCAGTCTGAAAGTGATAATTTTATCTCAATTTCAAAATAAAAAATCAAATAGATTCAATAGCAACTCGTCTAAAATCAATCAAATCCGATGATTCCTATATCAAATCTAATCTAATCTAATCAGGTTTTTCAGATCTACATATATATATATATATATAGAAATAATAATTTAAAAAAAAAAAAGGTCTAGAATTAGGGTTTACCTTTACGCCTTCCGGCATAACCTTCCTCGGCTCGAACGAAGAATGGCCGAATCCAGAGCTAAAAACCTAAAATTATGCCTTTCCTTTATTTAGGACTAAATAAATAGAAAAACGCTCACTCTTCCTAAAACAAAAACAACCAACAAAGAGAACTCGAGAACAAGCAAACTATGAAAACCGAATATATATCACCAAAATGGAATTTTCCAATCAATACCCTCTCTTTTATTTTATTTTATACACCAAATATTTAATTTTTGATTCAATACTACGCAAGGTACCTAATTCTAAATTGGGTCCCACATTATTAAAATTCCATCAGATTTGCTTTTTTTTTTTGACCGTCAGATTAAATATGAGATTAGTTGTTGTTTTGTTTGTCTTCTGAGAATATTACATCAACTCTTAAATAGTGTGGTTGCAGAAGGGACTGGTTGTTCAAGACTTCAAGTAGGAATTACACGCCCGCATATATTAAACATAATTAAAGATCGCTAATAGGAAAACCCGTGAAGTGACTGAAGGAGTTGCCAACTTGCCATGAGATGATTCTCAGTCCACTAGTTCCTCATAAGCTCTCTGGCTCACAGAGGTACTCTCCTAAGTCCTAACCAACTAATACCGGCTGGAATGCAGAGTGCCGGCTCCAATGCTCCTGGGCTCGTTCGGAACCCGAAGGGATTCAAGTGGAATACTTCATGACTCCATACATACAAATTGCTCTGATTGGATGGACAAGAACTAAAAACTTGTTCAAAAATGATGTATGGACGGTCAAAAAAACCGCCCCAAAAAAAACCGTGTTAAAAGCTCTCACATAAGCCGACACCCATGTTGTCCTATGTGGGGCCTACCTGGCCACACAATAAAATCTGCGAGAGAAAAAGTTGAATTTGGTTTTGGTGTGGTTTGCAGAGGCGGTCTGTGCAGAATCATTGAAACTTATTATGGACAAAACATGGTGCTTTCACATTTGTGACAGTCGATTGATACAATTAAGTCTGCGGACATCCAACTCAAAACCAATTGGCAATGAGTGGAGTGACCCTTCCATATTATATTTTAAGTTAATTAACGGGACATTAACAGTGTGGGACTATTATATTATCCTTCACACGCTACCTCACATGTAGTCTCGTAGGGTCTAACACGTGGACCTACGTTGTGTGGTGACCGTTGGGCCTACTCACACACGGACCTAGCTCTAATACCAAATTAAAGTCTGCGGACATCCAACTCAAAACCAATTGGCAATGAGTGGAGTGACCCTTCCATATTATATTTTAAGTTTATTAACAGGACATTAACAGTGTGGGACTATTATCCTTCACACGCTCCCTCACGTGTAGCCTCGTTGGGTCTAACACGTGGACCTACGTTGTGTGGTGAGCGTTGGGCCTATTCACACACGGGCCTAGCTCCCCCTACCAAATTAAAATTTGTGGACATCCAACTCAAAACCAATTGGCAATTAGTGGAGTGGTCCTTCCATATTATATTTTAAGTTTATTAACGGTACTATTAACCTTCACAAAGTCCAACATAGAGTATTAATTAAGATCACAATTGGCTTAAAGTGATTTAATACGGTAGGTGGAGATGTATATAGAATGTGATATTTCTGGACTATATTTTGTCTTTTGGAGTATTTTATTTTATTTTATTTATAGTGTGGGGTGATAAGTAATGTTGTGTGATGTATGTAGTTGCAGGATTTCACACACTACACCCCTCACTCAAATCTGTTTAATCAATCCATTTGAAGATGAACAATGATGTGTTTTATTAATTGTTTTCTTGAAAGATTTACAAAGAAATGTAGAACAAAGCTAAAGAAATTACAATCACTCTTTACTTTCTCTCTCCTAATGACTTGTTTCACAATTCAAAAAGACCTCTCCCATAACAGACTTACTCGACCCTTTATATAGGGTATTACATAGTGGATGACAACTATATTCGTCCCTTATTTTCGGAAACGTCTCGCGAATGCTCGCGAATGTACAACTGTTTGCCTTCGCGACACTCTTAAATCTCGCCAAGTCTTCACACTTTCCTCATGTTCTGACTGTCGTCATCTATTACGTCATTTATTTACCTCCATGCGACTCCTTCGCGATGCAGTTGTTTATTGATCTCGCGAAATATTGTTGTCGCGACATTCTGGTCCTACATCTTGCCTCTTTTTCCTTGAATATCGCTTGGAGAGCGATTTTTAAGGAAAAATTTGTTATTGTGGTGACCTTTGACATTTGTTGATGAAGGAACGAGCGAAAGAATACTGGACTTGAAAAGTACGTACTTGCCTCTATTCTTTTGCGAAGTTCCGAAGCTTTGCGAAGTGAACAAGAAGTAATATATCTTCAACTTCCCACAGAAATTTGATTCCTTGAATCTTGGGATGACCGTTTACACGTGTCTAAAATTACTCTTTCTACCGGTATATTTAATGTTATCCGGTCACCCTTTTTTCTTCTATTTAAAGGAAAACTGCCTGTGAAAAACATTCCTTCTCTTCTTCTATATCTTCTTCATAAATCCGCAACTATTTCCTGCTATTCATCTTCATCCTCTTCTTTTTATTATTTTTCCGTTATCGTTTTCATGGCATCCAGGTTTGTTATTTTCATTGATTTTGATTATTCTCTTGATTGATCTTCCTTGTTGAAATTACTTCATCTTGATTTTGTTCTTCTTTTGATATTTCTTTCGCCATTTTTGTTTCAAAGAAGAACAAACCCACTCAAAATATACCGTGGTGAACCCTAACATCCCCATCGGTTCGCAACCAAAATCTTCTTCTTCGCAATCAAGTCTCCGGCTTCCAAAAACAACCCGCGAGTAGTAAGGTATTTTTAGAAATATTTACTCCTTTGATAGCAATTTTATTGCCTCTGTTTCTCAGTTGATTTATTATTCGCAGGATGATAAGAATGATGATAGATCTCCCAAAAGATCTCGCCATAATAAATTTGATGCCTCTCTTCCGCTGCTCCAATTGTTCCTTTTTCGGGATTCAAGCATTCTTCTTTCCTACGATGTCATCGCAAGGCAAATCTCCCTATTGCAGCCGATTTCTTCGCAAGATAGTCCCATTTCTTCTTCTCAAGATAATGTACCATTCCCTACAATGTCATCGCAGGATAAATCAACCCCGAATTTTCTCGCGAATGAAATTCTTCAAGACATGCCTATTCCTACTTTTACTTTTACCTCGCCTCCACCTATTGATCGGTCTCTCCAATTGGCGGTCTTATAACTATGGGTGACTCAACTTTTCCTTCTTCCTCTACTATTTCTTCTCCCTCAAAATTTATCTCTCTTAGCAAAGAAAATTTAGAAGGGATGGATATAGCTTTTAAAATTTTATCGATACTATGAATGATGTTAAAAAAGCCTCCACTGATCCCACCAAATCTAGCGTTTTCGAGTCTTTGGGTAAATTCTTTGGTTCCGATACGATATCGCGAGCATCCTTGGAACAAGAAATTAAAACTTTGAAGAATAATCTTCATAATACTTTGTTGGATCGCGATAACCTTCGCAGAAAAATGAAGAATTAAAAGGTATCTCTCCTTCCCCCCCTCTTTTTTTTTTTTTTTTTTAAAAAAAAAAAAAAAAATTGGCTCGCCTCTCAAGTTTTGCACCGAAACGTAAGATGGAGATATATCAACTGGAATCTATTGTGGAAGAGACTCGAACGGAAAGAGACGCCTGGATGGAACAAAGATAATCGTTTAGATAATCTTCATACGTTTTCTATGGATCAAATAAATAATCTTTCCCAAGAAAACATCTGCTTAGTTCAAAACCAAGAATTATTAAGTAATGAAGTGTCGCGTCTCTCATATTCTTTGAATAAATCTAATTTGGAGTTGGAAACCTTATCAGATGAAAACGGAACTTTATCTCTTGAGAGACGAGCTTTATTGGATAAGGTGGCAATATCCTCGCAACAACTTGATGCTTGTAAAAAAGCATTGAATGAGCAAGAACAGTCTATCTGCCTACTGAAAAATAAACTTGAAGATACTACCACTGAAAGAGATAAACTTATTCAAAATAGAATAAATCTAAGTGTGAAAGCCAACCAACTCAAGGATGATTATACCAAGTTAAAAGAATCCCATTCTTCCCTTGCGAATCAAAATAAGTTACTGATTTCTAACGAAAAGAGTTTGCGGTCTCGGTTAAAAGGTCTTGTCGGTGATGGTTTTGATAATGCCATGGAAAACTTGGGGAATAATTGCTTGGCCCTTACTCAATATCTTGTCTCGCAAAAAGAAGGTAGTCATAAGATTTGACTGCCTTTTCCATTATTTTTCTTTTCTAATTTTTCTTTTCCATTATATACCATTTTTCATCTTATAATTTTAATGTCTTCCTTTACTCTTGCAGAATCTGAGAAAAATCTTCACTCTTCTCTATCTTCTTTGGAAGCGGCGCATGCTAAAATTTGTAAGGAAAATGCAACGCTGGTTGCTTCTCTTGCCCAATCTCGCGACCGAGCCAGAAGGAGGTTTAACTACCTTAATCATCTTAAAGATATCCAGAGTAGAAATCAACAGAAAGCGCTTCTTCGCCAATTTCCTCCCAAAGCAGAAGTTCTTGTGAATAATATTTTACTTTCTAAATCCCTTGATCCCTGTCTATGTTGAACCATTGGAAGTTGAAGATGATGAAGTACCCAACTCTCCCGACAAGTGATTATGATTATGAAAGCTGCGAAGACCTCGCTAATAAGGAAGTTATCAATAAGGAACCTTGCGAAAGAATTTCGATGAAAACCCTTCAATGGCGAGGGTGAAGGCTGATAAGATTGTTGAAGAATCTTTACCATCTCCTTGCTGAGCAAGTTGATATAGAGAATTAAGTTTCTTTGTAACTTCGTTGAATTTTTCTTTTTGATTGCAAAGTACTAAGTCTGGTTTTGGATGAATTAGTTTCTATTTCTTTCTTATTATAAGAACTCATCTCGCCACCTTATTATGCAATTCCTTTATTTTCCATTAAGTCTTGTGTTGTAATCTTTCTTGCGATGAAAGATTTCAATTGCCCATATTCAAGATGTTTAAAAACCTTTCTTGAATGCTGTTATCGCGACAAGATCGCAGGACGCCTTTACATTTGCATGTAATGACCCATTGATTTTGCCTTATCATTATTTGTGTGGTCTTATTTTGCCTTCCTAAGTAAAGGTCTTATTTTGCCACCCCTCATTGCGACAAGGTCGCAGGACGTCTTTACATTTTCATGTAATGACCCATTGATCTTGTCTTATCGTTTCTTAAGTATTTTTGCCTCTGCAGGACATTGTATTTGCGACAATATGACAGGTTTAAATGTTCTTGCGACCATAAAATCCCGCGACATTGTCGTCTTTGCGATGAAATCGCAGGACGTTCTTACACTTTCATGTAAAAACCCATTGATCTCATCTTACCTTCGCGTTAGTATTATTGCCTCTGCGGGATCATTGCACAAATATGACAAGCCTAAATTCTCTTGCGAGAATAAAGCCTCATGACATTTGCGTCTTTTGACACTTATCAGCTCCCTAATGGAGGGTGCCGCCCTTATCTTCTCCCCTGGTTGCCCCTTCAAGGAGGCGTACATCGGCCATACAAGACTAGCTCCTCCCATCCGGTCTTAACAACAACTGGTTGTTTTCGCAGCCTCTTATCCCTTATACCTATATGGTTTATGGTTACGAGATCGCACCCTAAGTGGAGTTTTCTTCGGGCCGAGTGCAAAGATGTGCCAAGACTTGTCAAGAATGGTAAGGAAGTTCCATGCTCCCCGCACTCTTGACTCAACCGTGTACCTCGGCGCCTTGGTCATACACTGACTCCTTGGGAGAGACCCTCAGGCGTCCAACCAGGGTATAACCTTATATATATAGTTGGAAATCCAAGGTATCTCCCCCGGATAGGCTTTCATGGGCCCCAAATCTCCATGACCCGAGGTTTCGGGAGCGGTGTAACCTTCCACCTGAGCCATGTTAAGAGATACCCCCTTATATGACGTACTTTAGGTCTTACATTTGCCTCTTGCGAAATATCATTCGCGAACTAGGGTGTACGCCATAAAGGTTTGTCCCATTCACTCACTCATTCATTTTATCAATTTATTCAATCATTTGTCTGCGAAGTTATCGCACAATCTCGAGTTCCATTATTCAATAGATTTGTATACATTCTTCATGGCGAGATTCTCGCACAATTTTTCCGCAACCATCATCTCTCGCTTCTTATCCTTATCATGCTTTCATCACTAAATTGTTATCTTTTCTCGCAATTAATTATTTTTTTACACCTTTTATTCTTACTTCCTTCGCCTCCGCATCAGTCCACCATTTCAATGTCTCCTTTGCATCATGATACTCGCTGTTGCTTTTGTGCATTCACTTGTGACATCTCTTCTTCTTTTGTTTCTATGGCATCTACCATTAGTCTTTCTTTTCTTTGTTCATCCTGTACATTCTTCCTCCAACCTTTCTTTTTTTGCTGTTCTCTCTTCGCAGCTTTCTACATCCACCTCATAACACTTTTGCCCCTCTATCCAATCTCCTTTTATAATTCCGACACCGCTAGGATGTGGAAATTTTATGCACTGATGGTATGTCGATGCTATACCCATAATTTGATGAAGCCATGGTCTTCCAATCAATGCATTGTAGGGAGATTCCACATCAACTACACAAAACAAAATATCAATCGATAACCCCGCAAGGGTATCCTCATGTGCACTTCTCCTTTGGGCTTGTTCGTGTACAGTTGAAACCATATATTTTGTATGTTGAAGGGATCAAGTCTTCATCTCTTCCTCCCATAGTTTTGTAAGTATGGTAGAAAAGAATGTTGATCGAATCGCCGATATCAATCAATATTCTATTGATTGCCCAACAATTTTCCGCTTCATCATCTTCGCCATCAATGGGTTTTGGATTAATTTCCACTTCACAACCAAGTGGGCTATCATGTATTTCTCTTCCTTTGGGTACTTCTTCACCGAGAAAGAAATAATCTGCAGTTGCCACTCTTTTAGTGCGATGTCTTCGCAACATTCATCACTTCTTTATCATCGCATCCTCGCGAAAACTCTACTAAGTACATTGTCATGAAAATCTTCAATAGTGCGGTATGAGTGTACAATGGAGTTGCAAAACAAATTTTTAGCCTTTGCCCCAACTTCTATAACAAATGTTTCTTTTCCCTTTTAGGTGGGGGTGGCAAATGTTGAACTTTCTCTTCTTCTTTTAAAAAGTGATTTAGCTTTCCTTGATCAATCATTCTTAGGATAATTCTCTTGATGTTTGCAGTCATTTGTTAGGTGCCCATGAAAGCGGTGGTAAGAACAGAACTCGTGACTTCTATCTCCGGTGGTGGTTCACTTCCCATGTTCCATGGTGCAGGTATGTTTTCCATCAAAAGTATTGCTTCCCATATTTTTTCCACATTTGGCGTTCAATGGCGGCATTTTAATTTCCTCCCACACTACTCGTGACTTCGCTGTCCTCTATGATAATTCCGCCTCTCGGCCTCCGTAAGTCTCTTGCGAATTATACCTTTGACCTCCATAGGTTTCTTGTGGTTGATCAAGCCTTTGAATTTTATTGTTTCCGCCACGGTTGTAGAAATTTCTTTCTCTTTCAAACTCTTCCTGATCGCGACTTCCCATAGCCACTAACTTTGGTTCTATATCAACCGCTTTTCTTTCGTTGACCTTGCGATGTGCTCGCCATTGTGTGTATTAGTTGAGGTAATAAACTTCCATTCGCGACACTAGAATTTGTGTTTGCCACTGGGTAAGATTCCATCTCGTTCTGTCTTTCTTCTAAAGCAATATATTCCTCCTGGAGCTCTCGTAATTCGGTCATTATAATTGTATTCTTAACTCGAAAACCCGAACATATAATAGATTGGTTGCGAACATAGCATTTATGAATGACAGTATGAGGTATCTTTCATCTACCCCGCTAGGCCATCTCGCTGCACATCGTCTTCCATCTAATAGTTAAATGTCTTAGACTCTCGCCAACTCTTTGTTTTAGTCCAAATACATCTTCAATGCCAGGTCGCGAAGAGTTGTTACTTATATACGCCCCCAAGAATATAGCCTGTAAATGATTGAATGATGTGATCGTATTCCTTGGTAAACCCTCAAACCATTTTAAAGCTTCTCTGTTAAACTTGACGCGAAGTATTTGCATAATATAGCGTCATGGTTTTCCCATTGTAGCATACATCTCACATAAGCCTTGATGTGTTGTCTTGCACAAGTTGATCCATCAAAAATGCTAGTTAGCTACTGGTAAGTTGCATTTTGGGGGTATTCCTCCTAACCGCACTTCTAATGTAAAAGGATTTTTCGTGACCTCCGCGATAGCTTCATCTAACTGCCTTCTCCCTCCTCCTTCTCTTACGTTGTTCAATATTCCTCTCATCTCTGCCAATTCATGAGAATTTGTTCATTTGCCTCGAGAATTTGAATTGATCGGTCTCTTTAATTCTCGCTTCTCTCTTCTTCGTTCGTGTCTACTTTTTTGTATTCTTTCGTATTTTTCGTTAATATCTCCATCGTTGCGATTTCGCTCGCGCCTCCTCTCTCGATTATCATGATTATTCTCGCAGGATCGCTTCTTCCAATTCCCGATTTTCCATTTTCGCTCTCAATCTCTCTCTCGCGGGCTAGACGTGCTTGCTCAATGTAATGCTTTTCAATATCATCTTCAATTTCCTTTTGTTTCCTTTGTGTTTCTCTCCCATGTAGTGCTCTTCTTCTTTCCTCCTGATTTTCTTCATTAATTGGGTTATTCTGTCCTCAAGGCTGCATATCTTCTTGATTTCCATCATCGTGATTGTTTACCAAAATATAACGATTTTCTATTAGTTCTCTCTCTTCGCGACCTTCTTCGCCATGATTTAACTCTCTTTCCAAATTTTCTTCATTAATGTTCTCCATGCAGTAATGTTCTTCTCCCATTTTCTCTACTCGATCATGATCTCGATCTGTTACTACTTCTTGATCTTCTATTTTGCGGCCTCCTATTTTCCATCCTCAATTCGTGGTTTTGCCTTGTTAGATTCGCGCGTTCTTCTCGCTTTCTAACCGCCTTTCTTCGTGTATTGTCTGTCTCTCTGCGTTTCTAATGCCGCGATTTCTTCATTTCCACGAATTGTTTCTCCCATCTCTTCTCGATTTCTCTCTTCCTGTCTATTATTCATCAATTGTTGTACTTCTTCTCTTTCTTCCGTAGAATCTGATCTCCATGTATGCACGCTCACTCTATCATAATCGATTACTCTGTTTAGTGCTGGTTGAATTGGATCTTCTTCTCCATTTCTTGCATCTATCCTTGATGGTTCACCTACTTCATTTCTTCTTTCTCCCACTAATCTTCCACTTCTCCTTATGATCGTTGGTTGTTCTGATGCATTCTTTCTCCTAGCCATTTCTCAGTTTTAGTAATTTGTTAAAAATTATTCAAGATTTCTTTCTTGTTATCCCTAATTCTTCCAATTCACAAGGTTGATCTTCTTCAATCCCTGTTTCTAGCGCAAATGTAGTTGCAGGATTTCCCACACTACACCCCTCACTCAAATCTGTTTAATCAATCCATTTGAAGATGAACAATGATATGTTTTATTAATTGTTTTCTTGAAAGATTTACAAAGAAATGTAGAACAAAGCTAAAGAAATTACAATCACTCTTTACTTTCTCTCTCCTAATGACTTGTTTCACAATTCAAAAAGACCTCTCCCATAACAGACTTACTCGACCCTTTATATAGGGTATTACATAGTGGATGACAGCTATCTTTTGTCCCTTATTTTCGGAAACGTCTCGCGAATGCTCGCGAATGTACAAGCTGTTTGCCTTCGCGACACTCTTAAATCTCGCCAAGTCTTCACACTTTCCTCATGTTCTGACTGTCGTCATCTATTACGTCATTTATTTACCTCCATGCGACTCCTTCGCGATGCAGTTGTTTATTGATCTCGCGAAATATTGTTGTCGCGACATTCTGGTCCTACATATGGAAGGTGAGGAGTGGAAGAGATATGCGGTGGCGCCACGAATACGAAACATCAGTCTAGCTGTATGCACCCTAAATGAAGCAAAGAAAAGAAGGAAGAGAGGGGTAGGTCGGTTGGTCGATTGGTCAAGAAAGGTTTTCTATCTCTATATAACAGAAGTAATCATCGTTAAATAAAAATTGACTTAATTACCCATTTTGTAATTTATTTTTTACTTGTATCACCGGAATCTTACAGACCCGCTCAACCTCTCCTTAAAGTATCTCCAACAGTGGGTGCTAAAAATCCTACGTGGAATTTTTGTTGAGTTAGTCAGTCTTAAGATCGAGTCTTTTGGTTATTGTTAGTAGTGTTTAGAATAATTCCTACAGTTCAGGGAAGTAGCCTAGTTTTCTGTTGACTAATTATCTGTTAGATACCACTACTGAACGTGGTTGTTATTTCCTATTTTTGTGCGTATGTAAAGCTATATATGCCATCTTCATTTCATCAGTTTAATGAATACAATCCTTCCCTTACACTGTGTTCTCTAGATTTGGCATCAGAGCCAGCTAGAGCCAGTTAGTGAAAAGCAGCAGCTTTTAGTGAGAGGATTTGTTCAGAGTGTTAGTGAATTTTTGTGTGTGAGAAGCAGCATCTTTTCTTTTGAGTGAGAAATTAAGAAGATGACGACAGAGAGCAGTTTTGTGCAACCATCAATTCCAAAATTTGATGGGTATTATGACCATTGGTCGATGTTGATGGAGAATTTTCTTCGATCAAAAGAGTATTGGGATCTAGTTGAAAATGGGATACCAACTGTTGCAGTAGGAGTTAAACCTACAGAGGCTCAGGTGAAGGAGATTAATGATGCAAAGTTGAAAGATTTGAAGGCAAAAAATTATTTGTTCCAGGCTATTGATCGGAGTGTCGTGCAAACTATTCTGGACACCGGATCGGTGATCGAATTTTATATTGTGATAAGAAGGTTGTCGTTCACTCAGACTTGTTGAGAATTTGTTTTAAGACTTAATAAAGAAAATAAGAAAAATAAGGAAAATATATACAAATATGGTGATAAGATGAAGAAACACTGAGACGCAGGATTTCACTACTTTTCATATTGTTGTGGTTCAGTCATTAACTCTAGACAATATAACTCAAACAAAAGAAGTTGTGACTCTAATTCATTGCCAAAAATAAATTTCATAAAACATTATTTGTAAGTTGTAAGCATGACGCATCAAAAGTGATTTAAACTAAGCATGCGACATCAGACAAAATAACAAGTAATTAATAGAAATTATAAAGCAATTAAATATATGCAAAAAGTCAATAAAAGAATTAATTCATTTACCACAATCATGAAAAGTTGCTTCCTCCGTTGTCCCAGTGATGGGGTCTAGCTTCTCATGGTGAAAACACACTCAAAGGAATTTTTCATTGCTCAAAAAGGTGTTCACAATAATGAAAATAGGAGAAAATTAATAAAAACCGGGTTTGTAACAATTATATTTGTTACAAACTGAACTGTTACAAAGAACGATAACTATGAAGTGTCGCTGAAACTGTTGAAATACGACTGTCTTCTGTGGTCTTATGTTCTTCGTGTTCTTCTTCACCAGCAGAACTGGTTTGTCTCTGCAACTTGATTTTTCTCCATCCTCAACTCTCTGTTCAATCCCCTCTCACTCCATATCGCTTCCTTTCGACACCAGCTACCCTTTATACTCCACAGGCCTAAGAATCTCTCGTAATTCATCCCCAAATCCCCCGACAATCAATCAAGAATACTCGGTTTTATTTCCATGCAGGTTACGGGAATATCTTCCCTGATTTAGCTTCTGACGCGATTACTCCATCTTAAATCTCTCCAGCTGACTTCTGCACATCCCTTGATCGAGATAGACACACCTCAAACACCGGAAACCACACAGAAAACACGGGAAGTGTTAACATAACCCGTGTAAAGCTCAACCCCTGTTTTATCTCCTCGTTATTTCCTTTCCTTCTTTATCGATTCTACGCCTCAAACACGATATATACTGCTCCACTGCTCATTAAACACACGCCAGAACTGCAAAAATAACTCGGAAAATCCCGAGAATATTCCACGTATGTGTGTATACCCTGTTTAATCCAAAACCCGATTATTCAACCCAGATTTCTCGAATCCAACGAACATACCTTCTCTGTATAGGCCTAAGAAGTTAATCCAAATCAAAAAAAGCGATTGAATCTCTTCAGAAATAGCCTAAAACTCGAACCCTAATCTGGTAGTAAACTGTGCACTTTTCCCGCCAAAACCGGATTCAAATGGAGAAGATGACCTCCCCCTAATCCTGTACGGGCATCCCTTTAGCACTTGCCTTATGGGGTGTAAATAATAGCTAGTGTGCCCCTTAGTAATTGGGTGCCCCTTATCCAAAGTAGGGGTCCGCTTAACAATTGTCCTTCGGGAGTGCCTTTAACACTTTTTCGAGCCGAATTTTCCAAAAATGTTTATTCCCCAAAAATACCTACACACACATAAAACACCGTAATAAGTACAAAATCGAGTGCCAACAATATATAGTATTGAGATCAAATTAGACACAAAAATGTGTCTATCAAATACCCCCAAACTTATTATTTGCTAGTCCTCGAGCAAATTTATTCTAGAAAATAAAATGACTACATTTAGCACGTGCAACATGCCGTTAAACCGCTGGGTGGCCCTAGCGGCGGAGTGATGTCTCCGGAGGGTTTACCAGAGGTGTACCCACAAAACCTTTACTCCAGACCCTACCTATCTACGCAGAACCTTGCAAGGCACTAAAGAATCTCCTTGGTTGGCATACAATCATTGACTATAGGAGGAAGTACCCTGATGCGAAATTCCAATTGTTGTACACGAGTTTGCACTCAAGCATACTAAAATTCATATATAAGTCACGAGCTCTACTCGGATAGTTTCGTACATCATAACCGAGTCAACCAATCACATGGAAAGATTAAGAAGATGGATGTAGAGAAAATGTAGATGGTTTTGATGTTGACTAAGGTGAACCTATCCTAATGGACTGAGATACTGGTCTGAACTAATATCAACACACTGGCATATACAAGGGAACCAGCGGGTGATAATCCTAACTCTAGGTCAACACAACTGGCATATACAAGGGCTCCAGTGGTCGACTTTATTGAATTTATTCCGGTTGGTCTGATGGTCTGGTCTCGTTTTTTTTTTTTTTTGGCATCTCAATCACTCTATTTCACCCAATCACTTATAAGAAAATAAAAACACAAGGTGAAAAGGATTCAACGAGATATGGCGAAACTACCATGTTTTTTTTTATTCTAACACCTGAGCTCTGTGCTTTTATGAATAGACTCTTTAGATGTTTCCATCTAATCAGATTGGTTCCTCAACTCCTATAACCAAGATGCTTCCATCCACTTAGATTGGTTAGTGTCATCCTTAATAAACATAAATTTCTAGGCTCTGGAGTTTTATTTATTGCAACTAAAAAGTTTCTCCCATACCCCCAAACTTAAATCTAACATTGTCCTCAATGTTCTAAAGATGAAATTAAAAACATGAACAAGGAGAAACTGTTACCATTTGAAGCAAAAGAGATAAGGAAAGATATTACCGTGTTGCGTGAGCAAGGGATACCTCCCAAGGAGTGCTAAGTTTAAAGTCTTCAGCCAGACATCGGAAGGAATTAGTCACCTCATAGAATCATAAATTAATAGCCGGAATAAATGAGGATCACCAAAACCAAAAAGGGCTATCACAAGTAAAAGGAAACTGCAACATGCCAAGAAAGTTAACAAATAAAGCACATGATAGACGCATTTATGTGTCTAATTTGTCCTCAATGTTTCGTATTGTTAGTACTCGTTTTTGTCCTTATTATGGTGTTTTGTGTGTTTGTAGGTATTTTTCGGAAATAAAGATTGTTGGAAAATTCGGCTCGAAAAGTTGCTCGGAACACCCCGGAGGACATTTGATATTCGGACTCCCACTTTGGATAAGGGGTAACCCAATTGCTAAGGGGCACCCCATGGAGCCACCTGCTATTCGCATCCCAGAACAGGCTAGGGGGACACCCATCTTCTTCACGGGAAGAACAGATTTTGGCGAGAAAAGTTTTTTTTGAAATTTCAGAAACAACAAATTCTGCTGGATTGATTTTAGTCGAGATTCTTGGAGAGTTGGTCTTGGATATGGGTTGGTATTGGTCTTGTACATCAAAACAGGGACGGTAATGCTTTAAGTTTTGATAAAAAAAGGAATGAAATGTGTAATCTCACGAAACATGGAAGTAAGAGAAATACTCGGGATTACACGAGTTTTGTGCGAGAAATTTCGTGGCTGCTGCACTGGAATGTTGTCTGAGATAAGGGAGAAGTGTGTTTGAGTACAACAGACGCATGAGAAGTTATAAAAGGGAAGTTATTCCCGAGACAGACCGAGGAGAATAAAAACAATAATGAAGAAGATACGTGAATTAAACTCGAGTTTGTTGATCCTATGAGTATATATAGGGTTCTGGGGACTCATAGAGAGAGGACGGGGAGTTTGGGGACAAAAGATAGAGTGGAGAGTGAAGAAAAATCCGAGTTGCAGAGCTCGTCTCTGCTGCTGCCATTGAAGACGAAGAACACGAAGAACAGACTGCCAAGGACAGTCGTTCTTCAACAGTGTCAACGACAGAGAGCTGTGGGTCGTAGTTAAGAAGGCAGTTTTTTAACAGTGCTTGCAACACATCATATGTATCGTTCAGTATGAGTTTGGTTTGTAACAAATATAATTGTTACAAACCCGGTTTTCAATATTCATTCCATTTTCACCTCTTGTAAACACTTTTTGAGCAATGGAAAATTATTCTGAGTGTGTTTCCAATATGCGGAGCTAGAACCCATCACTGGGACGACGGAGGAAGCAACTTTTCATGATTGTGGTAAATGAATTAATTCTTTATATGACTTTTTGCATAGATTTAATTGTTTTATGATTTCTATTAATTATTTGTTATTTTGTCTGATGTCGCATGCTTAGTTTAAATTACTTTTGATGCGTCATGCTTACGATTTGAGATAATGTTTTATGAAATCTATTTTTGGCAAGGAATTAGAGTCACAACTTATTTTGTTTGAGCTATATTGTCTCGAGTTAATGACTGAACCACAAGAATATGAAAAGTAGTGAAATCCTGCGTCCTAGTAACTCTTCATCCTGTGACAATATTTGTATATATTTTTCTTTTATTTTCTTTTATTAATTCTTAAAATCAATCTCGTCAAGTCCGAGTGAACGACAACCCTTTTACTACTACAACATCATTGAAAATAACCATCAATTTTTGGCGCCGCCGACGCGGACTTGTGTATAGATTTGTTTTTAGGTTTTATTATTAATTTTTTTTTTATTATTATTTTTGTTCTTTTTTACGCGTTTTGGTATTTCTGTTTGCTTTCAGATTTGGAGTGGAGCGAAAGAAAAAGAGAAAGTGCGGAAAAGAAAAACAAAGCCAAAATAGGAAAGAAAAGAGAGATCCGAACGGAGTGAAGAAGAAAATTTTGTATATAGTGTAATTATTTTTTATTTATTTATTTTTAGAAACTGTAATTAGGTAATTATTTTTGGACTTTTTAATTTTTTGGACTTTATTTTTGGACTTTTGGACATTTTTTTCTTAAAACCCAAAGGAGGGTTATTTAAATATAAACTGCACAGGGAAGGACGACGATTACGATATCGTCTCGGCCCCTCGGGTTCGTACATGACATAGGAGTCGTGGCCCGAGTCGACTTCAACGGTTCATCCCCCGTCTGGAACGGGAGGTAAGAATTCTAAACACCCGCGAATCCCCCCGCCAGCGGGTTTCTTGGATGATTTTGTATGCATATATGTTGAGGTCTTGAATACTACTGTTTTAATTTCCTAGTAAAGGGCAAGGACTGGCCATACAAGATAAGGGTTCGGATTTCATCACCGTTCTCTTCTTGCCCGCCTTAGGAAAACAAAACCAAACGCGAACCTAAGCCTAAAATTTTGAATAGAACGAGACTGATAGGGTAACGAGCTTAATAGGAAAGTCGTTCGAAAAATATTGGTTACTCTATTAAGCATACTTGAAGTTCATGATGGTTTTACGTGAGTTGAATGCGTGATCTGCGCCGCCTTGTAATGCGGTGAGGCCTTGGGTATCAAAGCTCCACATGACTTACCTCGCCTCTATTCAACTCACTTAAACTCGGATTGATTCCAGAGGGGTTTGCTCAGATTGTAACGAATTCCCTTTCGAAGGATTAGAAGCTGGTCTAGAGACAATCTAAGTGGAGCCATCATGCTTTTTGTTTGCTAGAAATCAGTAGGTTTGTTGTGGTCGAGTCAGCTTTGTTTTTGCTTGTGAAGAATTCCCTTGCAGTTAGGATGTCAAACTGGTATTATAATAGCCATCACAATGATTATGATTATCCAAATGAACATTATGGACATCACTCTTTTTATGACCAGAGTGTGAATAGTGGTTGGGTACGCCAACCTTTTGAAGATTACGGCTCATACCATGGTGAGCCCAATTACTATTCACATGAATACCGGTCATACGAGCAAAATTCCTATAATTCCTCCTCTCTAGATAAGGCGCGTAAGATACTTGAGTCAACGCATAAGTTAACAGAGTCAACACGTGAGTTTGCTGAGTCAACACGTAGGTTAGAGTTAGAGACGGAAGAAAGAATTGCTCGAATTACTTTGAATTGCCAATACATTGCTTCAAAAATCACCCTTGAAAATGAGGAAAATTTCTATTTACATAATCAAGATGACGAGGTTAGAATTGAAAGCAATACTTTAGATGAGGTTCAACCATTTTCATGTTATGATTATGATGAGGATAGTGTTGATGAAGAATCGAAATATGTAGGCATAGTGATCAGGAATTTGTTACTCCGATTGAACTTTATAATGATAGTACTATTTCGGTTCAAATCCCAATAATTTTAATGATTATTCACCTATTCGAAAGGATGAGGATTTGACTAGAGATGCCACCGTTTTAGACGATGTAGTTCATGATCCTTTAGCCTACAATATGTTGGATAATCCATTATTTGATGTGCCTATAAGTGAATCGAGAGGAAGTAACTATGATTAACACCTTAGTTAACGAGCCTTTAATAGAAGCTTTATTGATAATCCTTTATATGATTGTGATGATGGTTTAGAGGAAAGAGTTTACCACAGAGAATATTGTTTTAGAGTCTAGTGATTTAGAAACACTAGTCTTAGAAGATGATAAACTCGTAGAGATGATTAAGGATGCATTACCTGATAATAACTTAGAAGAATCAATTGACCATTTTCAGGATTCTGATGTTCTAGAAATTAGGGAAATTGTGACTAGTCTATCTAGAGACACTGAAAACTCTAAGTTTGGGGGTGATTATCACTCTCCTAGTTCCTTACCTTTAACTCTCAGAAAGTCCCCTCACTTAGGACTGGACATCCGTGCCTCAACCATTTTACAAGATTATCTTCATACACTTTTTCCGAACCCAGTTGTGTCCATAAAGAAGTTCGGTTGTTAGAAACCCATCCTCTCGGTTGATGTGGTTAACCCAGCCGTGATACCACGATTGACTTTGTTTTCCCACCAAAAACCTTCTTTCCAATTGTGGGAACATATAAGTTTCAGATGTGTCAATTATTAAGTTTTGAGACTAAACCTAATTACTTTAGGATATTAGGGTCGACACATTTTCTTAAGGAAGACCACCAATCTTATTGTGGTCATCTGTGTAAGTCAAAACTGATTGACTTAGAGGATCCTCAATTATTCGAGTTATTATTATGTGCTTCTAAGTTTTTATTTGAGTTTTTCCAGACTCTAGGACCCGAACATTCGGATCTAACTTTTGAGGAAATGCAACCCATGAAAATTTGTTATCTAGACCCGAGTTATAGAACCCGAACTCGAACCACAACTAGATGTAGTTGTCTTAAACAGAAACTAGACAAGGGTGTGCTTTATTTGCTAATTTTCTTGGGATATTGCAGATTCCTTTTACTTGTGATAGCCCTATTTGGTTTTGGGGATGTGATTATTAGGCTATTACTTTATGATTCTATGAGGTGACTAATTCCTTCTGATGTCTGGCTGAATACTTTAAACTTAGCACTTCTTGGGAGGTAACCCATGCTCATGCAACACGGTAATATCTTTCCTTAACTCTTTTGCTTCAGGTGGTAACAGTTTCTCCTTGTTCATACTTTTAATTTTATATTTAGAACATTGAGGACAATGTTAGATTTAAGTTTGGGGGTATGGGAGAAACTTTTTAGTTGCAATAAATAAACTCCAGAGACTAGAAATTTATGCTTATTAAGGTCGGCACTAACCAATCTGATTAGATGGAAACATCTAGAAGAGTCTATTCATAAAAGCACAAAGCTCAGGTGTTAGAAAAGAAAACATGGTAGTTTCGCCATATCCTCGTGATGGAAACATCGAAAGAATCCTGATCACTTCTTTTGTTTTTCTTTTTACCATTGCTAGGGTGAAATAGAGTGACTGAGATAAAAAAAAAAAAAAAAAAAAAAAAATTGAGACCAGACCACTAGACCAACCGGAATAAATAAAATAAAGTCGATCTTTGGTACCCTTGTATATGCCGGTGAGTTGACCTAGAGTTAGGATTATCGACCACTTGGTTCCCTTGTATATGCCGGTGTGTTGATATTAGTCCAGACCGATATCTCGATCCATTAGGATAGGTTCACCTTAGTCAACATCATCCACGTTTTTCTACATCCATCTTCTTAATCTATCCATGTGATTGGTTGACTCCGGTTTATGATGTCCAGAAACTATCTGAGTAGAGCTCTGTCACTTTATATGAATTTTAGTATGCTTGAGTGCAAACTCGTGTACATCAATTGGAATTTCGCATCAGGGTACTTCCTCATATACTCAATGATTGTATGCCAACCAAGGAGATTCTTTAGTGCCTTCCAAGGTTCTCTGCGTAAATAGCTAGGGTCAGGAGTAAAGGTTTTGTGGGTACACCTCTGGTAAACCCTCCGGAGACAACACTCCGCCACTAGGGACACCTAGGGGTTCAAATGATTTTTATTTTCTAGAATAAATTTGCTCGAGGACTAACAAATAATAAGTTTGGGGGTATTTGATAGACGCATTTATGTGTCTAATTTGTCCTCAATGTTTCGTATTGTTAGTACTCGTTTTTGTCCTTATTATGGTGTTTTGTGTGTTTGTAGGTATTTTTCGGAAATAAAGATTGTTGGAAAATTCGGCTCGAAAAGTTGCTCGGAACACCCCCGGAGGACATTTGATATTCGGACTCCCACTTTGGATAAGGGGTAACCCAATTGCTAAGGGGCACCCCATGGAGCCACCTGCTATTCGCACCCCAAAACAGGCTAGGGGGACACCCATCTTCTTCACGGGAAGAACAGATTTTGGCGGGAAAAGTTTTTTTTGAAATTTCAGAAACAACAAATTCTGCTGGATTGATTTTAGTCGAGATTCTTGGAGAGTTGGTCTTGGATATGGGTTGGTATTGGTCTTGTACATCAAAACAGGGCCGGTAATGCTTTAAGTTTCGATAAAAAAGGAATGAAACGTGTAATCTCACGAAACTGGAAGTAAGAGAAATACTCGGGATTACACGAGTTTTGTGCGAGAAATTTCGTGGCTGCTGCACTGGAATGTTGTCTGAGATAAGGGAGAAGTGTGTTTGAGTACAACAGACGCGTGAGAAGTTAAAAAAGGGAAGTTATTCCCGAGACAGACCGAGGAGAATAAAAACAATAATGAAGAAGATACGTGAATTAAACTCGAGTTATGTTGATCCTGTGAGTATATATAGGGTTCTGGGGACTCATAGAGAGAGGACGGGGAGTTTGGGGCCAAAAGATAGAGTGGAGAGTAAAGAAAAATCCGAGTTGCAGAGCTCGTCTCTGCTGCTGCCATTGAAGACGAAGAACACGAAGAACAGACTGTCAAGGACAGTCGTTCTTCAACAGTGTCAACGACAGAGAGCCGTGGGTTGTAGTTAAGAAGGCGATCTTTTTTTGAACAAAGTGCCAGCAACACATCATATGTATCGTTCTTCATATGAGTTTGGTTTGTAACAAATATAATTGTTACAAACCCGGTTTTCAATATTCATTCCATTTCCACCTCTTGTAAACACTTTTTGAGCAATGGAAAATTATTCTGAGTGTGTTTCCAATATGCGGAGCTAGAAACCATCACTGGGACGACGGAGGAAGCAACTTTTCATGATTGTGGTAAATGAATTAATTCTATATATGACTTTTTGCATAGATTTAATTGTTTTATGATTTCTATTAATTATCTGTTATTTTGTCTGATGTCGCATGCTTAGTTTAAATTACTTTTGATGCGTCATGCTTACGATTTACAGATAATGTTTTATGAAATCTATTTTTGGCATGGAATTAGAGTCACAACTTCTTTTGTTTGAGCTATATTGTCTCGAGTTAATGACTTAACCACAAGAATATGAAAAGTAGTGAAATCCTGCGTCCTAGTAACTCTTCATCCTGTGACAATATTTGTATATATTTTTCTTTTATTTTCTTTTATTAATTCTTAAAATCAATCTCGTCAAGTCCGAGTGAACGACAACCCTTTTACTACTACAACATCATTGAAAATAACCATCAGCACACCCTTGTCTAGTTTCCTGTTTAAGAAAACTACATCTAGTTGTGGTTCAGGTTCAGGTTTTATAACTGGGTCTAGATAACATATTTTCCTGGGTTGCATTTCCTCAAAAGTTAGATCCGAATGTTCAGGTTCTAGAGTCTGGAAAAACTCAAATAAAAACTTAGAAGCACATAATAATAACCTAAATAATTGCGGATCCTTAAAGTCAATCAAATTTGACTTACACAACTGACCACAAAGAGAGTGGTGGTCTTCCTTAAACAAATATGTCGACCTTAATCTCCTAAATTAACTAGGTTTAGTTTCGAAACTTAATATCTGACACATTTGAATTTCATAAGTTCCCACAATCGGAGAAAAAGTTTTGGTGGGAAAACAAAGTCAATCGAGGTATCGTAGCTGGGTTAACCACATCAACCAGAGGATGGGTTTCTAACAACCGAACTTCTTTACGGACATCATTAGGTTCGGGGAAAACGTGTATAAAGATAATCTTGTAAAATGGTTGAGGCACATATGTCAAGTCCCAAGTGAGGGATCTCTGTAAGAGCTAAAGGTAAGGCACAAGGAGAATGATAATCACCCCCAAACTAAGAGTTTAGGGTGTCTCTAGATAGACTAGCTACAATTTCCCTAATTTCTAGATCATCGGAATCCTGAAAATGGTCAATTGCTTCTTCTAGGTTATACTCAGGTGATGCATCCTCACTTATATTTAAAAGCTCTACGAGTTCATCTTCTTCGTCTAAGACTATTGTTTCTAAATCCTTGGACTCTAAAACAGTATTCTCAGGATAAACCCGTTCCTCTAAACCATTATCGGCTTTGTAACTAGGAAATTCTACATCGTCTAAAACGAAGATACTTCTAGTCAAATCCTCATCCTTTTGAATAGGTGAATAATTATTAAAATTATTTGGATTTAAACCAGAAATATTACTATCATTATAAAGCTCAATTGGCGAAACAAATTCCTGATCACTATGCCTAAAACTTCAGATTCTTCATCAACACTATCCACATCATGATCATCACTATAATAACATGAAAATGATCGAACTCATCTAAACAAGTAGTGTTACCAATTCTAACCTCGTCATCTTGATTATGTGAATAACTATCTTCATTCTCAAGGGTATTATTAGATACACTATATTGGCAATTCCAGTTATTTCGAGCAATACTTTCGTTCGTCTCTAACTCAAGTCTACGTGTCGACTCATCTATCCTCTCAAGGGTCTCTTCCAAAGAAATTTCCCTTAGTGTTGGATCTAAGTTTTGAGTTAATCTATTGAGGATGTCTTCTAAAGAAGATTCATTCATTGTTGCAGTCCTTTCGTCCATAACTACGTTATTCACCTCAGCTTATATGTCGTTTTAGCTAAATCCCTGAGGGACTCTTCTAAAGAAGGAGTAGGAACAAAAGGATCATAAAAAGGACTACTTTTCAAAAGTTTGATCGTATCCTCTAGAGACAAAGAACTAGTATTATAATCTTCTTGCTCGTACGACTGATGCACGTGTGGATAGTAATTGGGCTCACCATGGTATGACCCATAACCTTCAAAAGGTTGGCGTTCCCAACCACTATTCACACTATGGTCATAAAAAGAGTGATGTTCGTATTGTTCAGTTGGATATTCATATTCATTGTGATGGCTATTATAATACCATTTTGACATCCTAACTGCAAGGGAATTCTACACAAGCACAAACAAGGTTGACTCGACCACAACAAACCTACTGATTTCTAGCAAACAAAAAGCATGATGGCTCCACTTAGATTGTTTCTAGACCAGCTTCTAATCCTTCGAAAAGGAACTCGTTACAATCAGAGCAAACCTCTCTGGAATCAATCCGAGTTGAAGTAAGTTGAATAGAGGCGAGGGAAGCTGTGTGGAGCTTTGATACCCAAGGCCTCACCGCATTACAAGGCGGCGCAGTCACGCATTCAACTCACAGAAATCGTCATGAACTTAGAAGTATGCTTAAAAGAGTAACCAATATTTTTCGAATGACTTTCCTATTAAGCTCGTTACCCTATCGGTCTTGTTCTAGTCAGTATTTTAAGCTTGGGTACGCGTTTGGTATCGTTTTCCTAAGGCGAGCAAGAAGAGTACGGTGATGAAATTCGAACCCTTATCTTGTATGGCCAGGCCTTGCCCTTTACTAGGAAATTAAAGCAGCCGTATTCAGTTCCTCGACATATATGCAAACGAAGGAATACAGTAACCCGCTGACAGGGGATTCGCGAGTGTTTCAACAAACTTACCTCCTGTTCCAGACGGGGGATGAACCATTGAAGTCGACTCGGGCCACTGACTCCTATGTTAGTGTACGAACCCGAGGGGCCGAGACAGTATCGTAACTTTCGTCCTTCCCTATGCAGTTTATATTCAAAATAACCCTTCCTTAGGGTTTTAAAAAAAACTAAAGTCCAATGTCCAATGTCCAAAAATAAAAAATAAAAAAGTCCAAAAATAAAAGATTACAAAAATAAAAGCCTATTTACAGTTTCTAAAAATAATAAAAAAAATAATAATAACACTATATACAAAATTTTCTTCTTCACTCCGTTCGGATTTCTATTTTCTTTTCTATTTTGGCTTTGCTTTTCTTTTCAGCACTTTCTCTTTTTCTTTCGCTCCACTCCAAATCTGAAAGCAAACAGAAATACCACAACTCGTAAAAAAGAACAAAAATAATAAAAATAAAAATAAAACCTAAAAACAAATCTATACACAAGTCCGCGTCAGCGGCGCCAAAAATTGGTCGAATTTTATATAGTGATAAGAAGATTGTCGTTCACTCAGACTTGTTGAGAATTTGTTTTAAGACTTAATAAAGAAAATAAGGAAAATAAGAAAATATATACAAATATGGTGATAAGATGAAGAGACACTGAGACGCAGGATTTCACTACTTTTCATATTGTTGTGGTTCAGTCATTAACTCTAGACAATATAACTCAAACAAAAGAAGTTGTGACTCTAATTCTTTGCCAAAAATAAATTTCATAAAACATTATTTGTAAGTTGTAAGCATGACGCATCAAAAGTGAGTTAAACTAAGCATGCGACATCAGACAAAATAACAAGTAATTAATAGAAATTATAAAGCAATTAAATCTATGCAAAAAGTCAATAAAAGAATTAATTCATTTACCACAATCATGAAAAGTTGCTTCCTCCGTTGTCCCAGTGATGGGGTCTAGCTTCTCATGGTGAAAACACACTCAAAGGAATTTTTCATTGCTCAAAAAGGTGTTCACAATAATGAAAATAGGAGAAAATTAATAAAAACCGGGTTTGTAACAATTATATTTGTTACAAACTGAACTGTTACAAAGAACGATAACTATGAAGTGTCGCTTAAACTGTTGAAATACGACTGTCTTCTGTGGTTTTATGTTCTTCGTGTTCTTCTTCACCAGCAGAACTGGTTTGTCTCTGCAACTTGATTTTTCTCCATCCTCAACTCTCTGTTCAATCCCCTCTCACTCCATATCGCTTCCTTTCGACACCAGCTACCCTTTATACTCCACAGGCCTAAGAATCTCTCGTAATTCATCCCCAAATCCCCTGGCAATCAATCAAGAATACTCGGTTTTATTTCCATGCAGGTTACGGGAATATCTTCCCTGATTTAGCTTCTGACGCGATTACTCCATCTTAAATCTCTCCAGCTGACTTCTGCACATCCCTTGATCGAGATAGACACACCTCAAACACCGGAAACCACACAGAAAACACGGGAAGTGTTAACAGAACCCGTGTAAAGCTCAACCCCTGTTTTATCTCCTCGTTCTTTCATTTCCTTCTTTATCGATTCTACGCCTCAAACACGATATATACTGCTCCACTGCTCATTAAACACACGCCAGAACTGCAAAAATAACTCGGAAAATCCCGAGAATATTCCACATATGTGTGTATACCCTTTTTAATCCAAAACCCGATTATTTAACCCAGATTTCTCGAATCCAACGAACATACCTTCGCTGTATAGGCCTAAGAAGTTAGTCCAAATCAAAAACAGCGATTGAATCTCTTCAGAAATAGCCCAAAACTCGAACCCTAATCTGGTAGTAAACTGTGCACTTTTCCCGCCAAAAACCGGATTCAATGGAGAAGATGACCTCCCCCTAATCCTGTACGGGCATCCCTTTAGCACTTGCCTTATGGGGTGTAAATAATAGCTAGTGTGCCCCTTAGTAATTGGTTGCCCCTTATCCAAAGTAGGGGTCCGCTTAACAATTGTCCTCCGGGAGTGCCTTTAACACTTTTTCGAGCCGAATTTTCCAAAAATGTTTATTCCCCAAAAATACCTACACACATAAAACACCATAATATGTACAAAACCGAGTGCCAACAATATATAGTATTGAGATCAAATTAGACACAAAAATGTGTTTATCAATAGGCCAAAAGCATTTGGGATTCAATGAAGCAGAAGCATCAAGGAACTGATCGAGTACAACGTGCTCAACTACAAGCTCTGAAGAGGGACTTTGAGGTTCTTCAAATGAAAGCAGGTGAGTCTGTAAATGGGTATTTCTCGCGAACTTTAACTATTGCCAACAAGATGAGACAACACAAAGGGAAGATTACTGATGAAGATGTTAGTGAAAAAATATTAAGATCAATGACTCAAAATTACGACTATGTTGTATGCTCGATTGAGGAGTCGAAAGATCTTAGTACTCTTTCAATTGATGAGATACAAAGTAGCTTGTTGGTGCATGAGCAACGCATGAATGCTCATGTTGAGGAGGAAAAAGCTTTGAAGGTTACATATGGAGAGTCTTCGAGAGGAAGGGGACGTGGTAGCTTTCGAGGTCGAGGTAGAGGTAAAGGAAGAGGCAGGCATAACTTTGATAAGTCTGCTTTTGAATGTTATGGTTGTCATGAGCTTGGACATTTTCAGTATGAGTGTCCAAAGAAAGTTGAAGAAAATGCTCATTATGTTGAAACAGGAGATGAGATGCTGTTGATGTCTTATGTGGATGAAGAAGAGAAGCCAAAAGAAGAGGTATGCATGTGGTATCTTGATTCGGGTTGCAGCAATCACATGTGTGGTAAGAAAGAGATGTTTTCAAACCTTGATGAGTGTTTTAGAGAAACGGTGAAACTGGGTGATAATTCAAGGATGGATGTGATGGGAAAAGGAAATGTCGTAATGGTGGTGAACGGGATAACACAAGTTATAACTGGGGTGTTTTATGTTCCTGACTTGACAAACAATTTGTTGAGCATTGGACAACTTGCTGATAAAGGCCTAAGAATTGTTATTGAACGAGGAAAATGCGAGATATATCATCCTCAAAGGGGCTTAATTTCAGAGATTATTATGTCCTCAAATCGAATGTTCAAGTTGTTTGCAAGAATAAATAAAAAGGAGCAGATGTGTTTTTCTCTTACTGAAGATTCCACCCAACTATGACATCGTCGCTACGGACATTTGAGCTGCAAAGGACTGAAAACTCTTCAACAAAAAGGAATGGTGAAAGGATTACCTTTACTTGGAACCATGTCCAGAGTATGTGAAGTATGTTTACTCGGCAAGCAACACAGGCTACCATTTCCAAGGGAAACCACATGGAGAGCTGCACAAGTCCTTCAACTCGTACATGCTGACATATGCGGGCCTATCAAACCAATCTCTAACAGTGGAAAGAGGTACATCATTACTTTCATCGATGACTTTAGTCGTAAGACATGGATATACTTTCTTGTACAAAAGTCTGAAGCTTTTAACACTTTTAAATTGTTTAAGAGTCGTGTTGAAAAAGAGATAGGCTTGTTTATAAGAGTCCTTCGTACTGACCATGGAGGGGAATTTACCTTGGATGACTTTAATAACTTTTGCAGTGACAATGGCATACGAAGACAGTTGACAGCTGCGTATACTCCACAACAAAATGGTGTTGCAGAGAGGAAGAATCGTACTATCATGAATATGGCTCGAAGTTTGTTAGTGGAGAAGAATATTCCAAAAACATTTTGGGCTGAAGCTGTAAACTGGGCAATTCATGTCCTGAATAGGAGTCCAACAGTTGCTGTAAAAAATATAACTCCAGAAGAAGCTTGGAGTGGAGTTAAACCATCGGTTAGTCACTTTAGAGTGTTTGGTTGTATCTCACATGCTCATGTCCCCGACAGTAAGCGCACCAAATTGGATGATAAAAGTATAAAATGTGTACTTCTTGGAATCAGTGAAGAATCAAAAGCATATCGTCTGTATGAACCCATTTCTCAAAAGATATTGGTGAGTCGAGATGTAGTGTTTGAAGAAAACAGTAGCTGGGAATGGGATAAAGACTACGAGAAAGCTACTCTAATTGATTTGGAATGGGGAGACGATGAAAATGGTGAGCCTGAACCAGTTGATGAAGTTGATGGAGGTGAGGTTGTTGCAGAAGTTGATGCAAGCATAGGTGAAGATAACTCAAGCGACAGTTCTTCGCGTGAAAGTTCCCCACTTCCCATTAATCAAGGAAGAGAACGGAGGCAACCTGTGTGGATGAGGGACTATGTAAGCGGAGAGGGGTTATCCGAAGAAGGGGAAGAAGATGAAGGCTGGCCATGTTAGCGACTTCAACAGATCCAATATACTTTGAAGATGCAGCAAAAAACCCGAAGTGGATGAAATCAATGGATGCTGAAATTGACTCTATTGAAAAGAATGGTACTTGGGAACTCACTGACTTACCTACTGGAGCAAAGAAAGTTTGTATTAAATGGGTCTATAAAACAAAGCTTAATGAACATGGTGAAGTAGACAAGCTTAAGTCTCGTTTAGTTGCAAAGGGATACACTCCAGAATACGGTGTGGACTACACTGAAGTCTTTGCACCTGTGGCACGAATGGAGACGGTTCGTTTGGTGGTTTCTCTCACTGCACAGAAATAATGGAACATATATCAGCTGGATGTGAAGTCTGCTTTTCTACATGGTGATCTCGATGAAGATGTTTACGTCGAACAACCTCTTGGATATAAAGTGAAAGGTCAAGAAGACAAAGTATATAAACTAAAGAAGGCTTTATATGGACTAAAACAAGCTCCACGAGATTGGTACAGTCGCATAGAGTCATATTTTACTAAGGAAGGCTTTCTGCGGTGCCATTACGAACACACATTGTTCATCAAAGTGGGAGAGGAAGGTAAAATTTTAATTGTTTGTCTTTATGTCGATGATCTTATCTTTACTGGAAATGATGAGACTATGTTTGTTAAGTTTAAGAAGTCGATGATGCAAGAATTCGACATGACTGACCTTGGAAAAATGAGGTACTTTCTTGGTATTGAAGTAGTACAGGAGTCTGAAGGTATTTTTATATGTCAAAGGAAGTATACGGAAGAGATCTTAGAGAAGTTTGGAATGACCGGATGTAATGCAGTTAAGAATCCTATTGTTCCAGGCTTTAAACTCACCAAAGATGAGAATGGAACAAGGGTAGATAACTGTCTTTACAAACAACTTATTAGAAGTCTAATGTATGTGACAGCTACACGACTGGATATTATGTTTGTAGTGAGTCTTCTCAGCAGATACATGGATTATCCCACGGAGCTTCACTACAACACAGCTAAGAGGGTACTAAGGTACTTAAAAGGAACATCCAGTTTTGGCATTCTCTACAGGAACGGGGAGATGAGAATATGATAGGCTACACTGACAGCGACTATGCCGGTGATTTGGACGACCGCAAGAGCACTTCTGGTTATGTATTCTTAATGGGTTCAAGTGTTGTGTCATGGCTTTCGAAAAAACAACCAATTGTCACACTGTCAACTACAGAAGCAGAGTTTGTTGCAGCGGCATCTTGTGCTTGTCAAGCAATCTAGATACGAAGGGTTTTGGAGTATCTAAATCAGAAACAAAGAGGTAACTACACAACAATTTTCTGTGATAATAGCTCCACCATTGCGCTTTCAAAGAATCCAGTATTACATGGTCGTTGCAAGCATATTGATGTTAGATTTCATTTTCTTCGTGACCTTTATAAAGATGGAGTTATAAGGATGGTCCATTGTCACACTCAATATCAAATTGCAGATATCATGACAAAGCCATTGAAGTTGGATACGTTTATCAGGCTCAGGAGTCTGCTATGAGTTTGCACTATCCCAGGTGTAAACTGAATTTCTAATGTTTCAGTTTAATGGAGGAAATGTTGAGTTAGTCAGTCTTAAGATCGAGTCTTTTGGTTATTGTTAGTAGTGTTTAGAATAATCCCTACAGTTCAGGGAAGTAGCTTAGTTTTCTGTTGACTAATTATCTGTTAGATACCACTACTGAACGTGGTTGTTATTTCCTATTTCTGTGCGTATGTAAGGCTATATATGCCATCTTCATTTCATCAGTTTAATGAATACAATTCTTCCCTTACACTGTGTTCTCTAGAATTTTTATTTAGATCCTTATGTATGGGGTGATATGTTTGTGGCAAAAATAGTAATGCTTTGCTCATGAACTATCTCCAATGGTGGGGGTCATATTTCTAAGATTTGTTTTTATTGGATAATGATAAAATTGATTCCCTTTTTCTTATTGGTTTAGAAAAATTTATTTAAAGATAAAAATTTAAAATATAATTAAAAAGATGACATGGAGGTCATTCTCAAGGTCTAGATAAGACTTTCTCTAAGACCTTCGTATTTATTTTAACACCCTTCCTACTTAATAAGACCCACTGTTGGAGATGCATTTTATGTAAACGAGGGTCTAAAATCCTATGTGTCATAAGAAAATAAAATTTTCACCCTCTATTGGAGATGCACTTAGTATACATACCAATACAGTTTGTCTTAAGTATTACACTGGTTTTTGAATATAATTTGAAAAGTTGGATAGCTAACAGAAATGAGTATTTGAGGCAATTGATATAGAAAATCGTTCGAGAAAACTACGCGTTCCATAAACGATAACTCTTAGTATCGGACTTGTAGGTTGAAACGAAAAAGCGTGGTGTGTTTGGGTATCCTCGTCATTTCAGCTACGAAGACAATTATCCGAAGGACTCCAGCGCAGAGTCAACGAGCAACGAATGTGGTCGTTGAAGTGCCACAAATAGATTACATAGACATCTGCCCACATCGACAACAACAACAACCTCCTTTACCACGAAATGAATGGTTCAAGAATGATCACAACGTGTACCAGCCACGAGGCGACCAGTCACAACGGCGAAGATACAATAACCAGAGGTTCGGAGAGAGAAAACCAGACGCTCCAAAGTTTGAAGAGTGGAAGCTTCCAAAATTTAACACATTAATTAAGAAAATCCGGCAAGCTATCAAGTAAATGGAGAATATCCCAGTTGCACCAAATAGAGGAGTAAAGCCCCCACCCTCAAAGTTTTGCCACCAATATTGCGAATACCATAAGTTTCATGTACTATAAATAATTGAAGGATTGTTTATCCATTAATACAAGGAATGTTGAGAAGTGGAAAGCTCAATCAGTTCCTAGTTGCACAACCGCCACCATCCCAGGTAGAAGCCAATCCCTCACAGCTTGCTCAGATTTATTGTATCGAAATAAAGAGAGGAACTCAAAACTTGAGATGCAACTCTATAATTCATTATGCGAGGACATTCGCTAACTTCCACAATAATATTATGAGTCGAGTGCACAAACGTGATCGAAATGGAAGGGAGATCCTCGGTGTAGCCAAAGCCCCACCTCTAGAGAAATGGAAAATATATCTTATTACATTCTCAGCTTTAGATGCACCAAATTATAGGAGAGCACACACAAACCCTCTCGTGGTAACTTTAACTCTCGGAAAATGGGCAGCGTATATGATACTCTTCGACACTGGAAGTTCAGTAGATACATTATTTTATGAGACATTCAAGCGAATGGAGTTATCCAACGACATGCTCATCCCTTCTACTTATAATATTTATGGATTTAATGGCGTCGCTTCAAAATCCAAAGGGAAGATTATTATCGTTATACCTATTAAAAAGATAGATACGTGGGTAACCTTTTGTGTTGTTGATGTGGAATCACCATATAGTGCTCTCATTGGAAGATATTGGGTACATGGAGTTAAAGGGGTGGTGTCAGCATTTCATCAGTGCATTCGCTTACCTTTGTCGGAGATTAAGGGAGATCCCGCCGAAGCAAGAACCCGTAATGATGTGGATGTTCGTCAGTATGAGGGGCGAGCAGAAAAGAAAAAGTAGAAAAAAAAAACAGGCTAAGGAAAATAAAAAGGAGGAGGAATTCAAGGTTTATGCGTTCAAGGCAGCCGAGGGAAAGGGTATTCCCAGTGAAATCCCATATGATGAAAGCAATCCATTATAGCAATTAAAGGGGTCAACCCCTCTCGGAGATTCGGTGATGAACTTTACTGCAGTTGAGCCCACTAAAGACATAAATTTAGGAACTGGCGAAAAACCAAAGATGGTCAAGATTGGCACCAAGATGGATTCAAAGGAAGAAGAGATGTTGGACAATTTATTACGAGAATACTTTGATGTATTCGCCTGGAAAATAGACGACATGCCAGGCATAAATCCAGAAGTGGCATGTCATCGACTCGACATCAGTCCAATAATGAAGTCATTCAAACAACAAATTAGAAAAGTGGCGACAATGTACCACGAGGCAATAAAAGCTGAACTTAAGAAAATGTGCGAGTTAGGAAATATTCGACCTGCAAAGTATCCGAAGTGGATAGCTAACATGGTAATAGTTCCAAAAAAAAGGGAATAAAAATCTGCATACTGAAAAAGCGGGGGTACAACAACCACACCCAATATTTCGCTTAGCAATTTATATGGACAAACTCCAATATACTTTCAAGAGAATCAACTAGACTCAATCTTAATAAAGTATATCAAAGAGTTATATCTCTCTTTCTTGATTCAATTCTTTCTCAAGCAAATAGAAATTTGCGAGTCTAATTGAATACAATAGAAATCACTTTAACGGTACCAAAGACCAATGTTCAAGGATCAATCAATTTCAATCAACAACCAAAGGTCGGATTTCCAATTGATTGATTCAAATGCACAACCTGTGATATTTCAATTATATAACAAAATATAATGCGGAATAAAAATAACACAGACACCAGAATTTTGTTAACGAAGAAACCGCAAATGCAGAAAAACCCCGGGACCTAGTCCAGATTGAACACCACACTGTATTAAGCCGCTACAGACACTAGCCTACTACAAACTAACTTCGGTCTGGACTGTAGTTGAACCCCAATCAATCTCACACTGATTGAAGGTACAGTTGCGCTCCTTACGTCTTTGATCCCAGCAGGATACTACGCACTTGATTCCCTTAGCTGATCTCACCCACAACTAAGAGTTGCTACGACCCAAAGTCAAAGACTTTAAGAAACAAATCTGTATCACACAGAAAAGTCTACATAATAGATAAATCTGTCTCCCACAGATAAACCTACAAGTTTTGTTCCGTCTTTTGATAAATCAAGGTGAACAAGAACCAATTGATAACCCGGACTTATATTCCCGAAGAACAGCCTAGTATTATCAATCACCTCACAATAATCCTAAAAGACGCAAAGAAAAAAGATATTGTGGAATCACAAACGATGAGACGAAGATGTTTGTGATTACTTTTCTATCTTGCCTATCGGAGATAAAGATCTCAAGCCAATCGTTACGATTGTACTCAAAACCATATTATCAGCAAGATCAGATCACACAACTACGAGAAAGTAGCATCGGTCTGCCTTCACAATCCCAATGAAGTCTTTAAGTCGTTAACCTGGTTTAAGAAGAAAACCTAAGGTTAAAGGAGAATCGACTCTAGCTAATACAACTAGTATCACACGGAAGGTGTGGGGATTAGGTTTCCTAGTTGCTAGAGTTCTCCCTTATATAGTCTTTCAAATCAGGGTTTGCAATCAATGTTAGCTTGGTAACAAAGCATTCAATATTCATCGTTAGATGAAAACCTGATTAGATTCAAGCTAATATCTTTCAACTGTTGGATCGAAAACTTAGCTTGTTACACACAAATTAAATGTACTATTTTGAGTTTATGTAACCGTACCCAAACATGAACATTTGTTGCTTCAACAATAGTTAACCAAATGGTTAGCCATATGAGCACTTTCATATCAACCATATTCTTCTTCACCATAACTAGTTCAAATGAACTAGTTAGAGAGTTGTTTAATTGCAAGGAAATCTTATGTAACTACACAAGACACAATCGAAGCAAAAACGATTTGATTCACTCGAATCGGTTCATGAACTATATAGCCACGGTTTGCATTTTGCATTCCTTAGTTTTTATAAATGAGTTCACAAACAATCGTTTTTAGATATAACCAACTCAAGTTCGCAAACTTAGTTCGCGGATTTAAGTTCCCGGAAGGAGTTCTCAAACTTCACCAGAATTTCTCGGGAAGAGAACTTCCGCCAGTTCGCGGACTGAGTTCGCGGCTCTGATTCCGGTTCTCTTGATCAACAAAGTTCGCACACTTCGGTTCAAGGAAAAAAGGACTTATACATATATGTGTTGCCACACAATGCTTATATCCAACATTGGTTATATGATCTAAACTCTCATTTCAATCATTGAAACATTCTTAGAGGATATTTCGTCAAAGTAAGCAATTTTCAAAGTGATTGAAACGTGTCATGACTTTCGTCACTAGGTAAAGATGAACTTGGCCAAAGCAAAAGCTTACCAACACATATTTCGGGAAATAGATAGGCGAGATAAACTCGGCTCGAAATAGCAAATGTGTATAATCAAAGTCTATATAGGAAAACGACTTTTGTCTCAAAATAGGAGATATAGTAGATAGACTTTTGAGTGATAGATAAGTTCAAGTTTCCACATACCTTTTAGTCGATGAAGATCCACCAGTTCCTTGAGTAGTCCTTCGTTTTGTATGATGATCGCCATGGAGTTCTTGAGCTCAACTACACTTTCTATCCTAGTCCGAGACTTAGCTATAGTAGACTAGAAATCAAGACTTATAGTTTTGATCACTAACATCGACAAACATGCTTGAGATAGCAACGCATGCGAGTTTGACTGAGAAATGCTCTAACAATCTCCCCCTTTGTCAATTTTAGTGACAAAACTATCAATACATATGGAATACAAAAATTAAATGAATTAACTTTTGTAGCTCCTATTCCACATGCCTAATCTTCAACATTACTCGAAATCTTCATCACTTCCAAGTACTCCAATGATCCCAAAGATTGTAAGTTCAACATCATCGTTGTTGAAAATCCGTAGCTATAACAACGAGAAAACAAGAGTTCTCAATCATTGTTATACAGTGTCATAGTATCATTATATAGTATCAAAGTTCAATTGCATCACAACTTCAACAACAATACTATGGTGATATGTATCACTCCCCCTTAGTCAATACTCCATCTCACATGGAAACCACTCCCCCTTACATAATGATCCGAAAACCATATGTATTTGTAGTGTGAACTACATATTAATTCTCCCCCTTTTTGTCAATAAAATTGGCAAAGGTACGAAAACGGAATCCTAATGAAATTTCCGAAAGAGACATTTCATGACCAAAATAAAGCACATATCATCTTATTTAGATGCAATCATATAGCCGAATCTAAATGCATTTATCAAGGAGTTTATAAAGATACAAGATAACCCCTATATTATTCCACAGCCGCACTCCCCACAAAGATTTGGCAATTAAGCACAAGTTTAATTAAGAACTCTCCCCCATAATATGTCATTCCCGAAAGAACAACAAGAGCGACCTTAATTTCAAGAGAAAAGAAGGATTTCTTTGGACATAACAAATCACATACAAGTATGAATTTGAATCCAAACTATTCAATTAAATTAACCACAAGAGAACCCATTAATTTAATCGGAAATGCTCAACATAAGTGAACTTATGGAGACTCAAAAAATCAATTAGATTAATCACAAGAGAACCCATAATTAATCTAATCTGAATACACAACCAAATTAACCACGAAAAGTAATCAATTTAATTGGTCATGCTCGACATAAGAGAACTTACGGAGCAACAACTAAATAACCAAACAAGGATGATTAGTTTAGTTGTACATGCTCGACACAAAGAATCTCATAGAGCAACAACTAAGTCAAAAATTAACTCAGTCGATAGAGCTCAACATAAGACTCTTTATGGAACAACACAGTATGTACACAAAAATTGTGGATCGGAGATCGACCTTATACCGTGGAATAAGTAAGGATTCATTCTATTTTCCATCACCATTTGCACAATGACATACAATAAACATAATCCTTGTAAACAAAAGATTTTAACCTATCTTCCATCAATAATTGACATAATAGGCTTAACTTTTGTATTTGTCAAAAGTTCATTCCTTCTTTTATCAACACATGCATATCGACATATAAAGGACTTAACTTTCGACAAAATATGGGACAATCACAGTTCACGGACGTAAACACACATATCCCATAACAAATTGCAATATATAAAACCATAAAGATTAATACTGCAAAAATCATCTTCCAAACAATTTTAGAATTTAAACCAATAAATCTAAAAACATGAAGATGAAAACGTTGGACATAGCTATGTGTAATCACAATAATGGCTATTCCAAACTCTAGTTATTCTTCTTAAACAAAACAAGAAAAAAGAAGATTTACTAGACAAATAAAATAAACAAGCTGGACGAAAAACAGACTCCTATGCCAAAGACGAACACGAACTGAAGTCAAATAGACGGTTTACTATCCTCATGAATTTTGAAGTCTTTGAGCTTGTGATCGACAACAGCTTTAGAAGAAATATCTTCATTGAGAAGGTCTTTAACTAGTGCTTTTATGAGACCAAGGTCAGCAGTAACCTTTTCCAACTCAGTTCTTAACACAGTAAGACTCTTCAAAGTTTCAACAAGCTACAATTTTTCTTCCTCATAATATTTAAGAAAGTCATGAACCACTTCGGCAAAGATAATATCCTGTTTCTCAACATCCTCATGTGTGTAGGCAAAATAACATGAGGCATTGGGATGATCATCTTCAATGAGAGTTCTTTTCTTCCTCCCTTTAGACTCGAAACCTATACCTTTATCAAGAAAGCCTCTTGCAAAACCACACGTTCGTGAAGAGGACGACATTCTTGACAAACCAAGATATCCTAGAGTACGCAAACGTGACTCAGAGGTTTGTTATTTATGGTTTCTAAGGAAGGAAGACCTTTTAGGGTTACTAAGAATTGATTCGTATTAGTAACATGGGTACCCGTACGAACACAACCCGACCCAAAGAAAAGCTTTAAGGCAAAAGCCTTGCTGCTACATGAAAATTCATAAATTTCTCAATAAATTCCATACCATAGGAGTAATTTAGAGCACAAGAGTAGCAGGCAACCTTGTTGTAAGAAAAGAAAAAGAAAATTAACAAGAAACAACAAAAATACTTAAGCAACCTTTTCTGTAGACCAGTAGTTTAGCTATAGACGATAAGAAAATAGCTTCACTAAACAGAAGTAGTATGCTAATAGTATACTTGAAAAATGACACATCTTACTCAACATGATTTTTATGAGTAAGTTCTTTAATCCTTGTGATTAATTAGCACAAGTATGAGCTCATTAAAAGAATTGTGTTTTTGGTCGAATCTCTTTTTCCTTCCTAATCTAGAAAAGGATCCATTTTGATGTGAGAAATTATCATAAAACTTACTGTCATCAAAATATGGGACATAGTTTGAGTCCTTACTAGAGGATTTTTTCCTTGAGGGAATTGACAACCTGTTGATAGTTTCCGTATTCCTTTTAATCATCTCCTTCAGGATATTTCTCATATCATCATTTTCGCTCCTTTCTCTTGGAATCTTATTTACATCAAGGATAACATCTTTCCTCAAATGTTTTTGTTAATACCTTTGTTCTGCTTTGGAGCATTTGAGGAAATCATTGTACTGACTTTCCTGGTAGCATACACAGGGTATGTGCGAAAACCAACTGGTTTAGACATACTAATGTCAGTTACACCTTTGAGGATTAAGTCTAAGGTGTGTTGTAGTTGAACAAGGGATTTTTTATTCAACTTAGAGTTTCCCTTTTGTTTGCCAGAACATTTTGCCTCACAAAAGAGACATACTTTCTGATCACAAGAGTGATTAGACAGTACAGTCTTAATATTCTCGTTAGGAGATTTCTTCCTTCCATGTGATGTAGAACATCCTTGATTGGAGGAGACTAAAACATCTTTTATGAATGGAAGGGATTCAGATTTTACTTCTGGAGCAGGAGCATTTTCAGACGTAACAGAAGTACTTGATATGTTGGGATGCTTAGAGCGTCCTTGAATAAAGAGTTTATTCAGGCAATGTTCAATTTCCAAAGCATCCTTTTTGAGGCTTGCCTCAAGAGATATACATGAAGAATGATCTTCAGTATTTTCTTTGAACTTGCAGTCCCTTACAACACCAAGGAGAACATCGACATGATGTTTTAACCGATTAAATCTATCAGCTTGAATTATAACAAGATTTTGAATCAAAGTACTCTCTTCAGCTGTTTCCCGTTCATTTAGAGCAAGAGACTCTTTTGAGGGGTAATTGGAAAAACACATGTCGGAGCCTGTCTGTCTAGTTTGAACACAGGGTTCATCTATCTTTGAGATTGAAGAATCTTTCTCTTTAATAGAAATAGACGAGACAGAGCTTTTATTTCTGGTGACGCGTTTATCAGAGATAATACTCTTGTCCGTAGAGTCAGATCGCTACAAACACAAACTTATAAGGTCTTGAACGTGTTTGCCTGCTCTGATACCAATTGAAAAAGTGGGGGTACAACAACCACACCCAATATTTTGCTTAGCAATCTGTATGGACAAACTCCAATATACTTTCAAGACAATCAACTAGACTCAATCTTAATAAAGTATATCAAAGAGTTATATCTCTCTTTCTTGAATCAATTCTTTCTCAAGCAAATAGAAATTTGCGAGTCTAATTGAATACAAGAGAAATCACTTGAACGGTACCAAAGACAATTGTTCAAGGATCAATCAATTTCAATCAACAACCAAAGGTCGGATTTCCAATTGATTGATTCAAGCGCAAAACCTGTAATATTTCAATTATATAACAAAATATAATGTGGAATATAAATAACACAGACACCATAATTTTGTTAACGAGGAAACCACAAATGCAGAAAAACCCCGGACCTAGTCCAGATTGAACACCACGCTGTATTAAGCCGCTACAGACACTAGCCTACTACAAACTAACTTCGGTCTGGACTGTAGTTGAACCCCAATAAATCTCACACTGATTCAAGGCTGTAGTTGAACCCCAATAAATCTCACACTGATTCAAGGTACAGTTGCGCTCCTTACGTCTCTGATCCCAGCAGGATACTACGCGCTTGATTCCCTTAGTTGATCTCACCCACAACTAAGAGTTGCTACGACCCAAAGTCGAAGACTTTAATAAACAAATCCGTATCACACAGAAAGTCTACAAAATAGATAAATCTGTCTCCCACAGATAAACCTACAAGTTTTGTTCCGTCTTTTGATAAATCAAGGTGAACAGGAACCAATTGATAACCCGGACTTATATTCTCGAAGAATAGCCTAGTATTATCAATCACCTCACAATAATCCTAATCGACGCAGCGAAAAAATATATTGTGGCATCACAAACGATGAGACGAAGATGTTTGTGATTACTTTTCTATCTTGCCTATCGGAGATAAAGATCTCAAGCCAATAATTATGATTGTACTCAAAACAATAGAATCAGCAAGATCAAATCACACAACTACGAGAAAGTAGTATCGGTCTGGCTTCACAATCCCAATGAAGTGTTTAAGTCGTTAACCTGGTTTAAGAAGAAAACCTAAGGTTAAAGGAGAATCGACTCTACCTAATACAACTAGTATCACACGGAAGGTGTGGGGATTAGGTTTCCCAGTTGCTAGAGTTCTCCCTTATATAGTCTTTCAAATCAGGGTTTGCAATCGATGTTAGCTTGGTAACAAAGCATTCCATATTCACCGTTAGATAAAAACTTGATTAGATTCAAGCTAATATCTTTCAACCGTTGGATCGAAAACTTAGCTTGTTACACACAAATGAAATGTACTATTTTGGGTTTATGTAACCGTACCCAAACATGAACATTTGTTGGTTCAACAATAATTAACCAAATGGTTAGCCATATGAGAAGTTTCATATCAACCATATTCTTCTTCACTATAACTAGTTCAAATGACTCAAATGAACTAGTTAGAGAGTTGTTCAATTGTAAGGAAATCTTATGTAACTACACAAGACACAATCGAAGCAAAAACGATTTGATTCACTCGAACTGGTTCATGAACTATATAGCCACGGTTTGCATTTTGCATTCCTTAGTTTTTATAAATGAGTTCACAAACAATCGTTTTTAGATATAACAAACTCAAGTTCGCAAACTTAGTTCGCGGACTTAAGTTCCCGGAAGGAGTTCTCAAACTCCAGCAGAATTTCTCGGGAAGAGAACTTCCGCCAATTCGCGGACTGGGTTCGAGGACTTAGCTCACGGCTCTGATTCTGGTTCTTTTGATCAACAAAGTTCGCAAACTTCGGTTCAAGGAATAAAGGACTTATACATATATGTGTTGCCACACAATGCTTATATCCAACATTGGTTATATGATCTAAACTCTCATTTCAATCATTGAAACATTCTTAGAAGACATTTCGTCAAAGTAAGCAATTTTCAAAGTGATTGAAACGTCTCATGACTTTCGTCACTAGGTAAAGATGAACTTGGCCAAAGCAAAAGCTTACCAACACATATTTCGAGAAATAGATAGGCGAGATAAACTCGGCTCGAAATGGCAAATGTGTATAATCAAAGTCTATATAGCAAAACGACTTTTGTCTCAAAATAGGAGATAAAGTAGATAGACTTTGAGTGATAGATAAGTTCAAGTCTCCACATACATTTTAGTCGATGAAGATCCACTAGTTCCTTGAGTAATCCTTCGTCTTGTATGATGATCGCCATGGAGTTCTTGAGCTCAACTACACTTTCTATCCTAGTCCGAGACTTAGATATAGTAGACTAGAAATCAAGACTTATAGTTTTAATCACTAACATTGACAAACATGCTTGAGATAGCAACGCATGCGATTTCTGAAAAAACGGGGGTCTAACAACCACACCCAATATTTCGCTTAGCAATCTGTATGGACAAACTCCGATATACTTTCTAGAGAATCAACTAGACAGTTAAACTCAATCTAGATAAAAAGTATATCAACGAGTTTATATCTCAATCTCTCGATTTGATCTTTAATCAAGCAAATAGAAATCTGCGAGTCTTTATTAAAGAGAGATAACTTGGATGGTACCAAATACCAATATCCAAGTGTCAATAAATTTAAATCAACAACCAAAATGTCGGATATTCTAATTGATTGAACAATGCACAACCTGTGATATTTCAATTATATAAACAAATATAATGCGGAATAGAAATAACACAGACACCAGAATTTTGTTAACGAGGAAACCGCAAATATAGAAAAACCCCGGGACCTAGTACAGATTGAACACACACTGTAGTAAGCCGCTACAGACTCTAGCCTACTTCAAATTAACTTCGGTCTGGACTGTAGTTGAACCCCAATCAATCTCACACTGATCCAAGGTACAATTATGCTCCTACACCTCTGATCCCAGCAGGATGCTACGTACTTGATTCCCTTAGATGATCTCACCCACAACTAAGAGTTGCTACGACCCAAAGTCGAAGACTTTAATAAACAAATCTGTATCACATTGAAAAGTCTATAGTAATAGATAAATCCGTCTCCCACGAATAAACCTATGAGTTTTGTTCCGTCTTTTGATAAATCAAGGTGAACAAGAATCAATCAATAACTCGGACTTATATTTCCGAAGAACAACTTAGTATTATTGATCACCTCACAATAATCTTAATCGACGCAGCGAAAAAAGATATTGTGGAATCCCAAACGATGAGACGAAGTGTTTGTGATTTCTTTTCTATCTTGCCTATCGGAGATATAAATCTCAAGCTAATTATTTCAATTGTACTCGTACGATAGAAACAACAAGATCAGATCACATAACTACAAGAAAAGTAGTATCGGTCTGGCTTCACAATCCCAATAAAGTCTTTAAGTCGTTAACCTGGTTTTAGAAGAAGAAAACCAAAGGTTAAAGGAGAATCGACTCTAGCTTAGCAAACTAGTATCACACGTAAAGTGTGGGGATTAGGTTTCCCAGTTGCTAGAGTTCTCCCTTATAGAGTCTTTCAAGTCAGGGTTTGCAGGCAATGTTAGCTTAGTAACAAAGCATTCAATATTCACCGTTAGATGAAAACCTGATTAGATTCAAGCTAATATTTCTCAACCGTTGGATCGAAAACTTAGCTTGTTACACACAAACGAAATGTTCAATTTTAGGTTTATGAACTGTACCTAAACATTAACATTTGTTGGTTCAACAATAATCAACAAAATGGTTAGCCATATGATCACTCTCATATCAACCATATTCTTCTTCACCATAACTAGTTCAAATAACTCAAATGAACTAGTTAGAGAGTTGTTGAATTGCTTAGATCTTATGTAACTACACAAAACACAATAGAAGCAAAAACGGTTTGATTCACTCGAATCGGTTCATGAACTTTATAGCCACGCTTTGCAAAAGCAATCCTTAGTTTATATAAACATGAGTTCAAGAACAACCGGTTTTAGATATAACCTACTCAAGTTCGCGGATTGGGTTCGCGGACTTAAGCTCATGGAAGGAGTACACAAACTCCCGCAGAAATTCTAGCGCCACTTCCATTTCTCTTGATCAACAAAGTTCGCAAACTTTGGTTCAAGGAATAAGGACTTATACATATATGTGTTTCCACAACAATGCTTATATCCTACCAATGGTTATGTAATCTAAACTCTCATTTCAATCATTGAAACATTCACAGAGAACGTTATATAGCCGTTATTCACATACCATTTTTCGTCAGAGCAATTTCCAAAGTGATTGAAACATATCATGACTTTCGTCACTAGGTAAAGATGAATTGGTTAAAGCGAAAGCTTACCAACACATATTTCGAGAAATAGATAGGCGAGTTAGACTCGGCTCGAAATAGCAAATGTGTATAATGAAAGTCTATAAGTTTAAACGACTTTTGTCTCAAGAGTAGGAGATAGTGTAAATAGACTTTTGAGTGACAGATAAGTTCAAGTCTCCACATACCTTTTAGTCGATGAAGTTCCACCGGTTCCTCGAGTAGTCCTTCGTCTTGTATGATGATTTCCATGGAGTTATTGAGCTCAACTACACTTTCTATCCTAGTACGAGACCTTTAGCTACATAGGCTAGAAATCAAGACTTATAGTTTTGATCACTAACATTGACAAACATGCTTGATATAGCAACGCATGCGAGTTCGATCGAGCAATGCTCTAACACATAGATTTCAGTGATTTGAATAAGGCATGTCCGCAAGACAGTTTTTCTTTGCCACGTATACCGCTAATGGTAGAATCTGCGACAGATTATGAAATATTATCGTTGATGAATGGATATTCGGGATATAACCAAATACCATTAACAGAAGAAGATCAAGGGCATACCTCCTTCTTTACTCCCCGAGGATTATATTGTTATACTAGAATGCCATTTGGGTTAAATAATGTTGGATAAACTTATCAGCGAATGATGAAGAAGTTATTTGCGAAGTGGGTGCATACCACGTTGGAGTTATGTGCAGATGATATGCTTATCAAAAGTAAGAAGTTTAAAGATCATGTGGAAGACTTAAGAGAGATATTTGAACAAATGAGGAAGTATAAAATGAAAATCAATCCTGCGAAGTGTATCTTTTGGGTAACTTCAGGGAAGTTTTTGGGATATATAGTCTCGAAGAACGGGATTGAAGTAGATCCAGCGAAAGTGCAAGCAGTTCAGGACATGCCTTCATTTGCAACTATAAAAGATGTTCAAAAGTTCAACGGGATGATCGCAGCTTTAGGCATCATTGCAAGGTCGTCATACAAATGCAAACACTTTTTTTGATATATTAAAAAAGGGAAACAAATTCACACGGACTGATGAATGCGAACAAGCTTTACAAAGCATCATAGATTATCTAGCAAATTTGTCCATCTTACAAAGATCAGAACCTAACGAAGAATTATTGTTATATCTCATAGCAACATCAAATGCAATTAGCGCAGTGTTACTTCGAACAAACAAATGAGTAGAAAAGCCCATATGTTACATCAGCGAGACTCTCAATTCGGCCGAGAAGAATTATACGAAGATCGAGCAGCTAGATGATATTGGTGTTGGTCTTTGCGACTCGAAAATTGCGAATATATTTTCAAGCTTATAAGATCTAAGCCATGACACAAAATCCCATTGAATCGGTGTTGAAAAGCTCGTAGAGTGTTGAAGTGGAATGCACATATAAAGCAATTTGGAGTAGATTATGGAATATTATCTTTCTAAAAATCCCAAGTAATTGCTGATTTTTTGGTCCAATTTCCTATGGAGGAAGACGAAGACGTGGAGGATATTGTTAGAGCACTGCTCGATCGAACTCGCAAGCGTTGCTATCTCAAGCTTGTTTGTCAAGTTTAGTTGATCAAAACTATATACTTGATTTCTAGTCTACTTATAGTTGTGTCTCGGATTAGGATATAAGGTTTAGTTGATCTTTAGACTTCACGGCATTCACCAATTGAAGAAGAAGATCTACTGAGGAGCTTGGAGGAACATCATCGACAAAAGGTATGTGGACACTAAAACTTATCTATCACTCAGAAGTTTATTCTATTCTATCTTCTAATGAGACTAAGTCGCATAGATATATAGACTTCTACATTATACACATTTGATATTTCGAGCCGAGTTTATCTCGCTTATATATTTCTCGAAATATGTATTGGAAGATTTCTGCTTTATCTATGTTCATCATATTCTTAACGAGTTTAGTTGGAGACAATTTATTTGTTGGAAACTAAATATTAAGTCAAAAGATGATCATGTGAAAATTACCTTGAACATATTACATGATTTGTGTGAGACAATCATTTGATGTTAGCTTGGGAAGTTTCGTATTGATTATTCCATCACTTGAAAATTACTTGAAGCTAATGGTATGTGTGAGATTACCATTGTCGTCTTCTAAGGATGTTTCAATGATTGAAATGAGAGTTTAGAACAATTACCCATGTCTGGATACAACACGGTATGTATATCCTGTATGCAAACTGTATTGTGATAATTCAGGTCCGGGATCCTTATTTGCGTACCTAGTATGCGAACGAATTTACCTGAGAAAGTCCGGAACTTTTGTTTGCGTACCTAGTATGCGAACAAGTTTACCTAAGTTTGGGTCCGGGATAGTTGTTTGCGAACCGGGTTTACGAACGACTTGACTAGGCCAAGGTCTAGAGCTGATGTTCGCGTACCTAGTTTGCGAACACATTGGTTAAGTTATAAAATCGGTTATGTATGATTCTCATACTTATGAACTAAAACATTTATGATTTAAGGAATGTAAATTAACTTTGCACACCGTGGCTTAATGTTCATGAATTGATTCTTGTATAAGTACTTTGTACGATTACGAATCAATCCGATTTCGTTTCAGTTTGTTCACATATGAGATAGTGAACAATTAAACAACTATATTTGAAACACAATTAGATTCATTTGATTATCTATCATGATTGATTGATCATCATATTTGATCTAGATGTGTTATATGAATGTGGTTAAGTCAAAATGTTCAAATGGCTAACTTCGGTTAATTGTTATTGAGCCAACCCAATATACACGTTTAGGTACGGTTACCCATATCTAAATATAAGTATATTTCATTTGTGTGTAACAAGCTAAGACCATCTAAAGGTGGAGATTATTTGCTTAATTTCTAAGCAGATTTAGCTTGAATCTTAAATCAGGATTTCATCTAACGGTGAATATTAAATGCTTTGTTACTAAGCTATCTTAGCTTTGATTGTAAGCAACCCTAATTGAAAGACTATATAAGGGAGAACTCTAGCAACTGGAAAACCTAATCCTGACACTTTCCTGTGTCCTAATTGCAAACTAGAGTCGATTCTCCTTCAACCTAGGTTTTTCAGAAACCATTATAGGTTAACGACTTGAAGACTTCATTTGGGATTTGTGAAGCCAGATCCAACTATTTTCTTTGTAGTTGCGTATTCTGATCTTACTTGTTCTATCGTATTTAGTTTTATCTTCTCTAAGATTCACTCGAGATTTATCTCCAATAGGTAAGATATATAAAGTAATCACAACAGTTCTTCGTCTCAGACTCTTGTGATTCTGCAATAACTTTTTCTGTTAATCAGTTAGGTTATTGTGAGGTGACTGATATTTCTAGGATGCTCTTCGGGAGTATAAGTCTGGGGTATTAGTTGGTTTCTGTTTACCTTGATTTTATCAAAGACGGAACAAAAAGAATAAAAGAATAGACATATCTGTGGGGGACAGATTTGTTTATAAGTCTTCGACTTTGGGTCGTAGCAACTCTTAGTTGTGGGTGAGATCAGCTAAGGGAATCAAGTGCATAGAATCCGGCGTGGTTCTAAAGGCATAAGGAACACGACTGTAACTTAATTGATGTGAGACTTGGCTATGGCTCAACTACATTCCAGTCCGAAGTTAACTTGTAGTAGGCTAGTGTCTGTAGCGGCTTAATACAGTGTGGTGTTCAAAACTGGATTAGGTCCCGTGGTTTTTCTTTATTTGCGGTTTCCTCGTTAACAAAACTTCTGGAACGCATAGTTTGTAGCAATCTGTATGTGCATAGTTTAATCAGTTGATAAATCCGACCTTGATCGTTGGATATAACTTGATTGACACTTGGACATTGGTCTTTGGTACCGTCCAAGTTATTTCTCATATCAATCAGGCTCATATATTTCTATTTGTTCGATTTGCTGTTTGTGTTGAGAAATATAGATAAAGCTCTTTGATATCTTTCTTGATTGAGCTTGCTTTTAAGTTGGTTCTCTCGGAATTATATTGGAGTTTAGTCCATACAGATTGCCTAACGAATTATTGGGTGTGATTGTTGTACCCCCGCTTTTTCAGTTGGTATCAGAGCAGGCAAACACGCTAAGACCTCATAAGTCTGTGTTTGTAGCAATCTGATTTCTATGGACAAAAGTGTTATCAAACGTATCGGCAGTCTTCGATGGCTCGAATTACTTATGGTGGAAAATTGCTATGTGTTCCTTTCTACGAGCGCGTGATTTTTAATCATGGGTTTGTGTTGCTAATGTCTATGATCCTCCAATGGTTACAATAGACGGTGTAATTGCTGCAAAGGATATTGGTAGATATAATGACATTGAGATTCTTGCTGCAAAGCAAAATTCTGACGGTTTAAATGTTATCATACACGCCATTACCCCAGATCTTCAGCACCATGTGACTACGTGCACTAAGTCTAAAGATGCTTCAGATATCTTAGAAACCGTATTTGAAGGGAATACCTCTGAGAAAGAAGCTAGGCTTCAAAACCTAAATTTTGATTGGGAAAACCTTCGTATGGCTGATGAAGATTCATTTGATGAGTTTAATCACAAAGTGTCTGAAATTGTTAATGTATCTTTTGCGTTGGGTAAGGCTATTCCTGAAAAGGACATTGTGATGAAAATTCTTATATCGCTGCCAGCTAGATACGATTTTAAGAAACATGCCATCGTTGAAGGAAATAACCTTGAAACTCTTTCCAGGTATACTCTTGTTGGAAAGTTAAAGATCTTTGATCATGAGTATATATCAAAAACTGGAAAGGACATTGCGTTCAAAGCACAAAAGAACACTAAACTACTTGATAAAAGTAAAAGTGTTGGAAACTCTACGGATGATCCTATTGAGACTGAATCATCAGATGAAGATCTTGATAACTCAATTTCTCTGATCACAAGACAGTTTAGAGATCTTCTTTTGAAGAGAAGTAAACGCTTCATCAGAGATAAACCTAAATCATCAGTTAAGCCTCATGATCGTTGTCCTCCTAAAAACAGGGATACGGTAGACACTGATGATGAGGATATGCCACAGTGCTTCAGGTGTAAAGGTTTTGGTCATTTTGCTAATGAGTGTCCAAATCGTAGAAAATACACTGGGAACAAAGGTCTTGCTGCAACTCTTGATGAAACGTCTGATCACTATGATTCGACTGAAGATGAAAAATCAAATGTAGCACTCCATGCCGAAAATATTAATTTTGATAATTGTAGCAATACTCACATCAACCTTGATATTTTCCCTGGAGAAACTTCATCGACCGTATTGGAGGATGAAATGGATTTTACTCCGTCTAATGAAAATTCTACCTCATATGTTTCAGGTACTTCACTTTGTTTAGCAGCATGTTCAAAAAGAAGTTGTCTAAGAATTTGTCTCATGTGCCTGAATTTCAAAAAGAGACAAGAGTTGTGTGACGCCCCAACCTAATCACCTACTTAGCTAGTAGGATTACATACTAATTGAAGCATCAAACCCAGATTACCGATTTCTAAGAATCATAATTACATCAATAACCTAAACACCCAACCATATCTCTCACACCACGTCGAGAGTTACGCTTACCTCCCCTCCCATTGGTTGGTGAACAAAACCCTCGCTCCTGATTGGCTGAAAAACAAGTTAGCCCCCATACATTTCATAGCCGTCAATTTATAATTAAATAGATTCAATCCGATGCTCTAAATTTTTTGGTTGCGTCCACCCTCTTTTGTATTGGTGGGTAGACAAAACCCTTGATTTTGATTGGTTGAAATTTGTTAAAAAATCTTACACCAAGTATACATGATTAAAATTAAATCAAAGCCGTCAGATTTTATGATACTCGATTAATTAAGAAAACAACGATTTGTGCAAGAAAATATTGTGACGCGTATTTAGTGAATATTTTGAATATTTCAACCATATTTGGAAGATTCGGTAGTCGTAAAATCTATGTATGTCCAACTTTTTCCTTATATAAAGTTTTTAAACTTTTTTGATATATTATTTCCCTTGATAAACAGTTAACATTAGAGATTTTTTTTTTCCTATTTTCTCTAGGATTTTAATCGAGATACTTCTGTATATATTAGGAAACAAATCTAAGACTTCTAACCTAATGCAGTCCTATTGAGAATGATTTCCGTTTTAAGATTTTATACTAAATTTAGGCTACAATCGGGAAGGATATTGCTGGGATTTTTCGTAATGATCAAGTTCCCTGTGTCCATATAAAGGATGCAAAACTACAGACTTGCGCATTCAATGGTTGGGAAGGAAGGAAAATCATTCAATGTGTGCAAAAGAAATCAACAAATGGTAGTGGAGATTGGTAACCATAACCAAGATATATTGTCGATAGTTTTTTCATAACCAAGGTATGAGCTTTTTTGATATCTTTGTTCGGTAATAACTTCAGAAAGCCTCATTTATGATGGAATATAATCAGTTATACGCATAAGCTGAAAGAGCTTGCCTTTGTTTGGAATCAAATTTTGAAGGTTATTGGTAGAACGAGAAGAATGACGGGATTGATGTGGAATATCATCTTTACTCATCCTGATGAGGTACACTATGCAATTGGTTATTGCATTATTGGTATTATTTTAGGTATTTGTACATGTTCAATACTGGTTTAAATATTTGTTGCTGATTGAGATGATGGTTGAGTTGGTAAGTTTGGATCTCAGATTCTAAAACGTTACATTTTAAGTATATGAGCATATGCATTCATACTTAAGTTTCATGTTTGCAAAAATCCTTTGCAGAGTTTTTCCGACAAGTGCGATGATGGCGATAATCTTATAACTGACGCATGTTTGGATTGACGGTAGTTCTGTGCACCACAACAAACTGGTACGATATTCTAGCGTTTCAGTTTTGTTATCAATTGTTAGCTATTGGACATTCATTCGTTTTCTTACCATTTTTATGCGATGCGTGGGTCAGATTTTCATTGGGGTCAAACCTTTTGATTTTTATTTTAACTTTGTTAATTAAGAATGGGAACTGTTAATATAACATAGGAACTGTTAAGTAATAAAAATGCATCCAATATAAAAAAATTGATGAATGGGATTTCAGTTTAACATTAATTTTTATGCTTATGCAATTAGTACTAAAAATGCATCCAATATAAAAAAATAGATGAATGGGATTTTAGTTTAACATTAATTTTTAGGCTTATGCAATTACATTGAAGTTCGGTGAAAGTCACGTGCTTCTTATCGCAGCTCAACATGAGGGCACAATCAAAAGAAAGAAATGGAGAAGCAAGTATCAACGCCAACTATAGAACGGGTAAGTATGATTTAATACATTGGAGCCGATCCTTTGTAGCTATATAGAGAAGGAAGCTCTTCTTATAGGCGGTATACCCATATTTTGTTTCTTTTTTCACCAGCATTTATCCGTATGTATAGATATTTTGTTCTTAACTGTGAATGACTCTAGATTGCATAATTCATTTGACTGTTGTAGTCTCTGTAGGTATGTGGAATGTACTTGCAACTACAATTCAGGCATCGAGAATGTTGAAGAAAGGGTACCCTGTACTTCGTACTGAATTTTGTTTACTTGATACAAGTTAATTACCAATATTTGTTTACTTGATACAAGTTAATTACCAATATGCATGGTCACAGACATGTAGACGGATGTGGGTTTGACTACCACATATGGCATTCTTTAGGTAATAACTGCAGAAACCGTTATTTAGAGTTATTCGACCTTTGCAGGTCTTGATCATAATTCAGCAGGGAGAGCCATAATGGTATTTTGTTGTATTTACACTGTCTCTTAACGACTTACAATATGTGTATCTCATTATGTTGATTTGAACTTATTATTATAGGATGGTTACCAACTTGCTACATTATATGTGCTAAATAATTAAGCACACGCACTTGGATACCAACATTGATATGTTGTTCCTTCACATGCTTATTAGGGGCACAAATACCATAAGTCCGTGTTGCCACATCTAAAAATGATGAGCTTGCAACTGATGCGTTATTAGTCCATAACAAAGGACTATGCTTTTGTTCATGCTTCTTTCTCAGGTATAATTCCTTCTACTTTACAATTATCCCGGGTTATCATTGTTTAAATTGACATATGGTCCCTATTCTAGCAGTTGTAATACTCTCATGGAAATGCAGGCAGAAGCTATGCAAGTGTTCAGTGGGCTGCTGGGAGCCTCCAAAGGATGTCGTCATTGCTAAGCCTATGAAAGTCAGACATACCAATGAGATATGGTAGTGTTTAACAAAACAAATTTTTTAATTTGCTGTGATTCAGTAGTTATTTTAGTTAGAAATGAATTGGAATAGCAAAAAGATTATCCTTTTTATGCTCATTGTGTTGGAAGTGCTTTATTTGAATTATTCATAGTTCATTACTTTTGAGATCTAATAGATTTTATATTGGTAGGGATACATAATGGAAATATTGCAGAATATAACAATACCATGTTTGTTCATTTGCCTATAGAGGAGTTATTTTGAATTGTTAGATGGAAGTCCTATACTATATAAATCATAATCTTCTCTTGGTTTTATCGTTAGACGGAAGATCTAAAGTTCTTTATGAGAAGTACAAAAGAGTATCCATAAGACATTATAGATAGATACATAAGAGATTGTGGGAGCATTTACGTAGCTGACACTACAAACACGGGACTTACAGGGAATTGATCTTGCAATAACAACCTCCAGTTTCTTGGTGATGCTTTACTAACATCTCAGGTACAACTGAAACCAAAGATGTGAGTGGAACAACTAATATTTTTCTATTTTGAAATTTGGACAATTGATTGCCGTCTCTATGGCGTGGAACCATTGATAAGTAAGTTTAAGTGGATTTAAATTGTGTCCACTTTAATTCGTTTTTCTTTGGTATTGCCACATATGGCTGAGAAGGCTGAGAAAGTAATCTCTTTTAATTTTATATTCTTTTGGTTTGTGGTTATGGTATTTTAGTATGAATTTATTTATTGGATGCAGATAGCAAGAAAATTTCATGGACATAATCTTAGGAATTGAATACAAGGCCACAACTGTAGGACAACGACTATTGGGTAAATTATGGTTTCCATTGAAAAGACTAGCACCGGTGGTAAAATAATTTCTTTGTCCCATGCTAATATGAATCTTTTAAACCACGGATCTGTGGCACAATGGTAGCGCATCTGACTTCACGTCAGAAGGTTACGTGTTCGATTCACGTCAAGTCCAATCGCCGGTATTTAACCGTGTTCTTTAAATGAGTGAAGTCTTATTTTCTGGTTTGGTTGGGACTCTCACGGTTTAGATTGTTGTAGGACTATTTTGCAAATCAGTTGTTGTAGATTCTCACGATATTGAGAAACAAGCTGGATTTTGCATCAGAGAGATTGCCTGCTACTTTGGCGGGCTGCCTAAACTTAGAAAGCTCAGGAAGACGTAAGCAATGCCAGTTGTAGACTCTCACGATATTGAGAAACAAGCTGGATTTTGCATTATATTGCTTGCTACTTTGGCTTGATGCCTAAACTGAGAAAGCTCGGGAAGACGTAGGAAATGCGTAGTTTACGGATAAAACAAGAAGAATAAAAAAAACTCGATGATGTGTATGTGCAAGATTCTGAATTCTTCAAGAGAAAATTTTATCTTTTAGGTCGGTTATCTTTGAGATGACCTGAATACACTTTATCATGATAATTGAATTTATTTAACAGAATTAGGTTAGTTTAGCAGGTATTTAAAATATTTGTTCATAAAGCACCTGCCAAGTAGCTTAAATTACAGTAGTTACTTTTCCAGTGTTGTTTCTATTCTTCGTATTAAGAATATTAGATGAGCTCTCCCGCCATATGAAACATTGTCAAGTTTCTTTCATAATTTTTCTTAGGTTTTTATAATTACACTCCCTATATTTCTTCCCTTCAATGATTCAAATGATATGGCGTGGAAAATTTCATTGCTTATGGACAAAGTACAAAAGATGCTTATGGTATTAATTCTTTTAGTTAGTTTCATATCAGACCTGGTTATATGGGTAACTCCTTTTTGTTTTCAAAACCTGAATGCTTTCTGGAAAAAAAATATCTTCATGGTTCCTCTAATTAAATGCGAAGGAGGTTACAGAACAATAGAAAATGGTAGATATCAACTTTCTGGGAAAAAAAGGTTACCATCTATTAGCAATAAAAAAGGCACGTCTGGAAGGGTCTTGGAAGGTATCATAGATGTGTATTACAACATGCCAATTACATAGCTAAATTCACCCATGATCTGACAAAAGGCAAAAAACAGTTTTTTGTTGGATTAAAATTTTAATTTATTTTCCTTAATTTTTTCTGAAGAAAAAGAATGCAACAGCAGTGTGCTAACTGTGTACTTCGTCAGTAGATAACTCAATTACTCAAAAAATATAATAGACTGAACTATTTCAGTGAGTAGTTTATCTTAGCTGATGAATATGATGTCTTAATTAATCCATTAGCGGGTTATTTTCCAACTCTACAAAGAATTTAGGTAATGCAAGACATACTGACAGTTCAATCAAGCACCAGAATACATAACACATGTTGGAGAATCCGAGTTGATCCTTAATTCGAAAGACAAAGTGAGGCCAATGGTAAATTCAAACAAAGTGATTAATTCAGACAATTTTCGTCAACTTTGAGAGGCTACTTTCCCCATGGGGGCAGTTAAAATAGCGATTTTATTATGTTTTTTATTTGTGCGCGGAGTTGCCCAAAAATGAAAGAATAAAAGAAGATAATAGAATTACGACTGTGATGATCAAGCACTCCCAAAACACTTCGATAATAGGGGCGTCGGGAAGCCTGCGCAGAATGAGCATGTGGGAATGTGTGGTTCAACCCAAGAAAAATAGTAGAACCAAGAACTTGAAATAAATTATTACTGGTGAAATTTTAAGCTACTAAACTTATGTGCTAAATGACAAAGGTTTTCATTTCCTTTATTCTTTCGTATCTATCATACTTTTAATAAAATGTGTTGGAGACCTCAAACCCCTTTCAAGCATATTTTATTTAACGGAGTACAATTACTTTATACATTTTTTGTTACTAGAAAAATAATAAGAGTAATATATTACCATGACATTTTACAGAAAATGAAAGTACTGATGATGAGCAGACCTCACCAAGAAACATGTTAGGCATGAAACCCACTCTATGTCAATTGCTTACTACGGCCTCGGTACAGGAATCGCAAATGGTCGGATCAAGAACTGCTATGCACATCCAGTGGATATTGTGGCTCCTTCATCTTGGCTGCATTTGACGACGCTATAGGAGATGGTCTGTATGCATTGTCATTGTACCTTACATCATCCGCTTTCATGAGGCTGGGATTCTCCTCCTACCATATGGGAAATGATAAGCCCACGTCATCTACTATAGTAAAACATAGCTCCATGGATATTAAGTGTTGCTGCAACCACTATTGACTGTGATTTGGAGTATGATGTTGTAGCGCCCCCAAAGCTAGCAGTTGTCTAATCCAAGATATTAACTAAATAAAAAGGCATTAAGAATCTAAATCATTTACTTAAACATTCAATTAAAAAATCTGCTACAAAACTTAACCCAAAAACTAGCCCCGCTCTGAAATATATATATACAAGAACTCCTCTCAAATGATACATATACAACAGTCATTTGGTTTACAAATAAAATATACAACATAATAAACATAACCGAAGTTAACCAACTAACGGACTTAACTCCTCGAAACTTCCGCTGCGCAACTCTGATTTGTCTCTGAAACTGAAAGTGGGAAAGAGTGAGCACATCATCCCTAAAAGGGATGCCCAGTAGGAATAACATTTAACTTTCAAGTAATCATTGGAAATAATTTGAAAACAATTCATGTTTTCCCTAAACATTAAAATATAACCAATTTCACAGAGGTAAACAATCATGTATATGGAACTAGCTCCTTCCAAACAATGTATATAATATGGTGACTCGTCCCGCACCTAGCTATTGCATAAAAGCTCAAAAGTAAGTACGTATAAATGAAGGAGCAGTACCATATATACCACAGATGGAAATTCTCATTTCCAAACAAACAAATGGAAATTCTTATTTCCCAAACAATTCATAGAGACAAACAAAGCATTACAATTCCTTTCCAAACAATGGAAAGATTAAAAGAATCAACGGTACTTTCGGAATCTAAAATAAAACAATGCATGGAGTACACAATCAGACAATGCATGAATTTCTTAAACATAAACTTTTGTAAAGGAAAACAACAATAATCACAGAATAGTTAAATATAAATTCCCACCTCTTTTGATGACAAGCCGTGCCTACCTCGAGATCCACGATCCGCTGGTTCATCCTTTGAATCGATCGTTGTTAATATAGACTAACTGTTAATCACACGAGAACTCTAAGAATCTAGCCAAAAAGGCTCACACAAGATTCATACAAGTTTATCTAATGATTCTAAGACCATTTATTTATTATTCTATAACTTTAGCATATCTAAGGTTTACTAATGCAATTAGTTTGGTTCTATAGTCCATTAGCTAAGTCTTATGAAGATCTACAACTCTGTAGAAGAAACCAAAGACTAATTCGGACCATAAGGGTCCAATTCATCATCATAAGATAACTAAATCTAAGCCCAAGTGCTATAAACAAGCCCGTTATCTAAGGCCTAGTCCATTCAGGTCAACTAACGGTCACATATAAACTAACAGTCAACTTCTAAGTCTAGGTCAAAGGTCAAGTCCAGTCTAACTAGTCAAGGGAGTCAAAGTCTAGTCAACAGTCAAGGTCAAGGTCCACTGAGTCATTCTGAGTCCAATCGATTCAACTCAGGTTAACAGGGTCAACTCGCCTCACTCAGATAAACTGAGTCAGCTAAACAGAACGAGTCATACTGAATAAGTTCAGCCAGATAAACCAAAGGTTCTTCTCACACATCTGCAATTCTAATTTAAGTTCAACTTCAATCTAATACATCATCAATTCAATCATTCAAATAACTTCAAATTTCAATTACAATTACAGACTATTCCTACATGCAATTGCAGATCCAAGCCTCCACTGGAGTTATTAGCTATTCCCTATAGTCATCATCACTTACTACACATCTCAGACTGATTCCAAGAATTACAACACCACCACTTACAATATCTCAATGACAACTACACACCCACCAAACTGACTCAAACTCAGTTCCATTACTAACTCCAATTCCCAGTTCCAATTCCACAAATACAAAAACAACATCATCATATCTGCAAATGCAGTTCCATGAAATGTAACAACATTACCACCATCTCATTATATATGCACCAGTTCCATTGCTTGCAATTCAACACACTCCAAAATATGAACTTCAATTTCATTACATAATTATCAACCTCCATAGCACCATTTCAATTCCTCCACTAACAGTTCTCTGGCATTCTTATTAACATTAACTCCACCAGCATAAACTGAATCTGCAGTTCCACCAAAATCAACAACTTACACCACCATCCATACACATTCATTCCTGTATCCCAACTCTCAACACAACCATCTGCATACCCACAACTATTAAACCATTTATCTTACTTCAGTTGCATTACATAACATAGACAACCACCTCAACTCAGATAACACATACATTCTCTGCATCATTCCAACTCATGCCATAATCTCAACCACATATCTATCTCATAACCATTTCAATTCTTAACTTCATCAACAATCATAAAAAAACAGCAAAAGAGAACAACCTTCACAAGTTCAATTTAAGAAGAACATTTACCTTAAGTTGATTCCATTCTACCAAATACAATTCAACTCCTCTTTGTTTAACTGGAATCAGCAATTCTTCTTAAGGCTACAACAACCCACCAATTCGGTTCATCCAACACCAAATCAAACCCATCATCACCAACAGTTCTCAACTAAACCCTAATTTTAATTTGGGGAAGAACACAAGAACCTAACCCTTCAATTTCTCAAATCGAATTCCCAAAATAAGACAACAAACCTCTTCATCATGACCTGTTCCTAAAACCCATTCTTAATTTCATCTTAATCATCTTAATCATCACCAAATAGAACTCTTAATTCTTCCCTGAGGTTGTCCTGAGAAACCCTAACTCTAACTTCTTCGATTCACCATCAACACAACTTCAGAACCTTGATTCAACAACAACCCTTTCGTTCTTTATCCTTCAGCAACACTATGTATCATCAAATCCACACAAACCCTAACTCCTCAGTTTACATCAAAACCACTTCAGATTATCAATTGAACGCAAACCCTTAATTCAATCAACTAAACCCATCTCCAGTTACCTCAAATCAAACCTTCATCAACTCACAGAAACCCTAACTTCACTTCTCCTTGATTCATCTCTAAACCCCAGCAATACTAACTCATCTTCTTCTTATATCACATCGACAACACCTCCTTCGCCACCATAATAGTTTCATCAACCAAGAACTCTCAAACGTGCTCTCAAATTCATCACTAGAATTCTACAAAAGGAGAACAAAGCAGAAGCAGAAGCACAATGAAGAAACGAGAAGAAGAAAGAAAAGAAAATGAACCTCTTCTCGATTCGGCTAGAGATAAGACCGACTAGGATTGCTAAAGGCACCCGACCAAAAGCTAAGGGCAGCCAAAGCGGCTAAACTGCAAACCATTCTGCCCTTCATACTCATCCAATGATATCTTCTTCGTCTAGTAACCGAATGACACGTTCGAGTAATCCATTTCGCATAACTTTTCGAAATCTATTCAATGATACTAGTTTCGTATCTAAGTCGATGTTAGATTAATTCCTATTAATTAAAATTTATATTTACTAATCGAGTCATTAACAGCTAAATCGTATATTGACTATCTCTTGATCGGTCAAATAGCGTTGACGAGCTTGAGGGTCCTTACAATCTCCCCACCTTATTCATTTTCGTCCTCGAAAATCGAACCATTCTTCCGATCTTCAAAACTCCCCACCTTGAAGAAAAATACTATTTCTTGTTTAAGCGCAAAACAATATGAAACAAAGCACAAACCTACATGGCTTTCTACAACTAAAATTTGTGGCTCTAGGTTCAACAAACTAGTTTCTATTTCATTAAGTTACTAGTTCTAATTACGAGAGAAAATTCTCTATCAGTTTCTAAGTAAAGTTTGGAATCTATCAGTCCACTAATAGAAGCAAGTCTCCCTTCTATGCCTAGTGATACAAGAATGCAGTTGACCTGTCTAGGTTCGCGACGCCTGACATTGCCTACCTACGTAAAAAGTATCACCCGAACATATCAAAATTACCAACCTCACTATTCCCCAGTGCTGGATTAACTAAGTATTAATTTATTAAGATTAATTGATCTCTAAAATTTTGACGTAACTGATGTAAGTCTTATAAATTTACTTCGCAAAAGTTCACAACATTTTAAACAATTTAATCATCAAAATTTATTCTATTTTTATTTTTATTTATCATTATTATAATTATTTATTTTAATGGAATCGAATTTTAATTTCAAATGAAACTATATTATTATAACTAAATTATTTTTAAATTCATGTACTATTTAAGAATAACTTAATGTTATAACCATTATCCAAATATAATGTTATATCTATTTTTTTATTTCATTGTGTGACTTGATATAGGTAAATAACCGCTAACAATTTTTCATAGTTGTTTGGTATTAATATTTTATTATTATTATTACATTTATTTCTTATTTCTTAGGCCAATAAAAGTTAATCTTAATTAATCGTAATGCCAAGTTCAAATTTATTATTAATACTAGATTTGATTTGTTCTAACTTTATTTCCTTAAATTTTATATTATTGCTAAGTAATCTTGAAGTTGTACTATTAATAAAAATTACATTTTGCTAATACCATCCTATAATTATTATCCAAATGATATTTAAAATAACTTTAAATTTTATAATAATTAGTATTATATAGTATTATTATTTGCTTATCTTATCAAAGTTATCTTCCCCTTAAAGGCCTTGACAAATAAAGCTCTCACATTAAACGGTGATGAAACCCTCGCTTCCTATTGGCTTAGAAAGACCCTTTCTAATGCAAAAGCTATGGTGATGACACTTGGCATAACTCTATTGGTTGTAATAATTAAAATTTGGTTATAATTTGGATACATCAAATACTTAACTGTCCGTTAGTAACGGTGTTGGAAAAAAAAAATAGGTGGACAATACTTATATTAGAATTTAAACTTGAATTATTTAGTTACACCATGTTTACACCTATACTTAACTGTACTTTAGTAAGGGTGGACAAAACTCACGTCCAAACCACCGTTAAATAAAATAAGATAAAAAAATAATAAAAAAAACGTGAGAGCTATAAAAACGTGAAACTCTTAAAAAGGAATTCTATAAATAAGGAAATCGTTGACACACCAAAAAAAGGAAATCGGTTGAAATCAGGAGTTCGATCCCAAAAAGAAATCGGACTTTCTTTTCATATATATACGTATGCAAGTCGTAACGTTAAACCATGCAATTACCGATCCTTATATCATTAACTTAAACCTAAATCATGGAAGCCTTTGATCATAAAAAAGGTTTAGCAAATTCTTGGGTGTGGTACCTTTCCGTCTCAGCAATCAAATCTCATGCAGTTTCAAGTGAAGGGTTATCAGTCATGAACAAGTCCTAATCTCATTATAAGGTATTTACCCTCTATAAAAAAACGGATTAATCTTACCTTTGTTTTTGGCTTACTAGGGTTTGTAGTATCTTCGTTGGTTCCTTACACATGCTACTATAAGCTTATTGTTTGCACACAACTTAGTTTGTCGCATCTTCGTTGGTCCCTTAGTCCTTACACATGCTACTATAATTGTAGCGATTTGGACCTTTGGGTTTTCCCTCAAAGCATGTTTCCTATAGGTTGCTTGATGAATGTTGTCTTGATGACTACTTTGCTAGAGCAGAAATTTATAACAATTTATTTTTGAATAATTCACACCATTAATTAGTCCACAACAGAAAATATGTAACAGATAATAACTTTAAAGGGCTGTGCTTTAGTTGTCCAAGACTCCATATTATGTAGGCTTTGGATTTTCATACAACAATTATATATTTCGATCATAATTCCAATTCCCCATTTACAGGTGCAGCATGCAGGATCCGATTGAGTATCAACTCCATCAAAGCAACCAGCTGCTGCTAAAACTGATCAACCAATTCTTTAGGTACTATCCAATTTAAATACTCTGTAATTGGTGACACTTTTATGTATGGATTAAGTCTTAAGACATAATCATATGAATATGTACTATTATTTGTAAATGATTGATTGCAAAGTCGTATGATGAGTTAGTAGCGAAGGCGCAGTCAGAAAGTTTGACTTGATTTTCCTTCTTCTAATAGTTTGCTTATTATTTGACCCGATTTTCCTTCTTCTAATAGTTTGATTTTGGGTCATAAACAGGTGAGAGTGTGCATGTGTTGGCGTGATGGATGCATTTGGATTCCAAGCTAACCGATTTCGATGCATATTCTTATCCAGACTTCAACGTGATGGTGAGTTCGTTGGAATATTATCTGAGTTCCTCTTAGCTTTTGAAGGCCTTCATCTTGCTGACATTCCGCTAACAGAAATATAATGAGATGAGGTTCTTTTCTTAGTAGTACATCATTAATCCGTTTGATGAGATTAACATATTAAATACTTATCATTAAAATAAGTGAGATGAACATAATAAAGTACTTAAGGCCTTCATCTTGCATTGGCCATTGGCCCATGGCGAATTCAGAATAAGTGAGATGAACAAATAAAGTATTATCATTAATTTGTTTGCTGAGAGATACAGAAACATCATTGTAGTCGCAGCTAAAACAACACTTACATTACATTTGTTAGTTTTCTACAAGTTTTCTAAGATTTTCTTGCCATGCTTTTGAAGTTAAAGACTAGTTATAAATTCTGTTCTTTATATTCTTCTTCAGTGCCAGCAGTATACAAGCAAGAAGAAGTAGTTGGTATGGGTATGTACGAAAAAAAGCTTATAAGAAATCCTGTACATTCCAGAATTTTGTAGCTCAATTTAAGGTTAATATTAGATATCCTAGAAATGGCTTGAGTTTTCTGCATTTGCTATTTCTCTTGGATTCAACACTTGCACTGTTTCTGGCGCAAAAACATGAGATTTTTTGTTCAAGTTCCTATTTATCAAGCTATTCTTCTTTCAGATATTTATTGCAAGGAATATATATCAACCCCATACCTTAATTATGCATATAGTATTTATAAGTTTTTTTTCGAATCCATGCGGAGAAATTTTGTTAGGATGCAAACATTTGGGTGAGAATTACAATGTGATAATCGCAACTCTCCTTGTAAAATTTTCAAATCTCTTCACACCGTTTTCATCTGTGTTAAGAGAAACACCAACCGTTATATATCCACATTTAGTTGTCTTTTTGTGACAGTCCGGATTTTCGGACTTCCAGCGGACACAGAGTCGACCTTGTGGGTCGGGTCCGATCCAGCTAGCAAGTCCAAATTCCTGGACAACCACTCGTGTAGGACCAGATTTTTCGTTCTAAAACATTTTGAATAAATAAAAATCTTAAATTTAAATTCAAATAAAAATTTCCTATAAGAAATATAATCTTAATTTTGAAATTACACAACTGTAAAAGAATTACATAATCAAAAGTGCATAACTTGAAATTCAAAACGGAATACCCAAATCCCCGTGCTACAAAATAATTTCTTTTACGGCTAGTCTTTCTTCATTCTCTGTGGAAAGGGAGTGTTGATGGGTGAAAACTACTCCTGCAGAATTTGGTAATTTGGGGTGTGGATGAGGAATGAATCTAAACCTTCAACAAATGCACTGCGCGGTGAGTGCTTGTAGATTCGAGAGATCAATTCGTGCAAGTCCGGCCTAAACCAAGAAATGGCCGTTCCAGACTTGTTTCGGTCACAAAGTGAAGGAGATGGGGTTGATCTTAGGGAGGGAAGCGAAGAAGGTGTTGAGATTGTGAAGGTGTTGGCTTGCTTATGACTTGTAACAGAAAGATGAGCGGGCTTGCGGTTGATGCAAACAGGCTCTGGGTGTTTGAATACGATTTTTTGTATTAACACTTGATTTTCTGTCTCGTCTGAACTTGTGTTGTTCTCCGTTATTCCTTGTTGTTGGAAATAGGGCGGAGAACCTATTTATACAAGTCATTGAGCCTCATTCACGTTTCTCGTGGGAAGTGGAGGTAGTGGAATGATGGAGTAGTGGAGTTGTGTGTCGGTAACACACGACCAGTCTTGCCCACTTTTCCTGTTCATCTCTAACCGTCCATGACCTCCTAACACGTTCTTGTGATGGCGCGTTGCACGCTGCACGCTGTAAACCGCCAGACCAATACCCCGATATGTATCCCCCGGTTTGTGACATGATTGATGTCCGGAATGTGGATCGTGGATCCACGAAAGATAGCATGTAATGCTGAATTGAATAATGCGTTATTCGTAAAGTCGATACTTGTGAAGTATCGTGTGTATTTTATGCAGTACTCGCATTGTGGTGTGGTAAAGTGATGGGTAATGACGCCTCACTAACCAAATAACTCTGACTGGGTTGTATAACCAAGTCGGGTGAGGTCGGACGGATGAGATGATGTTTGAGACACTCATCTGCGACCGTTGATGAAATTAGGGTTTTAAAAGAGGTGCGCAAGCATCACTCTTGACTTGGTCGAAACCAAGCATGGGAAGGGTTTTGAAGAGGACCGACCGGGCATGTGTGTAGACAACACGCCGGTGTGCACGTCCATACTTCACTTTCCCAAGAAGGCGCGATCTAAGCCACTCAATTTGACCGGTAAAGTTGAGTGGTTGAGATCGATAGGAGTTTGATGCCGCAAGGAGTCGCGCACCATACCCTTTTCCGGCGTGTTTTCCAAGATGACCTGACTTGGTTGGTCTTGGCCGGTTGGTTTGGCGTGAAGATGGTAGGCTGATGTTCACGCCCATGTCTCACCGTCCCATGAAAACGTGATCTAAGCCACCCATTCGTCCGGTGAAGTTGTGTGGTCGAGATCGATTTGCAATTTGGGAAGTGTAACCACGCATGTTTGAGCGGGCGTTTTGGATTGGCCAGGCATGATATGCCTTGGCCGACCGCATGAGGAGGTAGATGTGCTCACGGTGGTCATCTTTGGTGTGACCGACCCTTGCTCAATCTAATCTGTGACCCTCCATTCGTGCCGGAGAAGATGGACGCGCGTGATGGCTTGAACCCTAATTTTGGCTTTCAAAGCCGTGCGACCATGCTCTTTTAGGCGGACGAATTTGTTGTAACCAATCATGGTTGGTTTTGACCGATTGGTCAAGTGTGTAGGCGGTCACATGGTGATTGTGTCGACATGCTCGGGCCCTTTGAGTCTACATCTACACCCTCCATCTATACCGCGAAGATGGATGGTTGAGACCGATTTTGCGGCACATGTAATATGCCGCAAACCCTAATTTAGGGTTTTTCCGTCCATAATGCTTGGTATGGACGATTTCTTGGCAAGCGAAGGCCAATGGTCGACCATGCGGGGTCGGGCCGTGTGTATTCCATACCGCTTGGGGGTGATGGAATGAATCGGGTCATCCAATCATGCTTGTGGAGTTGGATGATCTGCGATCGAATCATATCCGGACTGATATGATCGGTGCTTGGGATGCTCAATCGGGCTAGTATAACACACCGAGAGGGGCTCAATCGGGCTAGTATAACACACCGAGAGGGCTCGGGCTAGTATAACACACCGAGAATCAGCCTGTACGGGTATTTCGTACATGGTTTCATTATAGTGATTGGAGGTTCGTGTTACTCCGTAAGAGTAACACTCAGTCGTCATGCCATACTGATAATGATCATTATAGTGCTTGGAGGTTCGTGTTACTCTGTAAGAGTAACACTATCGTCATGCCACATCGATAATGAGTACCGGAAATACAAGGTTGATATGAAATTCGGGGAAGGGATTGTTGCTACATGCTCCAACCTCGGAGGAATTTCATGTATTCACAGAATGGGATTGTTGCTACATGCTTCATTCTTGGTGAATTAAGTGAGGAGTATCCGTCACTTATAAACGGCTTTATCTTTTACAAGATGTCAGCGCATGATTTTTCTGGTTACTTACAAATTTAACCTTAAACGAAAATCCACCATCAACATTAAGTCCCTCGCCTAGCACATAATGGTTACATTATTGTGTGGTAGGCATGAGATGGTGACATACAGAAATGACCAAGCTTGAGTGAATACATATTTACCGGATAGCTTCACATTGTCAGGCGTTTCCCTGGAACTGGTTGGTCTTGATTAAGGATGCGAAGGAAGCAGGACTTGATCCGTGAGTCGCTTTGGTTCCTCTCGTACATGTATGAGTTCGGCCGCTCCTTCAGGTGTTTGAGTCGGGGATAGGATTCCTCTTCTACCGGATTTAGGGCGTGGGTGCTTGCACATTGCCGGTTGAATTGTTGTGTCCAGATGCTCTTCCGGTTCTTGATCAGGGCTCAAAAGAAATCCTGACTTAGTCGGCGTTGAATCCTCATATATCGGGCGCCGTAATCGTTTTAGGGTTTCCTCAGTATTTATGCAGGTGAAGAGATTTTTTGATCCGTTTTTACAGTAGAGCTTCCTTGCAAAAACTCTATTTCCCATCATGTCTAATGTGGTGGATCATCTTCTTCATACCATCCAGGATCTCCCGTTAAACGTGTACGACCCGCTGCCCGAGCTTCATGATCAGTCCCTGTTCGTGTTCTTCGAGTCAAGAAGATCATACCGGTTTGTCTCTTCCTTCTTTTCGAAACATTGTTTGTTCTTCATAACGGTCAGTGAATAATCCCTTCATTCTTGCAGAGATACCCTACCGGAACATGTGTGACGGTCATTGACGATGATGACTTAACCATTCCTCTTCCTTCAAACTCAAACACGCCTACCCTCGCGAACCTCGAAGACGCCGACTGGGTGTCTCATCTTATGAATATCCAAATGCAGGTCTTTCATTCGATGTTCGCATGAAATGCTTATCCTCCAGCTACCAAGATGTCGGTGGATTCTTGGTGCGGAAGGAGTTTGTGCCTTTGTACACCAAGTTGTGGAGGAAGTACGGTCATATCGCAACCAGGAACGTGGTCCGACATTGTTCCTCTGCTTTGGTTACCGCGGTAAATTGCCTTCTTCCCATGATTGCTTTGAGATGGAGAGTATTTCTATCCGCAATGTTCTTTGAATCAAGTCTCGAAAAGTGGGAGAATATGGTATCTACCTGTGAATCCATGAAGTTCAACGTGGGCTGGTTGCGGCAACGTCTTGATGTCATCAAGGTCGATCGAGTTGGTATCCTCGCAAATGTTGTTCCTGCTACGAAAGCTATCTTGGAAGAGGAGAAAGCTCTGGCCGCAGAATCAGAGAAGGTGGAGCAGGCTGTGCAGGACTTGAAGAAAAGAACGGAGAGACATCAAGCTAGACTGCAGATGATGCTCTCAAGGAATTATAATCTTCTAGATGGCCTCTTCTAAGTTGTACTCCCTTATTGTTAATGACGTTTATGTCAAGAGTCTTGAACATCTTTGCGGAATAAATTGCATTGGTTTTTGATTGGTGAAACAGGTTTTTCATTGACACATCTCTCGAATATGGTTGATGATTCAAACATGTAATGAAAATAAATGCTCGTATTGTTGACACATGAGATAATGGTCGGGTGTAATATGCCTTGAGCCACTTTCCATTGATGACTCGCTTCAAACTTGCCTCCGTCTACCTTAATGATCTTGTAGTAGCCGGTACTGTAAGCCTTGGTGACTGCGTGGGGACCTTCCCATTTTGGTGAGAATTTTGGTGCAGACATGTCTTGTTGGATGTGTTTGGCTGTTTTCAAAACCAAATCTCCCACCTTGAAAACGCGTGGTTTCACAATTTTGTTGTATGCCCCGGAAATTCGATTCTGTACACACCCGAGCGCGTTCTTCGCTTTATTCCTTCTAAAATCCAGAGTGTCTAACTCTGCTATTCTAGAGTCGAGACTTCACCTCGTCCAATGGATCCCGGTTGTTGCCGCAATCCGGCCGATGGGATTCGATCTCTCGCTTTGGGAGAATTGCATCCGCTCCGTAGACAAGTGAGTATGGCGAAACCCCAATGGAGCTTCGGGCGACGTACGGTATGCCCATAGTGCCATTGGTAATCGATCATGCCATTCCTCGGGATTGTCGTGTACCGTTCGACCGATGATCCGGATCAATGTCTTGTTGGTACTCTCGGCTTGCCCGTTCCCTTGAGGATAGTAGATGGTGGAGAAGACCTGTTTAATCTTTGTACTCCTCCGTAACTCCCGTACACGCTTGTTGGCGAAGGGAGTGCCATTATCGGTGATGATATGCTTGGGCACGCCAAAGCGACAAATGATGTATTCTTTAATGAAAGCCGCAATTGTTGCTCCTGTAGTCCCTCGTAGGGAATGGCCTCTACCCATTTGGTGAAGTATTCCGTTGCGGTTATGATATACTCATCTTCGCTTCGATGACGGTGGATTAATCTTCCCGATAATGTCCAGTCCCAGTAGAATGGCCATGGGCTGCTTATAGAATGCGAGGGGTAGAAGGCGCATGAACAAGGTTCCCATGAATTTGGCATGTGTGACAGCTTTGAACGAAAACGGCTGCATCATCCTCCATGGTCGGCCAATAGTATTTCTCGTGTATTTGGAGAAACAGTTTCCTCTTCCCTTGATGTTCTCCTTCGTGTGTCTGCTTCAAAGATGATCGGGATTTCTCCTCCAGCCAGGCACCGTAGCATATCACCTCCGAAGCTCTTGCGGTATAAGATCCCTTCATGGAATATGAACCGCTTGGCTCTCTGCTTCATCTTAATAGCGTCCTTTTGACCGGCAAGAATTATCCCATCACGGAGATAGCTAATGTAGGGTTCTCTCCAGTCCCCAGTGCGGTTCACATTAAAAATCTCCAACTGGTGTGGTGGTGTCTGGCAATTCGAGCAGGACTTTTGAAGTAGTCCGGATTGAGCCTCCATCTCTCGGCCGTAATAACCAGGCGTTGAAGTCGCCAGAAAGCGTTACCACCGATGATTGTCCACAAATTTCATTGTGAATACGATCCATTTGTATTTGTGTTTCGTCACCTCCCGAGACATCTTGACAGGGAGCCGTCTGGATTCCGATAATACAACATACCATGAAGCATGAAGAAGTTTTGCGGGGTTTTGAGACCGACCTTTCCTTGTGAGAGTGGTGTTGAGCTCTCGAATGATCGGAGTTCGCCAATCGTCGGTCTTGGTGTCTTTGTATTGTGATAGCCATGTCGATTCTATGGTTCTCCTCTTTACCGTCAAAGTTTCTTCCGCCCCTTCGAACTTCAGCTTGGAAGCCAATGTTGCTAGGCAATCGGCGTGTTTGTTGTTCTTTGCGACTAACATGGGTTATGGTTGCATCGGCAAAGTAGTTTAGTAACCTCTCGTAGCTTCGATCGGTGACGGGGCCGGTGTTACTTCTTTCAATGCGTATACTCCGTTCATTTGATTCACCAAGTAACTTGGAGTCACCTCTTATCTCCAGGCGTGTGACTCCCGCTTGTTTAGCTATTGAAAGCCCTATGAGGAAAGCTTCGTATTCTCGCAGAGTTGTTGGTGCATTCGAAGTCTAACTTGAAGGAATGTGAAAATACTTCTCCGGTTGGAGAGACTAACACCACGCCCTGCTCCTCCAAAAGATATTGCTAGGGGTAGCGGAGCCGTCAAAATACAAAAGCCACACTTCTTCTTCCAGAATAGAGATGTTCGGGAATTCTCCAGGGAGTTCTTCATGTAGTCCCGTAGTACCTTCTCCGGGAAATGCTGCCAGTAAGTCTGCAACTGCTTGACCCTTGATAGCTCTAGGCGATGCGCACGTTATGTCTAGTTCTGACATTTGGAGAAGCCATTTTCCCGTCCTCCCCGTCAGGACCGGCTTTGAAAGCAAGAACTTTGCAAGATCGGATTTAGACACGAGTATCACCCTGTTGGATAGCAGGTAATGCCTAAACTTCTGAATGGAATGGATTAAAGCTAAACACGCTTTTTCCGCTCTCGGGATATCGGAGTTCGGCATCTCTCAATATTCAATTTGAAATAGTATATGGGACGTTCGATTCCCTCGTCGTCTTCCCGAGCGAGTAAAGCCCCTACGGCGGCGTCACCGAAGGCGGTGTAGAGGACCAATGGTTTCCCTTGTACTGGAGATTTCATGACGGTTGGAGATGATAGTATTCGTTGGACTTTCGAAAAGCTTCTGTTGGGTTGCGGTCCAAACAAAGCTGGCTCCCTTCTTGACAAGGGGGTGAACGAGGCGGTAAGTTGGGCTAAACCAGGTATGAAACGTCGAATGTAGTTTACCTTGCCCATGAAACTCGGAGCTCTTTCACACAGTTCGGGAGGCGGCATTGTGAGGATAGCCCGAGTCTTGGACGGGTCTACTTTTATTCCTTCTGCGGTCACTTGGAATCCCGAAATTTTACCGAGGAGACACCGAAAGCGCATTTTAAAGGATTCATCTTTAACTTGTATTCCCGACACCTCTCAAATACTTGCCGTAAGACGTTGGTGTGATCAGCTCGAGCCTTTGACTTGACCACAATATCATCCACATAGTCTTCTACTTGTTTATGCATCATGTCGTGGAAGATTGCCGTCATAGCACGTTGGTATGTTGCGCCGGCATTCTTTAAACCGAATGGCATAACAGTATAGTAGAAATTGCCAAGAGGGGTTCGGAAAGCTGTCTTACTTGCATCATGCTCATACATCCTTATTTGATTGTAGCCGCTGTAGCCATCCATAAAGGAAAACATGCCGTGTCCGCTAGTGGCGTCTACTAACATGTCGATATTAGGCAAGGGAAAGTCATCCTTGGGGCAGCACTTGTTCAAGTCTCTGAAATCCACGCAGCATCGAATCTGTCCGCTTTTCTTTTTACCTAGGGACCACATTGGCTAACCGTGTCGGATGATGAATGGGTTCGATGAAGCCAGCAGCCTAGCGCCTTCACGAATCTCATTCTTGATTTGTTCTTCTACCTCATGTCCGAATTGCCTCGGAGATTGCTTGATTGGCTTGGATCCGGGCATGGCGTGTAAGTGATGGGTGACCAATTTTTCATCTAGACCGGGCATTTCTTCGTATGTCCAGGCGAACACATCTTGGTATTCCTTGAGTAGTTGAACAAGGCTCGTACGTTTGTCTGTGGATAGAGTCGAACTGATAGAGACCGGCCTGGGAGATTCATCAGTCCCGATGTTAACAATCTCAAGCTCGTCAGTCGTGGAATTGGTTCCGTCTTGTAGCTGTCGCGGGCGTCCAATACCTCTTCTTGTATTCCGTCGTCTTTGCAAAGCATCCAATTGGGCGGGAGAGACCGGATGGTCTCTCCCGCTAATTGCTAACAGCGGCGCCGGTATATTGTCTTCCCCTTCTGATCACGGCTTGCCTCGAAAGAGCGCTCCCTTTTGGCGTGAGGATGGGCTGAAGTTTCACCGGTTGGAGATGGATGTCTCGTCGGAGAGAGTGTGTCGTGGTGTTTTGCCCCGGCCGATGTAAGTCGGTCTTCCTCCGGATTGAAGCCCACGTGGGTAGTGGAGTGCACATGATTTTGTCGGACTTTCCTGCGGAGCATCTTTTGACTCGAACAGCTCCACTCCACATATTGGCGCGTACGGAGACAATGATGCGGGAATACGGACTACCTCCTCATTTAGCACGGTCTTGAGCACCGGTGATACGTTGAAGGAATGACCTTGTTGTGGTGAAGCCACGGTCTCCCAAAGTATCATGTGGTAATCCGGCTCCTTTTCTATGACTTCAAACTTTGCTCGTGATCGAACAGGTCCTACCGATAAATTCAAATTGACGTACCCGTATGTCTTTGGTTTGATTCCCTTCAAGTCCGTCATCGTGGTGGGCCGTCGTACAATCTTGCATGGGCTGACCTTGGTCTGTCTTGAGGGTCTTGAGAGTAATTACGTTCGAAGATGCTCCGTGTCGACGAGGGCCCTCCGGAACTCGAACCCTTGATGTGTGCGGTAACATGTAGGGCTCGGTTGTGACCTTCCTCTGCCATCATGTCATCTTACGTGAACGTAACATTGTTTATAGATGTTTCCGACGCAGTTGAGACTCCCCGGACGAGAAGGAGCAAGGTGTGCGTCCGAGCTATTTTATTGACTGCAGCAAACGTCTCTGCCCGTTGATCTCTTGAGAGGTGTAAGAGTTCACACAAGTCTTCCACTAGAGACACGGCTTCCCGATCTACCGGCCTCCGGTTCGTAGTAAAGCTGTTGATCCGAGGGGAACTAGTCCCCGGTGTAAAGGTCTCGGCACGCTCATTTCCGACGTCATCTTGATGAGGAGGTCAAGTATGTCGTTTACCGCTTCTTTGATCAGCTCCATGTTCCTCGTCCGAGTCTCAAGTATCCGAGCCAACTCGCTCATAGTTGGGATTCCTCTGTTGCGCCAGCCAGATGCGCCGTTGGGAAGAGAGGCATCCTCGTTGGAGGAACTTCGACCGGGATTTGGATTTGTTGAGGAAGTCCTAAGACCAACCATCTCGGAATTTAGCCAAACAGGATTGGGTATTGAAGAAATTGATTTCACAACCGAGAGATTAATCTCCCACTGTGGTCGCCAATTGTTGATGGGTGAAAACTACTCCTGCAGAATTTGGTAATTTGGGGTGTGGATGAGGAATGAATCTAAACCTTCAACAAATGCACCTTTGCGCGGTGAGTGCTTGTAGATTCGAGAGATCAATCAGTGCAAGTCCGGCCTAAACCAAGAAATGGCCGTTCCGGACTTGTTTCGGTCACAAAGTGAAGGAGATGGGGTTGATCTTAGGGAGGAAGCGAAGAAGGTGTTGAGATTGTGAAGGTGTTGGCTTGCTTATGACTTGTAACAGTAAAGATGAGCGGGCTTGCGGTTGATGCAAACAGGCTCGGGTGTTTGAATACGATTTTTGTATTAACACTTGATTTTCTCGTCTCGTCCGAACTTGTGTTGTTCTCCGTTATTCCTTGTTGTTGGAAATAGGGCGGAGAACCTATTTATACAAGTCATTGAGCCTCATTCACGTTTCGTGGGAAGTGGAGGTAGTGGAATGATGGAGTAGTGGAGTTGTGTGTCGGTAACACACGACCAGTCTTGCCCACTTTTCTGTTCATCTCTAACCGTCCATGACTTCCTAACACGTTCTTGTGATGGCGCGTTGCACGCCGCACGCCGTAAACCGCCGACCAATACCCCAGTATGTATCCCCCGTTTGTGACATGATTGATAACTGGAATGTGGATCGTGGATCCACTAAAGATAGCATGTAATGCTGAATTGAATAATGCGTTATTGAAAGTCGATACTTGTGAAGTATCGTGTGTATTTTATACAGTCTTTGCATTGTGGTGTGGTAAAGTGATGGGTAATGACGCCTCACTAACCAAATAACTCGACCGGGGTTGTATAACCAAGTCTGGTGAGGTCGGACGGATGAGATGATGTTTGAGACACTCATCTCGCGACCGTTGATGAAATTAGGGTTTTAAAAGAGGTGCGCAAGCATCACTCTTCGACTTGGTCGAAACCAAGCATGGGAAGGGTTTTGAAGAGGACCGACCGGGCATGTGTGTAGACAACACGCCGGTGTGCACGTCCATACTTCACTTTCCCAAGAAGGCGCGATCTAAGCCACTCAATTTGACCCAGTAAAGTTGAGTGGTTGAGATCGATAGGAGTTTGATGCCGCAAGGAGTCGCGCACCATACCCTTTTCCGGCGTGTTTTCCAAGATGACCTGACTTGGTCGGTCTTGGCCGGTTGGTGATGCGGTCGTAAGCGACACAAATATAATTACACTTTCTTACTACTCAAAATATAAATATAGCAAGGGCAAGAAAGGATCGATCCCACAGAGAGGTCTAGGTTGTCAAATTGTTTAGGTTCCCTATATAAAGCACCCGTAGTTTTGTGATTTTTTTTATAAACGAAAATAAAATAAAAGCAAATAAAGAAATAAGCAAACAAATAAGATAGAAGAGATATTGGTTAAGGATTTCGTTTTCATTCACTAACATGCTTTTCACAATAACTAGAATTGATATTTAATCTCAACTTTTATCAAAGACCCTAGAATACCTTGATCGCAAGAATATCCCGCAAATCTCCTCATGTCATCAACAAACACATTAAAAGATGCGAATATGAATTCTACCTAAAGGAACAACCTAACGTGTAAAAGCACTAATCAAGTTTAATTCCCTAGATGCATTAAGTTCTATGAAATCAGGCCAATCAAAGCAATTGAACGTGGAAAGCGCACTAATTCAATTTAACAAAGGTTACGATTCACATATGATCATAAGAATATATCACTACAAACTATAATCATATTATGCTACTTGTATCCAAGGAATATCACTTTTGCGTATAATAAACCCTAAACTAGCAATAGATGTGATTAGAAGTTCTACCAATTTGCAACTTGACAAAACAATCAATCAATCATAAAACAATATTTTCAGAGAATTGCAAACGATAAATATGAGACAAAACTAATATATTGAATCAAAGAATCATGCTTTATGAAATTCAACTATTCCATAACCAATAATAAACTTAGGTACTCATATTCAAGGAGTTCATCACAAGAAGAAAGAGAAAAGACTTCATGGTTCTAAAACCCTAGAATAAAGTAGAGAAAAGATAATAAAACGTGGTAAAAGATATTAAAAGATATTAATAAGATATCCAAATTGTGCCTAGGCTTCTCTATATATAGAGTTTTGTAACCTCCTCTTGAAGAAACTAGGAAACCTAGTAAAAATAGGAAAGTGCACCTCCTTAAGAATTGTGTCCCGTGCATCAAACCCCGGACAAAGTGGCTTTGCCAAACTCGCTTGTAATTTCCAAAGTCACGGCCATGTCCCGCTATGATAGTTTAGAATCGGCTAAATAGTCCAATGGGCCCGCAAATTCAGCCCACTCCTTGTCAATGCCTTGTCGTCCGCCGGAACCGACAAAGTGCATCTTTTCTTCAACCTTCATTCTCGACCAGGATTACTCTTCTTCATCATAGCCGAGTCCGTCCATCTCTGTCACTAGCCACGGTGCAAGCAATTGATCATCATCTTGACTCCACCACTGCCACGCTATGTCTCGATACCTCAATGACTGCATTTCCATGCAATATATCCTTCACAGCAAGCCCCTTCTTCTCGTTATGAGAATCACCAGCACCATTAACCACCGATCCATCCACCGGCAGCAACAAGTTCCAACGTCGAATATGATCATCAGCATTAACCTCCAACTCCATCGACAGCTACAGAATCGTACCAAATGATTCATTGTTTATCCAAGCTTCGAAACCACCCGCAAACACCTAACAACAACACATGCTTAGATATTTCTCGACTTAGAACAGACCCAACCTCGGACCGGAGCTCCACCATTTCATGTCTAGTTCGAGCACTACTTGTCGTTATAAGCCAGCATGCTTACCACAGAATCAAGCCAATGGTCCGGACAACCCACTGTCAACTACCATCGTCTTCAGAACTCCATCATCATCTCTGCCATTAATCACCGATGGCATCAACCATGGCAGCAACTCACTTCTCGAGATTTAATCTATTCGACCGCAACAACAACAACCTTTAATAGCAACCCGTTCTAACCGGAGTGCTCATTATCACAAGAAAGATCCATCTTCCATTAACCACTATCGTTTAGGCATTCACCGTCATTATCATTGCTTCCGTTCGTGCCAAAGATCGCCATCTTCGAGTTCTTCTCTTGTTTTTATCAAACATCCAAGCCTCGAGCTCCACTTTCTCACCGTCGATAATCACCAACACCAACAAAGAACCAAACTCAATCACCGAAACTCCATCGTCATTCGCTGCCAATACTCAAACTGAACTCGAGTGACTTTCATTCAAACATCACCATTACTAAACCATAGTCAACACACCTCCTTCTCTCTGTTCCACTCGAGCCCTTTTTAAAAATGGGCGTCAATGGTCATAGTCACCATCTCCATCCTGCTCGACACGAGCATCACCGGCAAAGACTCCCTAAACCGGGTCGTGATATATATGGAAGTGAAGAAGAACTCGGCATCCTTGAGTATTAGGTAGGGTGTTTTTAACACAATTTGAATTCTAGTTCCCCCAGGTAAAATACCGACTCCCTTTAGCAGACACTTTGAAAACAGTTCGCCCCTTAACAGGTGACTTCCCCTTAACGTACAAAGGGGGTTCCAATAGCATTTGACCTAGAAAATGACCATTTTGCCCTTCGGGTCTTCCAAGTTATTGTTTTACGCATAACTTCTTCATACGAACTCGAATGACTCGTTCTTTCGCAGTATCTTCATCTTCTCGTCCTCTACACAATGAAAAGTAGAAATCTTGTATTTGAACGAGTTCCAATTGGTCTTTTTGCTCCAAATGACTCCATTGCACCTAATAAACTCAAAAGCACACATAAGATACATAATTTACAAGAAAACTCGCAAAGAAAGCATAAATACTATATATTAAATACGGTGTATTCTACACCTATCGCTGGTTTGGCGTGAAGATGGTAGGCTGATGTTCACGCCCATGTCTCACCGTCCCATGAAAACGTGATCTAAGCCACCCAATTCGTCGGTGAAGTTGTGTGGTCGAGATCGATTTGCAATTTGGGAAGTGTAACCACGCATGTTTGAGCGGGCGTTTTGGATTGGCCAGGCATGATATGCCTTGGCCGACCGCATGAGGAGGTAGATGGGCTCACGGTGGTCATGCCTGGTTTGACCGACCCTTGCTCAATCTAATCAGTGACCCTCCATTCGTGCATCGGAGAAGATGGACGCGCGTGATGGCTTGAACCCTAATTTTGGCTTTCAAAGCCGTGCGACCATGCTCTTTTAGGCGGACGAATTTGTTGTAACCAATCATGGTTGGTTTTGACCGATTGGTCAAGTGTGTAGGCGGTCACATGGTGATTGTGTCGACATGCTCCGGCCCTTTGAGTCTACATCTACACCCTCCATCTATACCGCGAAGATGGATGGTTGAGACCGTTTTGCGGCACATGTAATATGCCGCAAACCCTAATTTAGGGTTTTTCCGTCCATAATGCTTGGTATGGACGATTTCTTGGCAAGCGAAGGCCAATGGTCGACCATGCGGGGTCGGTTGTGTGTATTCCATACCTGCTTGGGGGTGATGGAATTGATCTGGGTCATCCAATCATGCTTGTGGAGTTGGATGACTGCGATCATATCATATCCGGACTGATATGATCAGTGCCGGATGCTCAATCGGGCTAGTATAACACACCGAGAGGGGCTCAATCGGGCTAGTATAACACACCGAGAGGGCTCGGGCTAGTATAACACACCGAGAATCAGCCTGTACGGGTATTTCGTACATGGTTTCATTATATTGATTGGAGGTTCGTGTTACTCCGTAAGAGTAACACTCAGTCGTCATGCCACACTGATAATGATCATTATAGTGCTTGGAGGTTCGTGTTACTCTGTAAGAGTAACACTCAGTCGTCATGCCACACTGATAATGAGTACTGGAAATACAAGGCTGATATGAAATTCACAGGAAGGGATTGTTGCTACATGCTCCAACCTGGAGGAATTCATGTATTCACAGAATGGGATTGTTGCTACATGCTTCATTCTTGGTGAATTAAGTGAGGAGTATCCGTCACTTATAAACGGCTTTATCTTTTACAAGATGTCAGCGCATGATTTTTCTGGTTACTTATAAATTTAACCTTAAACGAAAATCCACCATCAACAGGGAGGAAAAAGGGGTGAGCAAACCACAACCCAGTAGGAGGTTTCAAAAATTAGTAGAGTGCATCGAAAAACAAACAAATGCAGTAGATACAATAATAAAATTCACGCACAAAAATCCACAACAATACTTACGTCAATCTCAACCACTGATACTTAACATTTCTTACTCAAAATCTTCAACCTCAAATTCTAGATCATTAATCTAGTTTCCATAGTTATTCCGGTAAACAAAACACAATTATTCACAAACAATCTTTTTTTTTCTTCAAATGATTCTTAATATAGTTGTCAGAGTTATTAGGTAGAACAAACCAATACTTGTTCCCGAACAGTCTTCCTGTGGTAGCCACCAGTGGTGGGATGCCATAAAGGCCTGACATTTCAACAACAGAGAGACTTATATATCCGTTTCTAATCAACACAATTACGCGCGTACAAACACCAAACTCATTTCCAACATAGTCTAATTCAAAAAATTCACTTTCACAAATCAAAACTCAATTATTATGCGTTAATATATTTTCCTAAAAAAAATAGAGAAAAAACATTACTGCCTAAATCAATTGTTAAAATAAAAATCTAGAATAATGTAATAATAATGGTTAATAATCAATATGCAAAATTTCATAAATAAATCAATTTATACAAACAAAACAACTTAATAAATTTAAAACAACCATCATGATTATTAGCATAAAAATGAAAAACAAATCAATATAATTATAATGATAAAATAGGTTTTGATTTTTGTATTAGGTAGAAACCCGCTACCTCAAAAGCTTTGCAAAAGAATCTTGATACAACACCTTTTATTCTTCTTTTCTTTTTTTTATCCGCAAATCGATGTTTTTATTTCTATCTTCTTGTATAGATAAAAATTATGAGATGAAGAATAACTAATCAAAATGATGGGTGAAAGGGTTTGGTTTTTTTTTGTTGTTTTAGAAGGAAAACCAGAGAGAGAAAGAGAAAAAAAGAGAGGTGAAAATGATAGATAACGTTTTGTTTTCTTCTTGCTTCATTTTGATATAAGGAACGTTCGCTAAAAAAAAGGATAGAAAAATAAAACCATAATATCAATAAATCTTTTATCTTAGGCAATATTATTTTTTTTATCAAACCAACCACATACATGCAAATAAAACCCATTGATTTAGATTTTAATTCCTGATTTAAAGTTTGTTTCCTATAATAACGTGATAGCCCATGAATGCTATTTATTAATCCAGATTTACCAAAAGAAAATAAAACCTAATATGTACACTTATTCTTTCCATCATAACACAATGAATTCCTTAAATTATTATTAATGATATTTCTATTTTTATCCAGATATATACCTTCCATACACCTAACATAATTTCATATTTATATATTAAAGAAAACTCCTTTAATTTTGCAAAACGTAAATAAGGAAAAATTCATCTAATTTCGCACTATCGTATGTATATATTTATTTAGTACTAATCAATAAATTTCCTAGTTTTTCTTTATAAACTTAAATACAAAATATATATACATACATTTTTACCTACCTATTAATTTAGAGCATCTCCAATGGAGTATGAGTATTTATCATATGTGGAGACCTAAAAAAAAGGTATTTAATAACATAGAATCAAATACAAATCTTGTTTTGATAAGCATCTCCAGTGGTAGTTGTATACATATCTATTTTGATATACTTGTCGCTTATTTATAGAAAAAATAATTCACAAAATCCAAAAAATTAATTAAAATAATAACAAATTGATGACGTGGGTATGGATGAGAGTCTCCAAAAACCCATACTCTCCTCCAAACTCAAACTTCCACGTCATATTAAATTTTGATTATCCAACCACCACTGGAGAGGTTTTTCTTGTTGAGAGTTTCTAAAATCCTAGGTGGCACCAATATTTTTTTAAACCCATACTCCATTGGAGATGCTCTTATATAAGAGATATGCACAAATATTTTCATAAGAACCAAATCCTTAAATTGCCAAAATAGATTAGATCTTTCATTTTGAATTTTCTTATGTATTTAAAATTCATGCTACAATTAGCTAGCTAAAATAATAAATATCTTTCCTAACGTTAAGAAAATGTCTAAAATTAATTATATGCAACTACCAATCAATGAACCCATTGTTGCCATAATCAATTAAGTCTTAATCAATTAATTAATCAAAACAAAAAGATGATTTATATTTTTAAGATATACAACATAATCAATTAACATTTATTATTTAAAAAAAAAAGAACAATTCGCAACCATAAGCATATTCATAACTAAATATTTATTCTTTACAAATTTAGCTTTAGATTAAAATTCGAATAAGTAATATGGATAGGGTTTTAAACACGAAAATCATGTTAAAAAAATTACGGGGTTTTGCACTTTTAGTCGTGCATTGACAGTTCCTAGAAGTAGTAATTCTGGGTCTAACCGCCACTTTAGCTCATATGTCTGTATAAGGTATTAGATTTTTATTTAGGTTGTGGCCAGTGTGTGTATCAACTTCAAATCTTTTGAATGACCTTAATGTCCGGGTCTTTTAGGAACCGGAGATTATTTGAATCTGTTACAATGTTGTTGCTATTTTTTTTTTATCCTTTTAAAAAAGTAAAAATAATCCGAAACTATATGTCTGAGCTTTGGTGCATGTCATCCACTCAGCAACTATTTTGGTGTCAATGTATGATTGATTGATTGAGTTGCAAATCACTTAATTTTTTATTTTTTATTAAATAAACCATCGATCCAAGTTATTAAACCTTAGATTTTCATCACAGATTCATATACTTAAGGTGTAAATTAGAATATGCCTTCTTTGATATTTATGTTTTTTTCCCCTCTCAAAACAGTCCGGTTTTTTTCCTTCTGTGTGTTTATGAGGCGTGCGGTATTGTAAACGTGATGGTAAATTGCTCCTTCACAGGACAACTAATCATTGTACATACCATGTATGATCATACAAGAAAATTACTTTAATAACTGTTGCTTCACACGAATTCGGTGGCCATCCCTTGCGATAATAAATGCCTAGGTATCTCCACTCTCCTTTTTGATAAGCCGACCACGCCAAATCAGAAATCCAAAGCATGCATCGGGACGGGGTGAGGGGAAGTCGAGCCAAGCATGCATTGGGACGAGGTGAGTCGAAGCCGAGACACATCAAATTAAAAACCCGCGACACCAGATAAAAATACACAACGAGGCGAGGCGAAGCCACATCACACCAAACCAAAAATATGATTAAAAAGTAAAAAAATGATGGTATATGGTTTTCAGGTCTGCCCGGTGCGTAGCACGGGCACAAAATCTAGTTGTCTTAATAATATTATCATTTTCATTATTGTTCTATCAATTTTTCCTATTTGATACTAGCGTCACTAAAATATATCCAGAATAACTACTTAGTAATGATACTTAGTTTAATTTTATTAAGCCATACTCTTGTAAATATAATTCTACTTTCACATAAGATTGATATAATAGATTTTATTTATTCATATTGAATCTGTATACTATATCTTGTTAAATATCGACGTTGGTAATTTAATATGATCTAAATTTGAGTCTGCATAAAATTTTATTTTGTCTTAATAGTCTTTAGATTTTGGTATTAATAATAAGTATCTTATTCATAAACAAATTTATTCTCCTTTAAGTCTAATTTTGTACTAAGCATTCAAGTATTTATAAATATCACTTCATGTGTATAATTTAGTGATTTAGTGAATCATTTATTGGACTAAAGATAATCTGGGTATAAGATCGTTAACAAGTTTAGTCTCTATTTTATGCATTATACGACCTCGTGTTCTTAATCCTACCGAAAAAGCCTTATATTAACTATCTGGATTAAACGCAAGACATATAATTCTAATTTATTTATTTATTTTAGTTAACTTTGCAAAACTTAACCGTAGATAAACACTAATAATTTTCCATAGTTATTTAATCCTAATCATTATTTTATCGTTATATATTTGTTAATGAGATTTTAATTTAAGTTATGCTCAATATAATACCAATTTAAATTTTAACAGTTTAAGTTCATCATACTAATTTTCCAGTTCAAAAGATGATTGAATCTATTTACGAAGAAAGATCCTACTAATATACGAATTTATTTTCTTATAGTTCTAGTATTACACTAAGTATCTGAATGCTATTATTACTACTTCATGTATATTTGTTTCATTTTAAAGATTTACTGAATCATTTGTTAAATTAAAGATAATTTCGGTACAAGTTTACTAACAAGTTGAGTCTTTTTTATTTATATATTATATTTCGCTTTCTTAAGTCTAACACCTAACTAGTATTATATTAATTATGTAGTTGCAGGAAATCCTACAATACACCCCTCACTATAATTCACTTAACTAATTCATTGAAAGATGAATAACCAAGAATGTTTATTAATTATCTTCTTCAAGTTTACACAGGAAAATAGAATTGTACTTAAGAAATAATAATCACTCTCCAAGTTTCTCTCTCCTAATGACTTATTTTTCAATTCCAAAAGAATCCCCCTACAACAGACTTACTCATCCCTTTATATAGGGCAAGTACATAGTGAATGTGACTAAGTGTCCTTTATTTCGGGAGTGTCTCGCGAAGTGTCGCGAATGTACAAGTATTCATACTCGCGACACTTCTTAACCCTCGCCAGACTTCACATCTTCCTGTCGTCATCCAATGCGTCATTCCTTTTGATTCCTTGCGACTCCTTCGCAGTACTGTTGTTTATTATCCTCGCGAGTTTTGTACGTTGTGATATAATGATCCTACATCTTGCCTCTTTTTCCTTGAATATTGCTTGAAGAGCATTCTTTAAGGAAAAATCCGTTCTTCGATGTAATCTTTGATCTTTGTTTGATGAAGGAATGAGCGAAAGAATATTTTTCTTGAAAAGTACGTACTTGCCTCTATTCTTTGGCGAAGTTCCGAAGCTTTGAGAAGTACATATGAAGTATCATTTTTTGCCTCAGGTGTTATGAAAGTGATAAATTTCGCGAGCTCATCTCGCAAGTTAAAAAGAGTGATGAATCATGAGAATTTATGCCTCTTGAACCTCCGCGATTGTTCGTTTTCCACTAAAAATCTTCTTCAAAGATAATTCCGTGAATTTAGTAATGACCGTTTACACGTGTTTAAAACTACCCTTTTTACCGGTGTATTTAATGTTATCCGGTCATAACGTTTTCTTGTCTATTTATAGGAGGATCCTTTGTGAAGAATGCTTCTTTTCTTTTACTTCATCTCTTTCATCGTCTGCAATTGTCTTTCCCATTGCTTTTTCTTCATCGTCTTCTTCACCGTTTTTCTACTACTTCCTATCTCGCTATTACTTCCATGGCATCCAGGTTTGCTATTCTTGCTAAACTCGATCGATTTGTGATTGATTGATTTTGTGATTGATTGATTTTGTGATTGATTGATCTTGTTGAAATTATTTTATTCTGATTTCTCTTTTAACCTCTTTTCGCCATTTTTGCTTCAAAGAAGAACAAACCCTAGCACCAAGTTCACCGTGAAGAACCCCCTTCTTTCTTTGGATTCGCAATCGAAACCCACTTCTCAACAGAACCCGTTCTGCAACCAAAGTCCTCTTTGCAAGCAAAATCTACCGCTTCTAAAAGAAAGCCTGCGAATGACAAGGTATTTAAGAAATATTTACCTTTTTTAATAACAATATTGTTGCCTCTGTTTCTTACTTAACTTGTCATTCGCAGGATGATAAAGCTACTGATAGAACCCCCAAAAGATCTCGCCAACCTAAACCCATGACTCCTGATGTTCCTTTTCCCTCCTTTATGCCTTCGTCTCCTGTTGCGAAACTATCGCAGGATAATTTTATCACTAATGACAATATTCCTTTGCCTCAACTCCTCATAGACCAAGTTCCTCATAATAGTCCTACTACAAATGACCTTATTCCTTCTCCTATCATCGATGCCCCTGTCATTCCTCCGATCACTACCTTTCCTGAAATCTCCTCTTCCCATGATGTTCCCTTGGCGAAGAATGATTCGTCTCTACCTTCTTCCACCGAGCAAATTCCTCTTACTGCAGAAAATTTGGAAGGGATAGATGTGGCTTTCAAAGTTCTCTCGGACCTTGTAGATGACGCCAAGAAGACTTCTGTCGACCCTGTCAAATCCAATGTCTGCGAGATTTTAAGTAAACATCTTGGTCCTGATAAGCTCTCGCAAGCATCCTTAGTTCAAGAAATTAATGTGTTGAAGAGTGATCTTCAAGCTATGACTACGAGATGCAATAATCTCCATCTTGAAAATCAAAAATTTCACAACATCTCGCTAGATCGTGATAATCTTCGCAGGAAGAATGAGGAATTAAAAGGTAGACTCTCGCAACCCCTCCTTTTTTTTTTTTTTTTTTTTTTTTTTTTTTTTTTTTTACGACTTAAGCTCTTGTTCGCCCTTCAAGCTTTAAATCAGAAACGAATAATGGAGATATATCAGTTGGAATCAATTGTTGAAGAAGTTCGAGTTGAAAGAGATGCTTGGATGGAGCAATATAATCTTTTAGATAATCTTCATACATATGCTGCTGATCAAATAAATAATTTGTCTAAAGAAAATTTTGATTTAGCTCAGCATCAAGACTCATTAAGTAATGACTTATCTCGCCTCTCTTATTCTTTAACTAAAGCTAATTTGGAGTTGGAAACTTTATCAGATGAGAATAGAACTCTTTCTTAAGAGAAGCGTTCTCTGTTAAACAAGGTGGCGATCTGTTCGCAACAGTATGATGCTTGTCAAAAATTATGTGAAGAACAAGAACAATCTATTCATACCCCGAGAAATCAGCTTGAAGAAGTTATCACTGAGAGAGATAAACTTATTCGAGTTAGGATAACCTTGAGTTTAAAAGCAAGCCAATTCAAGGATCAATGTGCCAAATTAGAAAAATCCAACTCTTCTCTTGCGACCGAAAATTCCATACTTGTTTCTAATGAAAAAAGCTTGCGATCTCGTTTGAAAGGCTTAGTTGGAGATACATTTGATGATGCCATGGACAGTTTGGGGAATAATTTTGCAGCTTTAATTCAGCATCTTACTTCTCAAAAGGAAGGTAGTCATAATGTTTGACTACCTTAATTCATTTATGTATTTGAACATTCCAAAGATCTTCTGTAAGAGTCTTCTTTAATCTTTTCATATGTATTTGTGATGCAGATTCCGAGAGAAAGCTTCGCTCCGTTATGTCTACCCTCAAGTCGATTATACTAAAGTTCGCAAAGAAAATGGGTTACTGTTTGCTTCCCTCGCGCGTTCTCGCGAGCGTGCAAAAAGAAGATTTGAGTACATGTCCGATTTGTAAAGACATAGATAGTAAAAATCGTCAAAAGGCGATGCTTCGTCAATTTCCCCTCAAAGCTGAAGTCCTCGTGAATGAAATTTTATTGTCTAAATCTCTTGAACCTATTCATGTTGACCCTTTGGAAGTAAGTGATGATGAAATCCCCAACTCCCCTGATAGTGATTATGACTATGAAAGTTGCGAAGATACCGCTAACATCGAAGTTGTCAACAAAGATCCGGGCCGATAAAACTTCCGATGAAAATCCACCAACCGGCGAAGGTGAATCTGTGAAAGAGTATCCGAACAGAATCTACCGATTGGTGAAGGTGGAGCTGATAAAGATATTGAAAAATCTCTACCAACTTCTGTAATCGATGATGTTGAGAATTAAACTGTTTTTGTTGCTTCTGTCGAAATTTACTTTTTGCTTGAAAAGATTAAATCTTTTGTTATTGTCTCCTTCTTCCTTATTTAAAGAATTTTGGATGTAATCTTGCAAGCATGTTCGCTTACATTTTTGTGTGATCATTTATGTTCCCAATTAAGGGCCTTACTTTATCTCTTCTCGTTGCGACAAGATCGCAGGACGCCTTTGCATTTTCATGCAATGGCCCATTGACCTCGCCTTATCATATTTGGTGGTCTTCTAAGCGCGACCTTCCTAATTAAAGGTCTTGCTTCGCCACCCTTTATTGCGACAAGGTCGCAGGACGTCTTTACACTTGCATGTAAAAACCCATTGACCTTGCCTTATCATTTTCCAAGTATTTTGCCTCTGCAGGATATTTTGCTTGCGACAATATGACAGCCTAAACTTTCTTGCGAAAATAAAGCCCCATGACATTGTCGTCTTGCGACGAAATCGCAGGACGTCCGTACACATTCATGTACGAGACCCATTGATCTCGCCTAACCCCCGCGTTAGTATTGTTGCCTCTTCAGGATCATGCACAAATATGACAAGCCTAAGTTTCCTTGTAAAAACAGAGCCTCATGACATTTGCGTCTGTTTTGACACTCTCCCTAATGGAGGGTGTCGCCCTTATCATCTCCCCGGTTGCCCCTTCAAGGAGGCGTACATCGGCCATACAAGGCTAGCTCCTCCCATCCGGTCTTAACAACAACCAGGTTGTTTTCGTGAGCCTCTTATCCCTTATACCTATAGGGTTTATGGTTACAAGGCTGCACCCTAAGTGGAGTTTTCTTCGGGCGAGTGAAAAGATGCGCCAAGACTTGTCAAGAGTGGTAAGGAAGTTCCATGCTCCCCGCACTCTTGACTCAACCGTGTACCTCGGCGCCTTGATCATACGCTGACTCCTTGAAAGAGACCCTCGGTCGCCCAACCCGGGTATAACCTTATATATATAGTTGGGAATCCAAGGTACCTCTTAGGATAGGCTTTCATGGGCCCCAAGTCTACATGACCCAGTTCCGGGCGGTGTAACCTTTTCCCCGAGCCATGTTAAGAGATACCCCTTATATGACGCACTTTAGGTCTTACATTTGCCTCTTACGAAATATCATTCGCGAACTAGGGTGTACGCCATAAAGGTTCGTCCCATTCATTCATTCTTTCAATTATGTTTATTCATTCGATCATTCAATTTTTCTTACTATTCTTCTTGCGAGATATTCGCTGATTTTCTCTGCATTTTATTGAATTCCGCAAATACTTTGCATTGAGATATTTCATCTTGATTCATCTCATCTCACCCCTTTTTATGGGTAATATTTCTTTAGATACAATCTGTTCCATGGTCTGCCCAATCTTTGTCCCATATCTTTGCCTTCGGGGTCCATCAATCTATATGCCCCTGTACCAACTACTTCTTTGATAATATAAGGTCCATCCCATTTTCTCGCCAGCTTGCCTCCGTTTTCTCGCTGATAAATTGGTGTTTCTCGCAGCACCAAGTCTCCTGGTTGAAACTCACGTATTTTAACACGCTTGTTATATTCTCTAGCCAATCTTCGCTGATAATTTTCCATATGTCGTAATGCCTTTTCCCTTTTTCCTCTAATTCGTCCAACTTAATTAGAATATTACCTGCACTAAGATTTTTCTCCCAAACCTCTTTTTTGGTTGTTGGGATCACTACCTCTGTTGGGAGCACAGCTTCAACTCCATATGTTAAGCAAAAGGGTGACATTCATGTAGCCTCTCTTCTAGTTGTATTATATGCCCACACTGCACTGGGTATTGTTTCGCACCATCCCTTATTGTGTCCTTCTAATTTCTTCTTCAATATATCTCTGCTATTGTTTTGTTTGTTGCCTCGCTCGACCATTAGCTTGTGGATATAATGGAGTTGATTTTCCACACCTTATCTGGAATGCATTAAGTAACAGTTCTATATTTTGCCCTTCAAATTGTTTCCCATTATCAGATACCAAGCGTATGGGATCCCAAAACCCGCATATAATATTCTCAAATATGAAAGTAAATACGTCTTTGTCGCGGATGTGTTGTACCGCTTTCACTTCTCGCCCATTTTGTGAAATAATCCGTTGCGACAATTAAGTATCTTCTTTGTCCTGTTCTCAGTAAAAATGGTCCCACAATATCTAATCCCCATTTTCCAAAAGGCCACACACTTTTCGAAGAATTTAACGGTGCTCTGTGCATGTATCTTCTTCCCATGTCTTTGACAATCTTCGCAGCGCCTTGATATTGCTTTCGCGTCCTCATGCATATATGGCCAGTAATATCCTTGCGTTTTTGCTTTATATGCTAAAGATCTTCCGCCGCTATGATTTCCAGCATCTCCACTATGCAACATCTTCAATATGGTTTCTCCCTCTTCCCTTGTTAAGCATCGAAGCGAAGGTCCATCAAAAGATCGCCGATAAAGTACACCATCTCTTAATTCATAATTCGTTGCACGACTTTTCAATTTGTGTGCCTCTAATCTATTTCTTGGTACTTCCCCTTTCATCAAGTATGCGTGAAGTTCTGTTCTCCAGTCTTTATCGCGACATTGCGGTATGTCTTCTACCAACATTGCATCTGCTTCTTGTTCTTCCTCTTTATTTATCGATGGTGCCAGAAGTGTTTGTATTTTGATATCCCTCGCAGTGGGGTCTGTCATCATACTTGATATAAAGGCAAAAGCGTCTGCGAGTCTGTTATTTCTCCTTGATATGTGCCTCCATTTCATTTTCGGTATCTGTGCTGACAATTCTTCGACTAGCTTCCTATACTTTTGCAAAGATGGCTCATTCGTAGCGTACTTCTCGTTATCCGGCGAATTGCTAATTGCGAGTCACTTGTAATCCTCACGTTTTCCGTTTCATTTCTATTGCGAATCGCAAAGCATGTATTATAGCTTCATACTCCGTTTCGTTATTGGTGGATTCAAACTCCAACCTAAAAGAGAAAGCTAATTTATTGCCTTCTGGCGAAATCACAACAATTCCCACTCCATTACCTTCTCCATTTGATGATCCATCCACTAATATTTCCCACCTATTTGGCTCAGTTAGCAGATCTTTTGGGTTTCCATGCTCTTCTTCTACATCCATCATTTCATCCACTGCTTCATCTTCCTCCAAGGGAAATTCTCGCAAAAAAAAAATCTGCGACAACCTCGTGACTTGGTTGAAGATAATATTTCATATTTGAGTTTACAATGGCTTATTTGAGCATTCCATCTTTCAACTCTTCCCGATCTCTTTGAATTTTTCATTACCGACTCGATTGGTATTTTTGTTACTACGACGACAAAGTATGTGCTTGAAAATATATGCGAAGCTTAAACGTTGCATAGACTAACGCCAGGATTAGTTTTTCAATTTTTGAATAGTTCCTTTCTGCGGCATTAAAAGTTTTACTGATGTAATAAATTGGTTTTTCGACTCCTGCATCCATTCGCAGCAATACTGCGCTCAATGCGTGCGACGTTGTCGCAAGGTATATTAACAATTCCTCTCCTGGTTCTGCTTTTTGCATAATGGATATTTCCATTAGATGTTCTTTAATTCCTTGTAAAGCCTTCTCACATTCGTCTGTCCATTTAAACTTCGATCCTTTTTTTAGGACGCTGAAAAAATGTTTGCACTTATCAGATGATCGCGAAATGAATCTTCCTAGTGATGCTAACAACCCATTTAGCTTTTGAACATCTTTTACTGTCGCAGTGTAGGCATATCGCGAACTGCTTTCACTTTTTCTGGGTCGACTTGTATCCCTTCTTTTGATACGATGTATCCCAAAAACTTTCCCGATGCGACTCCGAAGGTACATTTTTATGGATTTACTTTGATGTTGAAACGCCTCATCTGTTCAAAGATTTCTTTCAGATCTCGTACATGATCTTCTGCTTTCTTACTTTTTACGAGCATGTCATCCACATATACTTCTAGTGTTTTATGTATCCACTCTGCGAACACTTCTTCCACCATTCTTTGATATGTGGCTCCAGCATTTCGTAAACCGAATGGCATTTTTGTATAGCAATATAACCCTCTTGGAGCGAAGAAAGCAGTATGCTCTTGATCTTCCTATGCGAGAGGAATCTGGTTGTAACCTTTATATCCATCCAAGGATGATATTCTTTCATTTCCGCCGCCGATTCGACCAGTTGTGGAATATCTGGCAATGGAAAACTATCTTTAGGACAAGCTTTGTTTAAATCAGTAAAATCTATGCAAATTCTTATTCCCTTTTTCTTCTTTGGGACTATAACCATATTTGCTATCCATTCAGGATACTTTGCTGGCCTAATGATCCCTGCATCTAGCATTTTCTGCAATTCTTCCTCTATTTGGGGATGATACGTTGTTGCGATCTTTCTAATTTCTCGCTTGAATGGCTTCACCCTTTTGTCTATTTCTAATTTGTGGCAAGCTATCGATGGGTCTATACCAGGCATATCATCCATATTCCACGCGAAGATATCTTTATAGTCTCGCATGACAAATCAATGATCCTCTTTTCCTCATCCGCTTCCATATTGGTCCCAATTTTTAGCATCTTGGGCTCTTCGCCGGTTCCGACGTTCACTTCTTTCTGCCGCTCCGCCGCGACATAACTAGCCTTCGGTTCTCCCATTGGGGTCGGTCCTTTCAGCTCTTTCGCGAGTTCATTTTCTTCTTCCGAGATCTCGCTAGGTATCCCTCTTCCTTCCTTTGCTCTTATCATGTAAATTCGAAATTCTTCTTCTTTTCTAACTGCTTTTGCCATTTTTCTGCGGTACTTTCTCTTTTTTGCTTGCTCTTCATAATATTTCACCTCAATTTGATAATATATTCTTCCTTTATCAACATCCCCTCTAATCTCGCCAATTCCACTTGGTGTAGGAAATTTGATACATTGATGAAATGTTGATGCTACTGCTTTTATCGCATGCACCCATGGTCTTCCTAGCAATACGTTGTATGGCGACTCCATGTCCACTACACACAATGCTACCTGTGTCTCGATTTCTCCTAACAAAATTCGCATCTTTACCTCTCCTTTAACTTTGGTTATGGATTTACCAAAACCATGGATATTGTATGCCGTGGAAATCATCTCTTTATCTTTGTATCCCATCTTCTTGTAAGCATGATAAAACATGATGTTCACCAAACTTCCAAAGATCGATTAAGGTCCTGTTTACTAGTCCATATTTTCTTTTCCTTTGCTAATTCTTATCCTTTGCACATATTTACTTGTGATTACCGGTGGAGATGTGTGATTCAAATTTTCCTTAGATATTTTTTTGCTTTGTGAATGTTATCTTTTGCTTTTCCCATTCTTCTAAAGGTAATGTCACTTTTCTATCTGTAATTTTCTTTCCTTCAAAATTCCGCTTGTGTATTCTTCCTTTGATATTTTCGTGAAACTCATTAATCATTGCCTTTGTGACCGAACTGTACTCCATATCTTTCTCCTCTCCCTCATCTAATTTAACATTTTCTTTTCTCATTTTCTTGATTTGAATGATTTCGATTGCAATCTTCTTTTCTTGCCTCCCTGTTTCTAGCGCCAATATGTAGTTGCAGGAAATCCTACAATACACCCCTCACTATAATTCACTTAACTAATTCATTGAAAGATGAATAACCAAGAATGTTTATTAATTATCTTCTTCAAGTTTACACAGGAAAACAGAATTGTACTTAAGAAATAATAATCACTCTCCAAGTTTCTCTCTCCTAATGACTTATTTTTCAATTCCAAAAGAATCCCCCTACAATGAGACTTACTCATCCCTTTATATAGGGCAAGTACATAGTGAATGACAGACTAAAGTTTGTCCTTTATTTTCGGGAGTGTCTCGCGAAGTGTCGCGAATGTACAAGTATTCATACTCGCGACACTTCTTAACCTCGCTGAGACTTCACATCTTCCTGTCGTCATCCAATGCGTCATTCCTTTTGATTCCTTGCGACTCCTTCGCAGTACTGTTGTTTATTATCCTCGCGAGTTTTGTACGTTGTGATATAATGATCCTACAAATTATCTAGTTTAAACGAAAACATTTATCCCTATTTTGTAATTAATTTAATTCGTTGATAATAATTATTAATAATTATTAGATCTTTAATAACCATTTAATCATAATTATTATTTCTATATCTTTAATGAAATTTTAGTTAAGCTAAGTTCAATATGATACTAAATGATAAATGCTAATCATTACTTTATTAAAATTATTATTACTTTGATTATCATCTATAATTACTATTATAATATTTTATTATTAATACTGATGGTTGAACTATTATTCTAACTATTCTGACAAATATTATTAAGTCCCAACAATATTATTAACATGTATGTGTATAAATTGTTGACCCTACGTATAAGTCAAGGTACTCAATAAGTTTCTATGTGACTTTCAAGATTCATCAATAATACTAATCTCACTATTTTCAATATTGAATTGTCTACGTGTTTATACTTTTTAGATTAATTATTCTCTAATCTTTATTAACTAAAGTTATTGGTGTACCCTACAATTTTACTTCATTACACATATAAACAACCAAACAAACAAATCAATCAATCAAATAAATATTTTAATTTTGGAGTAACAATTAGGTTAAAGCAAGAGATAGAGAAGGAGAAGAACTTGGTATTGATAAAGGGGAATCCAACTATTACATACATATAATGTTCTCTTATATACAAGAAGAGGGAAGACCTATTCATCTAATGGACCACACATCCATGGGCCACAGGCCCTATAACACTCCCCCTTGTGCGGTTCAATAACAAAACTTTATACATAGTGCTTCACATATAGTACTTTAAATGTAGTTCTTCAAATGTCGTTCTCTCCTTGATGACTTGTGCCGAAATCAATTGCCTTACTAAAACTTTGACAAGTAAAAACCCAGTGGGATAAAACCTTGGTACAACTCTTCACATGTAGTACTTCACATGTTATCTCGTACTTTGCATGTAGTTCATCACATGCAATACGATCTTCAAGGACCAACTAGTCTAAGTCAATTGCCTCGTTAAAACTTCGCCAAGAAAACCCAGAGGGACAAAACCTGAACTAAAGAAAAGGAGTACAATATTAAGCAAACTTAGAACATAGTTGGACTTGAATATGTTGCCTCATTAAAACCTTGACAAGGAAAAACCCAGTGGGAAAAAACCTTGACGAAGGGAAAAGAGTGCAACGTGACAGATGCAAGTAAAGGTGATCTGTTGCAGATGATCACTTTGCTCTATTGATGTTGAATAGTTTCTTCACAACTCTTAAGGTAGAAAATCCTCTTGGTAAAGACAATAGCCTTAGCTGGGAAATTACATTCACGGTGTTTGTTGTTGTTTCATTAAAAACCTTGCCGAGTAACAAAACCCTGTGGGAAAAAGCAACCTCGGTGAAGGAAAATAGTTCAACACACCATTAGATGCTCCCCCTGATGCCAGATAATTTTCATTAGTCTAATGCAGTCAAAAGGAGTTTATCACACTTTACTTTGGTGACTTGAATGTTTATAAGACCATGTTGTTGATTCTGGAAGTTACGTTGCTTAACAGACTATCGCGTTTCATTTCTTTGATTCAGATATTTTCAGTAATATCAACGCTATGTTGATGTCTTCAACTTTCAACAGACTTGATATTTTTAGTGTTGTCTCGCTAAAAACCTTGTCGAGTAACAAAACCCTTTGGGAAAAACTATTCTCGATCGAAGGGAAAAAGAGTACAACACAGCTTCAATTTCGAAGTAAAATATGTCGACATCATATCCTTAGATCCTCCCCCTGATGTCGGCATCTCCCCCTGATTACTTTCAGAGTTGTTCCAGACAATTCCTTTTGTCATGTACTTATCAAAACTGAATATCGGTAATGACTTAGAAAATAATCTACCATATCTCCTCCAGATTACTTTCGTTAGAGAAGATATTATTATTCCTTCATTATCAACAACTTTTGGATTGCACCTTGATTAGGATTCCTTTATATGTCTTTGTAGAGATAAAACAAATTTATGCCAATGGTTACTTTTAAGTACATGATTACATTCATTGTATCATTCGAATGACGTTGCGTTGGCGCGGAGCTATATCTAGCTAACAAGTTTCCGAGGATGAAAAATTTGATCGAGTAAATTATTATACTAAGTACAACAATGCGTCTATTGCACTTAGGTATGGGAATTTCATCCCCAACACATCTTCGTGATCTTCCTTTAGACGAAAATGGTCACTTACTTACATTTGAACCTTGACTAATCATGGGAGTGCTAGCAGCATGCACGTCCTTGATAAATTTCCTGAAAGTGGACATATGCAAACTGGTGGAATAATATACCACAAGCTCGGTCTTTTAGTTTAGAACATAGATAAGATCGAGATTTCCCAGGATTTTCATCTCAAATTCAGATTTTAAATAGCTTGTAAGATCTATTATTCCATTAAGAGTACTTATCATGTCCATACCGTCGACATAGATAATTATAATTCTAAATTGGGAACTTATTTAATACGCATGGCACGAAACCTTACTTGTCCATCCTTTCCCAATCAAATAGTCACTTAGAAGGGTATACCACATCCTCCTGATTGTTTAAATCAATAAGTGAGTGTTCCAGTGTAACTGCAAACACACTCCGTGGTTTAGAGTCATTCGACTTAGGAAGCAAAAGGCCATCATGCACTTTTGCAAATATCTTTGAGTCTAAATCTCCAGAGATATAACCACATCTACTATGTTTCAAGTTCTTTTGAAACTACCAAGCAAACTAATTAACTGAACATTATGATGTTCAAAAGAGTAAGCGATCCAGGGGTTTGTGAGAAACCTCGCGCCACAAGGTGATTCTTTATACTTTAAGACCTCATTCTTCTCACTACACTTTGTGACAAATAACCACATATGTCCCACAGGCTTTACACTAGGTTGGTTAGCACTACCACACCAAATACCCGTATATTTGTCAAAGAACTAAGTTCTGCCTGGATTGCGTAGGCCAAATATGCTATTTATTTGAAATTAATCAAAATAAAGCATGGTTCGATCTCATTGTGCTCTACTTCTGGAGAAACCATTTATGGATTATATCATCATTGTGCACGCATGATCCATCCATTGACAAATATATGCATTCTCATAATCCGTCAGGATTTCATTGTTCTCTAGAATCATTTAAAACTTCGGAGCATCCTCCAGTTTGATTCATGGACATATTCAGAGACAATCTTATGAGATGATTTCTAATGATATAAATAAGTTGTGCCTTAATTACCTACTTCCTTTCTAGGTGAGGATGATCGAACCAAGTGGTATCTCCAACTTCCTTTATGGAGCCACGGCCTCAACCACACTTCCACTGAGTGTATTTGCAACACCTTAGTCCATGGTTTATGTCCCGTATTGAGGATTTATAACTTTGCAGGTAGGTTTGCAGCTGGTATGTGTGATCTCATCACTTTAGCAACATCAATGTACATTCTGAAAATCGAATATTTTTTATCACTTCACATTTACATTTGTGGAGTACAAGAATCAATATGAGACACAGTGGGAACGCACCACGATAATTCACGTCGTTCCCTTAGAAAATACTTTTTATTATCTCCCCCTAACGACGGGAAGACTGTCTCATTAAAGTGATAACCCTCAAATCTAGCGGTAAGAGATCTCCTGCCAAAAGTTTTAAAATGCGGATAATTGTTGGGAACTCATTTCCAACATAACTACTTAACAGTTTTGAAGACCCATCATAGTACGACGTGGAGTCGTAATGGCACATATATAGTGCAACCAAAAATGCGTAAGAACACGAATGTCAGGCTTAAATACAGTTACCAACTGGTACGCAGAAAAGGTTGACTAATATTTGGTTCTGAAAACGAATTAAGTAAGATGCGTGTAATATTGCATATCCCCAAAGCAATAAAAGATAGGTTGGTATGCATAACCTATTACTTAGGCACCATCTGTAACCTTTGATGGTAGCCTCTGCGAGACTATTGGGTATAAGATGCTCTATATTGATCCTCTTAAACATGCAATATTCATCAAGTCCTTTTGATGTAAATTCTCTAGCATTAATAAGGGTGGTGAGCCTTTGCACTTTGTATTGTATAATATGTGCTAGGAGTCTTTAAACGCAAATTTCTTGGGAACTATAACTAGTCCAAAATGTCAAAACATTCACCAGAGCCATAAGTCACTTTAATGGTCCGCATTCTGCATGAATATTTTTCTAAATTTCACCTTGTTTTCTTTGTAGTATGGATTATTTACCATTTGCATCTTAGGATGGTCTAGATCCTATTTTACTGAAGACTTTGTGAAATTAGCGATATGCTTTCTTACTTAGAAGCAATGGGTGGGTGGGTGGGGGGGGGGTGTCACTCAAATAAATTGATGCTTGTATGAGTTCTTTCAAAACAATCATCATATCACAACCAAAGTTTATTTATGGTTATGCTCAAAGCCTGTATAAGTCAATTCCCAACATTTCATCCTCGAAGTCAATATGGATTCAATAATCTAAATACTATAGTGATTTACATTTCACTAGATTGACTCAGTAGTTTCTCTAAGATATATTTCCTTCCAAATATATTAGAGACTATAAAAGATGCAATCATTTACATTCTCATCACTGTGAGTTTCCACATGATATCCACTTGCATGGGTTTCTGTGGAATTTAACAAGGTGTGATTATCTCTTGGTACATGTAGAGACTTTGTGACGTCTTTGTTCTATCTTGAAAACAAATTTTGAGTGGTGCTTCACTCGATGATCCAATCCTCGTAGTCACATTATAAGGAAATAGTTCAACAACTAGCTTAAATTCCTTAAGCTAGTGGAAGAAAAACAACTATGAGTTGGACACTTGGGTCTTGAGAGTTTTAATAAGTGGTGTGGCCTTATTACGTAATAAAAGTGGGATTCAACTCAAGTACTTTAGAGTGAATATGTATTACGTGTCACCCAATATCTCAAGTGCTTTAGATAATTTATGTCTCGTGTTTTCATTCCATAAGTGAAGACATTGGATCTAGTTCAATTGAATAATCAATTGGCTAGGAAAAGTTATTTTTTTCATTAAAGTTGATGTGAAAATTGGTTGCTACTATGATATACATATTGCATTGTATATACCAACACCTATGACCAGGTGCATTTCCAACTATTTGATTTATGATGGGAGCTAGAATTACATTTTAGCTTTATCCCATGTTCAATTGATACCTGTACTTTAGTGTCATTACTGTTGTGAGGAAAAAAAATACATCCTTGTCTCATTATATATATGTCCCTTTTCACATTTTTTTTATATGAGTGGGTACGTCTAACCCTCATTACATTGGGGTTCTTTCCATTTTCAATTTTGCTACATTTAGCTTAATTTGAGAAATTTCTTTATCTCAATAGGCCAAGAGAATCTCACTACACATGTCAACCACTTACTTTAGGTTGAATATATCACCTAAAGATAGTTCTCTTGTTGTCATTCTTCAACATGTATTGGTTCGTTAGTATCATGGATGAAGTAAAGAAATGGAAATTTTCTGACTCACATATATAATCTTTAGTGAGTTCTTCCACAAAAATTGGAACACATGTGATTTTATTTGAACGTATCTTTTGAAACTACCGACTCTTTAAAAGTCGAGCAAGTGGATTACATCCCACAAAACATTCAAATTTGGGGAGAAAATATCATGTACGCAATAATGTTGCTCAATTACTTCTAAACCTCAAATGAATACACTGTAATCGAGTTGGTACAACCAATTGAACAATAGACCACATTCAACTATATCCAATATTATATTCAAGAGAACAAAATAACAAGGCCAAAATTCTTAATGATCAAGACCAACAATCATAATTTAAGTTGACCATGTATATGATATGGACTTATCTTAAGATAGAACTAGGCATGTTCTAAAAAAAATATAAAAAAAAAATAAGTCCATCAAATATTCACGTTCGGTTAGTTACATACCTTCCTCGAGCTTTGGTTCCCATTATGTATAGACAAAACCGAATAGGGCGCACGGCCCAGTATGAACTGGAACAGGACACCACAGGCTGGGACACCTCCAGGAGCCAGAACGGGATAGGCTGGGATACCACCAGGAACCAGAACGAGACCGGATAGGACAACCTCTGGAACCAGAACGGGACGGGATAAGACAGCCCCAGGAACCAGGTCAGAACGGGACGGGATTGATAATCATCACCCGCACCAGGTAGTGTTCTCAAATGGTCGATCATCATCAACCGATGATAATTCACTTAACTTGAGTCTATGTCTTTGATAAATTGCATGATGTCATGTGCATCATCATAGCATATGATTTAACAACAAGTAAAAATTAAGCATAAAAGTAGATTTGGATTAGGTACACAGAAGATAAACTAATTTAAAAAATCGTCCAAATCAGAATTTCCAAAGACAATGAATGTAGTAAAACATGTCAATTACTCGTTAAAAATTTTTTTGTCAATCATAGATCTAACATCGCAGACAATTTTTTTCTTTTGTTTCATAGTTTGTCGGTATACCTTTGAAATTTCATACCTTATAACCGTTCAATCCAAGAACAGAAGCACAAAACGAAGCGTTACGAAGCTGTATTTGGAAGATCTGGTGCGATCTCACAGGTTCGGGCCGTGAATGCAAACAGGCATAATTTCTTCCACCTCGGAACCCGAACAGACGGGATAGATTTCCTGCCCAGATTAACTCCGGCAGATTCCCTTTTACGGGCAGTCAATTAAGATTAAAAATCAGTACAGACACTACACCATTTTTAGGATTTCGCATCAAATCCAATCATAGATTCATATACAATCACATATTTCGCAACGGGTTTGCGTTTATACAAAGAAGCAAATCGAATCATAGTAGATTTATATACAATCACATGTTGAATTGAATGGTGAATTTTGTGCGTTTATAAAAGAAGCGGTTAGACATTTTTCGTTGATTACAAAGTGAAAAGGTTTTACAGCGAACCATGGATCGCGGAGGCAATGACTTGGCATTCTAGAGCAAAATCGGATATTTAGCAAGGAATGTTACACTTGGGATATCAACGACGGTTTCAATCCAGAATGGGTGTTTCGGTCTTGCACACAGTTGTTGGCCGGTGATTATTTGTATTTATAATTTGCCTCCTTCGTTGTGTATGAAGCGGGGAATTCACTTTGTTGTCGTTGCGATATCAGGCCAAAAGCACCAGGTAAAAACTTTGATGTTTATTTAGAAATACCGGTAGATGAGTTGAAGAAGTTATGGGATGGTGTACTAGAATTTGACGCTTTTGAATTTTTGATGAGAGCACGGTTGTTGGGCTATTCAATTTTCCGGCGTTAGGGATTGCCATTTACTAAGAAGATCTGCTACGGGGATTCAAGATGGCTACCATCGAAGCATAAGTATCGCGATGATAGGACAAATTTTGATATGTGGAGCATGGTATAGCTCCATGGCCACTAACAGGGCTACAGATACAAGAGATTGTAGGTAAAATCATTTCGAAGAAGGGCAAGAGAAAACAACCATCACAAGCAAGTCTCAAACGTAAAAGGAAAGCTGATACCATCAAGGTTAGTCCTCTGTCTTGTCTTCATTTGATTAATTAGATTCAGCTATGTTGTTTGCTTACCTTAAACTTTGTTTAAATGGATTCATTCTAGAGGGATGCTATATAGGTACCGAGTTTTTCTATTACAGTGATGAGCATGTTAATATATTTGAACCTATAGTGAATTTTTTGTGCAATATCAATCGTTTGAAAATAACTTGACCCTTGTTCTTATGTTATCTATTTTCGGGAACTTGAAGATGACACCAATGTTGAAGATGAGGTTAATGACCATTTCTGTTCACCCGAAAGATCTATTCTCTTTGATTTGCCCAATTGGGGTTCAAATGTGATTCGCCATATTATAGATGTCATGCACACGAGAAGAAGATAATGGAGCATCGAATACTATGATGGGAAACAACAAGTCAAAAGATAGTCACAACGCACGTCAAGATATGGAAGATATGGGGATAAGAAAGAAGTTGTGGTTGAAAGAGGATCTTGAGAATGGTAGAACAACAATGGAAAAAGGATCATTTGAGATGACGAAGAAGGAGAAAGGAAGAATCTAAGGGTAAGGTTTCTCTTCAAATCTTCGCAATCTTGTTCGGTGTTAATCCGAGGAGCTAAGGAATTTTAAATCTCATGATTACCATGTAGTAATGCGGCATTTGCACCGGGCCTGGTTCATACTGCAACATCGCTACCTAAAGAGCTCAGGAGTTTCTCTTCTCCAGGACTTGAAGGTTGTAAACCGAGAACATTAAAAGCAAAAGCCAGCCTTGTAGAAGCAATATGTGTTCGGAGAAACATTTTCCTCCAGTCGTTCTTTGTTATCGGTATTCACTTGATGATTCATCTAGGAGATGAAGCTTTAATCTCGTCTGGGGTGAGATTCTGTGGATGTATCCCTTTGAGAGGTAAAATTTCACAACTGACTTTGTTGTTTTTTAATTAATGTATATAACCCGAGGTAATGTCTAGAACTTGGTAATTGATAATGTTGTTTAATGTATATAGCTTGAGTGGTGTCATGTCCTATGAGACTTTTAGGTTAATGAAGGGTTTCAAAGGGTTGGTGCGCAATAAAAGGTATATTGATGGGTGCATCGCAAGAGGGTATACGGCGAGAAGCAAGCTTGTATGGCATGGAGGGTCTTGTCAAGGGATGGTGATGGTACTCATAAGCATACTCGCCGAGGCATTTTTTGATGATCGATGAGTTTCTTTGATAGATGCCTTTAATAAAGCGAAGGATATTATTCTAATCGAGTTTGAACAAGCTCGCAAATGGCTTCTCTCTAAGTATGATGGATTAGATGATTGGCAAAGGTAAAAAATTTTAATTTTACACCTTTAAGTTATATGTCTATCGATATAATTGTTTTGAATTATCTTTTAATTGTAGGAAGTATGAATCCTATGTTAATGGTCGAGAAACGGTCCCTCAAAGAGTTTTCTTTTTGGTTACGTGAAGAGGTATATATATTAGCCTATATTATGTACCTTGATAATCTATGTAATTACAATTCATATTTTACTAATTAGCTTGATTTCACATGTTCTCTTGCAGTTGTTAGAAGCTAATCAAACTCAACAGACTAGTGCATGGACTCTCTTCAAGGCGCGGAGTCGTATAAGAGATACCAAGTGAATGGATTTACTTTCTGTGCTGAAGATTACGAGGGGTTGGTTGTGTCACAAAATAGTGGTGTGTCGATGAAAGCTATTACAAGTTATAGAGCGAAGTCAACGGGTGAAAGGTTGAAGACAAGACTAATGGGTGAAAGGTTGATGCAATTACAAAATTGATAAAGGTTAACTTGTCCAAGATGAAAAGCATTAATGGAATTATGGATGAGCCATTTATTCTTACCGGCTTAACGCAAAGTTTTCTACTCAAAGGATGTCTGAAAAAGGGTGGTCTTTGGTGTTGCATTCATCTCAAGGATTGACTTCCTCTATAGATAGTATTGAAATTCCTAGCAAGGACAATGAGAGTTTGAGAAGCTTATATGTGTTGATTATGTGGTTTAAAGTTTTGTGTGATTAGGGATATTTTTCGCGGATTATCTTATAGGTTCTATTTGTTCTCTTTTCTCCGATTTACGTGTTATCACTTGTGCATTCTTTATAGCTTCTTTTGATATGTTTATGTGGATAGTGACAAAGGCTATCCCTTATAGGTTTAACTTCTTTCTCACATAGAACTTGGTTGTTATTTTGTAGGTTTTTATGGCAGGTGGAAACGAGTTACGCAAGGGTTGGAGCATTGTTTTTGAGGCTTCTTTAAAAAATTTGATATGCATTTGAATGTTTTTGTATAGGAATGGATAATGCTGGTGTTTTGGGCTGAAGTGGAAGAAATGGAATGCTAGATTTCGGTCGGGATTACACGCTTCTCATGTTTATTATCTTGTTTTGATTCAAACACTTCAAATCGGTACTTTAAAGCTCGCATTCAAAGTACCATGTTCTGTCTCCTAACTTGTTATGTCTTTTCCTTTACGCATTGATTGTTAATTGGTAAAGATAGCAGTCAATATTATGAATGTGTGAATTAATTTGATAGCAAATTAAGATTAAAAATCGCTATAGTTATGATCGTGTGAATGATGATAAAGATGTTTCCAACATCGAGGCCAAGACACAGTAGTTAGTTCTTAGTTTTCGTTTTTACTATAGCCAAATCCAATCATAGATTCATATACAATCACATCATGTCGAAGCGTTTATACAAAGAAGCAAATCGAATCATAGTAGATTTATATACAATCACATCTTGGATTTAGATTTTCAAAGTGCAAATGATGGTTTATAAAAAAGAAGCAGTTGGAAGTCATTTTAAAGTAAATCCAAACCCCATAATATATTTTTTTCATATACATATATTAAAAAAATGTAATCATAGATATAACTTCTACAACATAATTTCAAATCAATTTTTACCATGGTTTTAATAGATCTAATATATAGAGATACGATTATATTAGATATGCCCGAATCAATAGCAGGAAAAGGGAAAAAATAGGAGAGAGTAGATTCAACTTATCTGATTGATTTGATTCCAACAAAAATTTCTTAGCTAATTGATTTGATTCCAATCTAGTTCCTCGGTATCGCATCGTGCATGATAACGTTTTGGAGTAACAATTAGGTTAAAGCAAGAGATAGAGAAGGAGAAGAACTTGGTATTGATAAAGGGGCATCCAACTATTACATACATATAATGTTCTCTTATATACAAGAAGAGGGAAGACCTATTCATCTAATGGACCGCACATCCATGGGCCACAGGCCCTATAACATTTAATTATTAATAACTTTTAGTAATTAAGATTTATCTCACAAACCCAACCCAGTTCTAAACTAATCTATTTCACTAACTGGCACTGGCTATTCCTATCTTTTCCCATGTAAGATCTAGTAGTGAGCTCTGATACTAACACTGTAGCGCCCCCAAAGCTAGCAGTTGTCTAATCCAAGAGATTAACAAATTAAAGAGGCACTAAGAATCTAAATCATTTACTTAAACATTCAATTAAGAAATCTGCTACAAAACTTAACCCAAAAACTAGACCGGCTCTGAAATATATATATATACAAGAACTCCTCTCAAATGATACATATACAATAGTCATTTGGTTTACAAATAAAATATACAACATAATAAACACAACCGAAGTTAACCAACTAACGGACTCAACTCCTCGAAACTTTCGCTGCGCAACTCTGATTTATCTCTGAAACTGAAAGTGGGAAAGAGTGAGCACATCATCCCTAAAAGGGGTGCCCAGTAGGAATAACATTTAACTTTCAAGTAATCATTGGAAATGATTTGAAAACAATTCATGTTTTCCCTAAACATTAAAATACAACCAATTTCACAGAGGTAAACAATCATGTATATGGAACTAGCTCCTTCCAAACAATGTATAATATGGTGACTCGTCCCACACCTAGATAATAATATGGTGACTCGTCCCGCACCTAGCTATTGCATAAAAGCTCGAAAGTAAGTAGGTATAAATGAAGGAGCAGTACCTTATATACCACATATGGAAATTCTAATTTCCAAACAAACAAATGAAAATTCTTATTTCCCAAACAATTCATAGAGACAAACAAAGCATTACAATTCCTTTCCAAACAATGGAAAGATTAAAAGAATCAACGGTACTTTCGGAATCTAAATAAAACAATGCATGGAGTACACAATCAGACAATGCATGAATTTGTTAAACATAAACTTTTGTAAAGGAAAACAACAATAATCACAGAATAGTTAAATATAAATTCCCACCTCTTTTGATGACAAGCCACGCCTACCTCGAGATCCACGATCCGCTGGTTCATCCTTTGAATCGATCGTTGTTAATATAGACTAACTGTTAATCACACGAGAACTCTAAGAATCTAGCCAAAAAGGCTCACACAAGATTCATACAAGTCTATCTAATGATTTTAAGACAATTTATTTACTATTCTATAACTTTAGCATATCTAAGGTTTACTAATTCAATTAGTTTGGTTTTATAGTCCATTAACTAAGTCTTATGAAGATCTACAACTCTGTAGAAGAAACCAAAGACTAATTCGGACCATAAGGGTCCAATTCATCATCATAAGATAACTAGTTCTAAGCCCAAGTCCTCTAAACAAGCCCGTTATCTAAGGCCCAGTCCATTCAGGTCAACTAACAGTCACATGTAAACTAACAATCAACTTCTAAGTTTAGGTCAAAGGTCAAGTCCAGTCTAACTAGTCAAGGGAGTCAAAGTATAGTCAACAGTCAAGGTCAAGGTCCACTGAGTCATTCTGAGTCCAACCGATTCAACTCAGGTTAACAGGGTCAACTCGCCTCACTCAGCTAAACTGAGTCAGCTAAACTGAACGAGTCAGACTGAATAAGTTCAGTCAGATAAACTAAAGGTTCTTCTCACACATCTGCAATTCTAATTTAAGTTCAACTTCAATCTAATACATCATCAATTCAATCATTTAAATAACTTCAAATTTCAATTACAATTACAGACTATGCCTACCTGCAATTGCAGATCCAAGCCTCCACTGGAGTTATTAGCTATTCCCTACAGTCATCATCACTTACTACACATCTCATACTGATTCCAAGAATTACAACACCACCACTTACAATATCTCAATGACAACTACACACCCACCAAACTGACTCAAACTCAGTTCCATTACTAACTCCAATTCCCAGTTCCACACATACATTCCCTACATCATTCCAACTCATGCCATAATCTCAACCACATATCTATCTCATAACCATTTCAATTGTTAACTTCATCAACAATCATAAAAAAACAGCAAAAGAGAACAACCTTCACAAGTTCAATTTAAGAAGAACATTTACCTTAAGTTGATTCCATTCCAGCAAATACAATTCAACTCCTCTTTGTTTAACTGGATTCGGCAATTCTTCTTAAGGATACAACAACCCACCAATTTGGTTCATCCAACACCAAATCAAACCCATCATCACCAACAGTTCTCAACTAAACCCTAATTTTAATTTGGGGAAGAACACAAGAACCTAACCCTTCAATTTCTCAAATCGAATTCCCAAAATAAGACAACAAACCTCTTCATCATGACCTGTTCCTAAAACCCATTCTTGATTTCATCTTAATCATCTTAATCATCACCAAATGGAACTCTTAATTCTTCTCTAAGGTTGTCTTTAGAAACCCTAACTCTAACTTCTTCGATTCACCATCAACACAACTTCAGAACCTTGATTCAACAACAACCCTTTCGTTCTTTATCCTTCAGCAACACTATATATCATCAAATCCACACAAACCCCAACTCCTCAGTTTACATCAAAACCACTTTAGATTATCAATTGAACGCAAACCCTTAATTCAATCAACTAAACCCATCTCCAGTTACCTCAAATCAAACTTTCATCAACTCACAGAAACCCTAACTTCACTTCTCCCTGATTCGTCTCTAAACCCCAGCAATACTAACTCATCTTCTTCTTATATCACATCGACAACACCTCCTTCACCATCAGAATAGTTCATCAACCAAGAACTCTCAAACGTGCTCTCAAATTCATCACTCGAATTCTACAGAAGGAGAACAAAGCAGAAGTAGAAGAAGAATGAAGAAACGAGAAGAAGAAAGAAAAGAAAATGAACCTCTTCTCGATTCGGCTAGAGATAAGGTCGATCAGGATTGCTAAAGGCACCCGACCAAAAGCTAAGGGCAGCCAAAGCGGTTAAACTGCAAAATGACCATTCTGCCCTTCATACTCATCTGATGATATCTTCTTTGTCCGGTAACCGAATGACACGTTCGAGTAATCCATTTCGCATAACTTTTCGAAATCTATTCAATGATACTAGTTTCGTATCTAAGTCGATGTTAGATTAATTCCTATTAATTAAAATCTATATTAACTAATCGAGTCATTAACAGCTAAATCGTATCTTGACTATCTCTTGATCGGTCAAATAGCGTTGACGAGCTTGAGGGTCCTTACAGATGTGGTCTTGGGTGGTGTCGGTACTACTGCAAACAAGGTCATCAAGCACATTTCATTACTAAACCAAATAAATCAAAACTAATCAACTCAGCAGCTGTATAACTAATAAATCAAAACTAATCAACCCAGCCGCTGAATTGAAACTAATGCTTGCTTTGATTCCCAAGTATAGAAGTGATACAAATAGATTCTAACATTTTTTTCCCTTGCAGATGATTTCATAAATGATACGTACGGTGTGCTCACTGAATTACGTGACAAGATATTCTGTTGATATGGCGTTCTAAATTAAATTAGGAAGAATAAAAGAAAACTCAAATGTACTTCTTCGTCGGCCATTGGATTAACTAAAATTACTTTCTTTTAATATTAACTAAAATTACTCTCTTTTAAGTCTTGGTTCCAATATTCAACAGACCATAGTGGACCAGCAATCTATCTTTTGTGATTATACTCATCCAATGTTTTACACGTCTTCTCTTTTTGTTTTTATACTGGAATTGGATTCCAACTTTATGTTTTTTTGCTGACTGTAGGCACCCAAAGAGTGAAAATAATTTATGTCCCGCAGGTTGAATCCCGCGAATTATCCCGTTGAGAGAGAGGGGTTAGGACCCACACTAAACCCACTTGCTGCTAAACCACCGGGTCAGGAGAACCACCCCACTCTCTCTTGCAGTACACACCGCGAGATCCACCCGCGGTGAGTGTATCATTTCCGTCCAGAGAGTCCTTACTCTTTGTGATTCCAGCATTTGGAGGTGTATTTTCCAGGGAGGGAGAAGGAAAATGAGCTCCATTTAAATGATGGTATGACACATTAGATGGGTGCAAATTTTTAATTATTATGTATAAATAAGTTAAAGTCAAAACATAGATGTACTTTGATATTAGAATTATGTACACTTATGATCAAATTAGAATCTTCCTTAATTATAATCTACCAAATGGATACTTAGTGGGAAGGTGTACATAATTCAGGTTGTATCGTATGATTTCCCTTATTATAGTGAGACTTTAGTTCCCGTAAGAAACGTGTTTGATATAATTTTTTATGTATGACTTTTTCACGTTCTTTAACAGGCTACCTCCTCTACATTTTTCACCTTTTGTTGATTATATGGCATATATAGGGCTATGTTCCTGATTATGGCAGGAGAATGAACACCTACAAGCTAAATAAATACGTGTCGCATGTGCCATGAATTGAGATTAGGGATGTGGATGATCCTCAGAGACTGCTAGCTAAAGAAATTATCAGTCAAAATCGAACGAAAAAAGATATAAAATTGATAAAAGAAAGCTATAGGATTGTATCAAGAGCGAGCAGGGGTTGATGTTTTTCACTCTATGGACATGTAAAGGATTTAGAATCAATACATGCGCACATGATACAGGAATTCATAGAATACTTAGAACAAACTTACGAAATAAGCGTGAACAACATCTAGACTCCGTGGAGGATATATCTGTGCAAAGACATTGGAATGGCGTGAAAGAGGATTTTCAAAGTCATTAAAGGTTCAAAGATCTGTACATTATATTTTGGATGTAAGGATAATATAATCTTTGGATTATTATTTGATATAATTAGTCTGCATAATAGATTCATAATCAACCTCTTTGCGCATTTGCTAATCTTAGCTTCAGTACGTGGGAAGAATGCTCAATTTGGGGTGGTTGCTTATGTTATTCACTTTGGATATGATTGTCATATTTTTTTATAAGAACCAAGGGGCCAGTTTGTGCGAGATCTTACAACTTATTTTTTATGCTTCGGTTTTTTTTTTTTTTTGATTCATGTGTTTTAATTTTTTTTTTTTTTATGGGATAATTTTGTTTATTAGCCTCTTGAAGCATGTTGTTACTTATAGTTTTGGAAGGGGTTATTTAAATGTTATGGGTATAAATTTTACACTACAAAATTATTATGTGATTTTAAAAATGGTGATGTTGTTATCTTTAAAGTTAGGCATGTAATCCGGATGTTTTGTATTGCTCATGAAGTGCATTTGTTAGTTACTTTCTCCACTTTGATACATAAATCTCCCACCTTGACAATTTTGCAATACAGTTGGTGTGGCACCCACGCGTGGAAATTAAGACATATATATATGATGTATATTTGGTTCTTATATAATATGGTCATAACAAATAGGCAAATCTATTTATATACAATAGTTTTTTTGTTTAATAAATTCATGTGAGTTGTGTTTAATTGCAAATAATTATAGGAACATAAAGTTTAATTATACAATCCAAAGTTTATGAAGTCAATTTCTATTTAATTACTTTAACATCTGTCGATAAAATAATACTACATGAATTTGGGTTTATCATACCAAAATCTCAATCATCAAATCATTAGATATCTAAAAGACATTAGAATTTCCCTATCCCTTAAAAAAATAAAACTAATCAAACTCTATTAAAAAAGAATCTAATACATTTGACCACGGGTGCAGGGAGAAGCCCCGCTACACTAAATTAGCTGATCCAACCAGCCCTGGTGCGTAGCACGGGTTACATACTAGAAGAATGACAAAGCTTATTAATCACTGAAAGCGATTCTAAGAGTACAACAATTTCAAAACACTAAAAAAGTCCCTTAAGACACAAATCGAAGATCTAAACGTGAACATTAAAGGAGAAATTTAACGAGACGAGTGATTACCCATGTTATACGGTGCAAATGGGTTCAAACCAGGTCCAAGAACATGAAGATTTTGAGAAATTGAGGTTGAAGATGAACCAGATGAAGAAAACCAATTTCAAAAAACAAGTTTGATAAGATGTGCAAAAACATGACAAATCATATACTACTTAAAGACTATATATAAATCATATACTACTTCTATTTTCTGACGCAACTTGGCTCATGAGTCTTTCCAAACTAAGCTAAAGCTGATATGGAGGACAAGTTTGTCTCTCTTTTTTTTTTTTTATAAATTGGACAAGAGTTCTCATTGACCATCATAAAATTTGGTAAATTTATACATCATAATTTCATTCCACTCTGTAGGAACATGCGGTACCACGTGGGATAACTATGGGACCTTAAGTATTTTTAAGTGAACCCTAAATCTGTAACATAATAATATCAATTTCTGTCTCTCATTTATAGATAACATAATGATCAACCAGTTGAGTTCCATTTTCAAAATACTAAAGGAGTATGTGCTTTCATTCCACTCTATAGGAACATGCGGTACCCCACGGGATAATTATGGGATCTAAAGTATGTTTTAATTGAACCCTAAATATGTAACGAGTGCAGGAAATTATTAGTATTTTTGAATGTACCGATCACAAAAAAAAAGTGTGGTATAATATTAAAATTTAATAAAGAATAAGTTTTTTTTTTTTGATCAGTTAGTAAAGAAGAAGTTTTAATGAATCAGAGAACAAGAAAACATAAGAACATGTGAAATAATGGGTGGTCCTTTCCAATAATGCAACGTAATATGCATATCAGTTGGACCTTCAGTTTTATCAAAGACAGCCGAAGATTCAATATATTTTAAGAAGCTTGCAACAACATGCCAAAGTTAACACTTCACAAATTATATGTTTGGATATTTCTATTAACCAAATGCACGTTCGATTTAAAGATGTTCCAATGAATTTGGGCCACGGGTGCAGGGCGAAGCCCCGCCACACCAATCGTCAATTCCCACCAGTCTTGGTGCGTAACACGGGTTACATTCTAGTAAAGTGCTAATAACAAAATCCAAACTCTCTGATATTATATAAATGAAAGTCTCTCAAGTGACATAAATATGTTAATGTGTTGTTTTACAGATTAACAATTATATATATATATATATATATATATATATATATATATATATATATAAAAGATTTACAACATCTCCAATATCGATAAAAGCTTTAAGCTACGAAAACGATTATCTTCACGTGCACCTCCTATTCTGAATACTGAAACTGAAGTGGGAACGAGTGAGCACATCATCCCAAAAGGGTGCTCAATGAAAACATATAACTCTCAAGTAATCACTAACATACCTCACAGTTCTAAAGAATGGTAATAAAACATGTCATTGTCCATAATATGCATAAGAATGATAGCCCCAAATACCTCGATATAATATTTCCTCATCTGGGTCTTAACGATATAAATTCGGTTATAAAATAAAAATTAATACTAGTACGCTTTACGCGTTAGATAGCTATGTTGCACTTCCCATGCTATATAATATTTACACTTCCCGTAGCAAGGAGCTGTGGGGAGACCACAGTCACTCCTCGTGGGGATTTCACTCAAACACACATCAAATTATTCACTCAGCAAACGACAAGCATCGTAATATATATCATTCATGAACCCCAATCAATCTCACACTGATCCATGGTACAGTTGCGCTCCTTACGTCTCTGATCCCAGCAGGATACTACGCACTTGATTCCCTTAACTGATCTCACCCACAACTAAGAGTTGCTACGACCCAAAGTCGAAGACTTTAATAAACAAATCTGTATCACACAGAAAAGTCTACGGTAATAGATAAATTTGTCTCCCACAGAAATACCTACGAGTTTTTGTTCCGTCTTTTGATAAATCAAGGTGAACAGGAACCAATTGATAACCTGGACTTATATTCCCGAAGAAAATCCTAGAATTATCAATCACCTCGCAATAATCTTAATCAACTAGCGAAAGAAGATATTGCGAAATCACAAACGATGAGACGAAGATGTTTGTGACTTCTTTTAATCTTGCCTATCGGAGAAATCAATCTCAAGCCAATCTTACGATTGTACTTAGTACGATAGAAACAACAAGATTAGATCACGCAACTACAAAGAAAATAGTTGGGTCTAGCTTCACAATCCCAATGAAGTCTTCAAGTCGTTAACCTACAGGGTCTCGATAGAAACCTAAGGTTAAAGGAGAATCGACTATGGCTAATACAACTAGTATCACACTGAAGGTGTGAGGATTAGGTTTCCCAGTTGCTAGAGTTCTCCTTTATTTAGTCTTTCAAATCAGGGTTTGCAATCTAAGTTACCTTGGTAACAAAGAATTCATCACCGTTAGATGAAAACCTGATTAGATTCAAGCTAATATCTTTCAACCGTTAGATCGAAACTTAGCTTGTTACACACAAATGAAATGCACGTTTATTTAGGTTTGTGTAACCGTACCCAAACATGTACACTTAGTTGGTTCAAGAGTAGTTAACCAAATGGTTAGCCATATGAGCACTTTCATATCAACCATATTCTTCTTTACCATAACTAGTTCAAATGACTCAAATGAACTAGTTAGAGAGTTGTTCAATTGCTTAGATCTTATACAAGTATACAAGACACAATCGAAGCAAAAACGATTTGATTCACTCGAATCGATTCATGAACTTTATAGCCACGGTTTGCAAATATGCATTCCTTAGTTTATATAAGTTTAATTTCACGAATAATCGTTTTTAGAAAATAACCAACTTAAGTACGCATACCAGTATGCGTACTTAAGTACCCAGAATAAGTTTGTTTTCAGTTCAAAAACTCCAGCAAAAATTCACGGGATGTGAAATTCCGACAGTGCGCGTACTGGTTATAAGTTTGTAACAATAATACTCTAGACAGTTGGGTTCAAAATATAATTAGGGACTCTGGTCTCATTGATATTGGTTATGAAGGAAAGAAATTCACTTGGTCTAGTAATACATTTGGTGCAAGAGTTAGAAAGGCTAGTATTGATATGGAAATAGGAAACAATGATTGGTGTCTGCATTTTCCCAACGCTAAACTCTTGCATCTCAATCATGTAGCCTATGATAATTGTTAACTCCTAAAGGACTTGTTTATGGGTGAAAACTATTTCTGCCGATTTTGGTAATTTGGGTATGTGGATGAGAAATGAATCTAAACCCTAAACAAATGCACTGCACGGGAGTGCTTGTGATTCGAGAAATCAATATGTACAACTTTGGCCTAACCCAAGAAATGGCCGTTCCAGACTTGCTTCGGTCACAAAGTGAAGGAGATGGGGTTGATCTCAGGGAGGGAAGCGAAGAAGGTGTTGAGATTGTGGAGGTGTTGGTTGTGTACGACTTGTATCAGAAAGCTGAACTGCCCTGCAGAATGTAAGCTATCAGTTCTGGTGTTGGGATACGATTGTATCAACACTTGGTTGTCTGTCTTGTCTTTGTGTGTCTTGAGGAAATAGGGAGGAGAACCTATTTATACAAGTCATAAAGCACAAACCTCGTCTCTCGTAGGAAGTGGAGGAAGTGGAGTTATGGAGTAGTGGAGTCGTGTGTTAGTGTCACACGATCAGTCTTGTCCACTTCTCCCATCATCACTAACCGTCCATGTCTTCCTGACACGTTCTTGTGATGGCGCGCTGCACGCTGTAAACCGCCATACCAATACCCCCCAGTAAGTATCCCCCAGTTTGTGACATGCTGATGTCTCGATTGTGTGGATCGTGGGACCCACAGAAGGTAGCATACGATGCTAGGTTTAAATAACTAAGTTATTTGGGAAACCGATATTTATGAAATATCGCGTGTATTCTATGCATGTAATGCATTGAATATATTCAACATGTATGAAACATCGCTGTTTTAAGGCTTAACGGAGTAAGTCACGATCAAGCGTCTTAAAACAGCATCATGTCCAACCATCTTCGAGTGATCGTTTGGAGGCTGCATGGGCGAGCCATACTTTGGCCGATCACTCTATGTGGAAGAGTGGCGGACGGTGATCATGGGATGCCTCATTGGTCGCTTAACTCCTAACCAGGGCTTCTTAACCAAGCTGATAGAGTTGGACGGACGAGATGATCCGTGACGCTCATCTGCGACCGTTGATGAAGTTTTAGGGTTTTGAAGAGGTGCGCAAGCATCACTCTTTAGCTTGGTCGAATCCAAGCATGGGAGACGTTTTTGACAGGACCGACCGGGCATGCGTGTAGACGGCTTGCCGGTGTATACGTCCGTACCTCACTGTCCCATGAAAGTGTGATCTAAACCACTCAATTTGTCCCAAGAAAGAGGAGCGGTTGAGATTGATTTGCGGCAGTAAATCCCATGTCGCAAAGGAGTTGAAGACCGCATGTCATGCCTACTTCGGGCGCGCGTTTCGAGACGTCCACCATGGTTGGCCTTGGTCGATCAGTCAGGCGTTTAGATGGGCCCACGGTGATCGTGTTGACATGCTCGGGACCCTTTGAATCTACATCTACACCCTCCATCTATGCTTGCGAAGATGGACGCTCGTGATCGATTAACGACACATGTAATATGCCGCAAACCCTAATTAGGGTTTTGGATCGGTCGTGTGTACACGACTTCAGCCTAACGGTTTGGCAGGCTATGCTCCTCCTTTGGGAAGGCCGACCATGTGGGGCCCACATTGGGTCGGTGGTGAACATGGTGATACCTGACTGACGGTCCTAGGCCTGATCCAATCCATCCAAACATGCTGGTGAAGTTGGATGGTCGTGATCAATTTAATACCTTAGTGGAATTTCTTGCGACCCTTTAAGCATTACGCCGGCCATACTTTGGGAAAACGCACGTTGCTCTATGGCTAGGTCAGGAGATGGTCGACCAGGCAGGTAGAAAGGGGGCCCGCCGGTGTGCAGGACAAGCTTGTCCTACCGGTCATGGGATAATCCACGCCGTCCAATCATGCCGGTGAAGTTGGACCGACCGTGGCTGGTTTTGAGACTGCCGTTGGCGGTCTTGTGCGCACAAGCTTTTCCAAGCTGCTCCACACAGTCCAACCATCCTACTTCAGGCTGGTGTTCGGTGGTTATTTGGGAGGCATGGTATGTATTCGACCGACCAGGGCATAAACAGGCCCGCTGGTGGTCATTAAGGTGGTAGCCTGCTCCTGCTGAGGATCGTCTAGGCTGGTTAAATCATGCGGCCAACTTGCGTGGTCGTGATTGTTTCTGAGACTGATATGGACAGTCCAGATTCAAATATGCTCAATCGGGCTAGTATAACACACCGAGAGATGTATGCTCAATCGGGCTAGTATAATACACCGAGAGATGTGTGCTCAATCGGGCTAGTATAACACACCGAGAGATGTAGCCTGTACGGGTATTTCGTGCATGCCTCACTATTAACACTTGGAGATTCGTGTTACTCTGCTGAGAGCAACACTCAGTCATCATGCCGCACTGATAATGAGAGTTCTGTGGGAACATCACAGGAAATACAAGGCTAGTCATGCATTAATTAATAATGCTATAAATTCACAGGGTATATGGGATTGTTGCCACATGCTCCAACCTGGATGAATTTTGTGTATTTAATTCATGAATCATCGGGATTGTTGCCACATGCTCTATTCTAGGTGAATTAGTAAAGTGGATAAGTATTCATCACTTATCAGTGGCTTTATCCTTTGCAGGATGTCAGCGCATAATTTTGGCTTTTACAATTTTAGCCTTAAACGAAAATCCACCATCAACATTAAGTCCCCTGCCTAGCGCATAATGGTTACACTATTGTGGGGTAGGCATGAGATGGTGACATACATATGCGAGAAAGACGAGATAAAGGAGTTTACCCGGAAGAGCTTTGACCGACCGCTAGCAATTGTCCATGTGAACGTGCCGTGCAAGCATGGAATTTTTGGGTGGAACCGGTTTCCTTCTTCGGGTATGTGAGCCAAGAAGGGAATAGAACTTGTATGCTCCTCTTCCCATATAAAACCGTGCATGTAACCCTGGACGAATGTGGACCCCACCATGTATATGCTTCGACCAAACGTCACCCTGTTGCACCTGTTTGATAGGCATGTGGGCCCGCCTACTTCGCTCAACCGTGGGACTCATCATGCGCCTGCTTGATCGAACGTGGGCTTGTTGTGCCTACTTCGGTTAAACGTGGGTCCACTGCGTGCCTGTTTTGGTCGAATGTGGGACCCGATGTAAGCATGCTTGCTTCAAACATGGGAAGATGTGCATGCTTTGATCAAACACTCGTCCACCGTGTACATGTTTCAAATGTCGGCCCTGTCCTGTGCCTGCTTTGCCCGTACGGTTGATGTGCTTGCTCGAGCGTCATCCTTGCTACTTCGACCAAACACCGACCCAACTAGCTTGACTAAACACCGGCCTTGCTGCCTTGACCAAACACCGGCCTTGCTGCCTGCTTCGCTCGAACGTGGGACCCACCGCGTGCTTGCTTTGCTCAAAAATGAACCTTGTGTGCTCAAATGTAAATGTGGGTCCTGCAGAGAGCGTTGAAGCAGTTTCTGGAGCGAGCAGGTCCCGGAGAGCGTTGAAGCAGCTTCTGGAGCGAGCAGGTCCCGGAGAGAGCGTTGAAACGCCTTCCTCTGGAGAGAGCATTGAAGCGGCTTCTGCTGGAGGGAGCGTTGAAGCGGCTTCTTCTGGAGAGAGCATTGAAGCGGCTTCTGCTGGAGGGAGCGTTGAAGCGGCTTCTTTTTTCAGTTTGGTTTCCCCTTGCGAATTACATGCTTCTTGATTGACCATCTCTTGTGCTGAAGAAGTTCTTGAATTTTGTACATAGTGGTCGTTGATATGGTGAAGCTCTGGATGGTATCAATCGACGAGCAACAACGGTTCTTGGAAGCAGATGTGATCTGAAGAAACTGGCAGGGAGAGGCGTGGTGGCAACTTGCACGAACTTGGCACCCTTCATACAATGGTAGAGATCGTCTCGTTATTAGAGGGAGAAGCTGGAACCGATGGCTTTCTTGATGTTTCTTCATGGAATAGAGATGAGGGAGACAGTCCCCTGCCCACGAGTATCCACTGAGCTTCCGACTTGATAGATGTTGTCACGCTGGGTTCATGAGGCCGTCTTTTCGCCTGCTTTGCGCTTCATAGACGTCCAGGAATATCACCGGCCTTTGACAATACGTCTGCACTCTTGAGTATATCATCGTCTTTGGACATCTTGGAATGATAGCATGCTTGCATCTCTCTAATTCACCATCTCTTAAGACCCAGGTGCAATCTCCTTTGGTAACGCAACTGCTTCTTCTACGGGAGACGAAATTCTGAAAGCGTCTCTCATTGATGTTGCTGCCGTCGAGCCAGACATGGAATATCTTGGACGTTGTTTCATCATTGTGGCAGTCGTGCATGCAGTACTAGAGTTGGAGTTGACGCGCAGGATATTGTATCTCGATGGTTTTCCTCCTACAGGAAACTGCTTACAAAAGGCTGAAGGTTGTATTGCCCGTTGGTGAAATATATGCTTCCACGAACATCGTGAGGCTCTTCATTACTGGCAGGCTTGTTGTTTCTAACAGGGTAGGTGCTGTCGCAACTGAGCGTTTAGCAGCTTCACGGAGTTCAGAGGATGTCTGAAAGCGCTGGTTTTTTTTTAACAAAGCATGATTGACAGGTACCGCCATATTGATGCGCAATTACACCTTGAGGTGTCGGCTCCTATAGATCTCGAAGATGTCCCGGCCCGCTCTTGGCGGCCGACATAATAGGCGAACCCTTTGTGATGATTTGAAGATGACAATATTCGTTGATTCTTCAGAAACGTTTCCTGCTGTAGTGCGGTCCATCGAAACTTGCTCCTTTATTCAGCAAGGGAGTGAATGAAGCAACGAGCCAGGCTAGACCAGGTATAAAACTTCGAATGTAGTTCACCTTGCCCTTGAAGCTTTGGATCTCCTTCACGGTTCGCGGCAGCGGCATTATGAGGATAGCTTGAGTCTTGGATTTGATTGCATCATGCTCATACATCCTTATCTGGTTGTAGCCGCTACATCCATCCATGGAGGAGAACTTGCCGTGTCCGCTGGTAGCATCTACCAACATGTCGATGTTAGGTAGAGGAAAATCGTCTTTGGGACAGCATTCGTTCAAGTCTCTGGAATTCATGCAAAACCTGATCTCGCACCTGAATTGCCTCGGAGATTGTTTGACCGGCTTGGATCGGAGATTGTATGAATGCTTACACAAGGTTGAGCTGGTGGAGATAGGCCTGAGAGATTCTTCATTCCCAATGTTAACAATCTCGAGCTCGTCAGTTGTGGAGTAGGTGCCATCTTGTAGCTGTCGCGGAGCGTCCAATACCTCCTCTTGTGGCTCGTCGTTCTTGAAGCACTCAACTGGGCGGAGAGACAGGGTACCAGTCTCCCTTGCTAATTGCTAACAGCGGTGTCGGTATATCGTTTTTCCCTTATGATCACAGCTTGCCTCGAAAGCTCGTTCCCTCTTGGTGTGGACGTGGGTTGCGGCTTCACCGGATAAAGAAGAGTGCCTGGTCAGCAAAGGTGCGTCGTGGTGGATAGCCCTCAATGCAAGTCGGTCCTCCTCCTGGATCGACGCCCACGTGGGTAGTGGGGTGCACAGGACTTTTTTTGATCCTCCTCGCGGAGCTTCCCTTGGCTCGAACAGCTCCACCCCGCATATTGGTGCGTAAGGAGACAATGATGCAGGAATACAGACGACTTCCTTATTCAGCATAGTCTTCAGGCACTGATGATACGTTGAAGGGACGACCCTATTTTCATGAAGCCACGGTCTCCCTAGTATCTTATGACTTCAAATTTCACTTTTGACTGAACGGGCCCTACTGATAAATTCAGATTTACGTACCCGTATGTGCTGGTATGGTTTCCTTCAAAGTCTGTCATTATGGTAGGCTGCCGTATGACCTTGCATGGGCGAACCTTGGCTGTCCTGAGAGTCTTGAGAGTAATCACATTCGAAGATGCTCCTGTGTCGATGAGCGCTCTCTTGAACTATGAACCCTTGATGCGTGCGGTAACATGTAGGGCCCGGTTGTGACCTTCCTTCGCCATCATGTCGTCCTCTGTAAATGTAACATTATTTACAGATATTTCCGATGCGTTTAAGACTTCTGGACGTGAAGGAGCCAGGTGTACGTCCAGGGCTATCTGGTTAATTGCAGCAAACGTCTCCGCTCGCTGATTCTTCGAGAGGTGTAAAAGTTCACACAAACTCTCCACTAGAGATGCCGCTTCCTGATCCACTAGTCTCCAGTTCGTAGTGAGGCTGTTGATTTGAGAGGGACCAGTCCCCGGTGTAGAAGTTTCCGGAACGCTCATCTCCGATGTGATCTTGACGAGAAGATCAAGTATGCCATTTATCGCTTCCTTGATTAGCTCCATGTTCTTCGTGTGAATCTCCTGTACACGCGCTAGTTCACTCAACGTTGGGAGTCTCCTGATTATACCGTCAGGTACGCCGTTGGGAGGAGAGGTATCTCCATTGGAGGAATCACCAGGATTTGAGGCTGTTGAGGCGGTCCTAAGACCAACCATCTTGAAACCGATCGAATGGTATTGAAGAAATTGACTTTACAACCGAGAGATTAACCTCCCACCGTGGTCGCCAATTATTTATGGGTGAAAACTATTTCTGCCGGTTTTGGTAATTTGGGTGTGTGGATGAGAAATGAATCTAAACCCTAAACAAATGCACTGCACGGGAGTGCTTGTGATTCGAGAAATCAATATGTACAACTCCGGCCTAAACCAAGAAATAGCCGTTCCAGACTTGCTTCGTTCACAAAGTGAAGGAGATGCGGTTGATCTCAGGGAGGGAAGCGAAGAAGGTGTTGAGATTGTGGAGGTGTTGGCTGTGTACGACTTGTATCAGAAAGCTGAACTGGCCTGCAGAATGTAAGCTATCAGTTCTGGTGTTGGGATACGATTGTATCAACACTTGGTTTTCTGTCTTGTCTTTGTGTGTCTTGTGGAAATAGGGAGGAGAACCTATTTATACAAGTCATAAAGCACAAACCTCGTCTCTCGTAGGAAGTGGAGTGATGGAGTAGTGGAGTCGTGTGTTAGTGTCACACGATCAGTCTTGCCCACTTCTCCCATCATCACTAACCGTTCATGTCTTCCTGACACGTTCTTGTGATGGCGCGTTGCGCGCTGCACTCTGTAAACCACCAGACCAATACCCCAGTTTGTGACATGCTGATGTCTCGATTGTGTGGATCGTGGGACCCAAAGAAGGTAGCATACGGTGCTAGGTTTAAATAACTAAGTTATTTGGGAAACCGATATTTATGAAATATCGCGTGTATTCTATGCATGTAATGCATTAATATATTCAACATGTATGAAACATCGATGTTTTAAGGCTTAACGGAGTAAGTCACGATCAAGCGTCTTAAAACAGCATCATGTCCAACCATCTCCGAGTGATTGTTTGGAGGCTGCATGGGCGAGCCATACTTAGGCCGATCACTCTATGTGGAAGAGTGGCGGACGGTGACCATGGGGATGCCTCATTGGTCGCTTAACTCCTAACCAGGGCTTCTTAACCAAGCTGGTAGAGTTGGACGGACGAGATGATCTGTGAAGCTCATCTGCGACAGTTGATGAAGTTTTAGGGTTTTGAAGAGGTGTGCAAGCATCACTCTTCAGCTTGGTCGAATCCAAGCATGGGAGACATTTTTGACAGAACCGACCGGGCATGCATGTAGACGGCTTGCCGGTGTACACATCCGTACCTCACTGTCCCATGAAAGTGTGATCTAAACCACTCAATTTTTCCGGCAAAGAGGAGCGGCTGAGATTGATTTGCTACAGAAATCCCATGCCGCAAAGGAGTTGAAGACCGCACGTCATGCATACTTCGGGCGCGCGTTTCGAGACGTCCAACCATGGTTGGCCTTGGTCGATCAGTCATGCGTGTAGATGGGCCCACGGTGATCGTGTTGACATGCTCGGGACCACTAGTGGAAAATGGGTGTTTAGCAACCCACATGAGAGACCCCCATTGACTGTTGTTTGACCGTTGACTCTTCAGTCTCTGATATAATAAAAAACCGGAAAAATTCTGAGAGGATAATTAGCGGTCTCTGAATTGGAAAATTTATTTACCATTTTGCCATCATAAAACTACTGATTCAACGACCCCTAGCCTTCGATGTAGATCTGATAATCGAATATGGGCCCCACACTTATATGGTCAGGATTTACTTAATAAAAAGAACGGCTGGATGATAGCCCTCTTTGTTTTTATCAATGTACTCGTGTTTATCTTTTATCTTCCAGTATCTTTATCTTTATTTCTCTTACCTCTTCTCTAGCTCACATCGAATTACTCATCTCCATCTCCATCTTTCTCTGGTTTTGCTTTTTTTTTTCCTCAGTAAATTTAAACATTTGCTCTCCATCGACCTCCATCACCTTCTTCTTCTTCAAAGAATCAATTTAATCTTCTCGATCAAGATCCAGAAGGTGAAACAAAAGTCAATACCCTTAATCTAATAACCGATTTCATCGGTAGTCTGTATTGTCAATGATGAAATACTTCTTGCGATTCATTGGGTAATTATCTATGACTCAATCTTCTTCATCATCTTCAATTTCATAAATTTAATTTTTAATATTAGGGTTAGGTTGAATTTTCAATCTCTTGATTTTCCTGGTAATAGTTTCGATTGAAGTGTTATTTTTCTGAATAGGGTTGTGGTTTACTTCAACTGGTTCTTATAATGATTTCTGGTGATGATGGTGTGGTGGTGGTGATGAAGCAGAAGTTGGTCGCACTGCTTATCAATTCTATTTTTTTTTACTTTGATTTGGTGATCGTTGATTTGATGGAATTGTAATGAGAACTGTCAAAAAAATACTTAGATTTGGATTAGACTTAGATTTTTTGTGTAATTGGTATTGGAGATTTTTCTGGATTTGTGATTTATGAGTGATTTTGGTTTTGTGTAGGTTTGATGATATAAAGGTACAGAGAGATATGAAACTATTACCATACAAGATTGTCAACAAGGAAGGAAAGCCGTATGTTGAGGTTAAACTTAAGGATGGGGATACTAAGGTTTTCAGTCCTGAGGAAATTAGTGCTATGATTCTGACCAAGATGGAAACAGCTGAAGCATTGTTAGGAAAGAAGGTTAAGGATGCTGTCATTACTGCTCCTGGCAAGATTGAGAACCAAATCAAATTAATTCATGTTTGATTCCACAATTTATTATGTGGATTTGGAAGAATTTGCAATTTGTTATGTGGATTTTTTAAATGTGGCTGATTCGTTGTTGTGTTCTTTGTTCTACAGCATACTTCAATGATGCTCACTACCAAGGATGCTGGTGTGATTGCAGGATTAAATGTAGCAAGAATCATCAACGAGCCAACCGCAGCAGCTATCACTTATTGTTTGGACAAAAAGACCGGAGAAAAGAACATCCTTGTTTTTGATCTTGGTGGTGGTACATTCAATGTCAGTATCTTGAATATTGATAATGGAGGTTTTGAGGTATAATTCTAACATAGTTTTCATTATCTGTTTTTGTTCTATGGTCTATTATGCGCTTAGAGGCCACACTATGCTAGTAATTCATTAGTTGATTTAGCATAATAGCTCTATGAAAAAATCACTATCATGCATATGGACTCTAGCAACGCTGTATAGAAGAAGTCTTTAACTTACGGTGGATTGATCAGACTCATTCTCTATAAATTAAAATAGACTTTTAAAAAATTGTTCAATTATTAAATTTTGCTCTCCATACTAGTAACAATGCTCAACTATTAAGGCGGCTCTGGTCACGTGTGTGTCTTTATACTATTAGTATTGGTTTCTAATATTCCTCATTATATAATTAGTTGCATTGCTCATGGATGTCTATTAAGTATATGCCTACCAGTTACATTATGCATTTTGATTACTTAAATAAAAATCTTATTTTGATACTTTAGTATTAAGCAGATGTTTGATGATTTCTTTGCGGCATTATACGGTGGTATTCATGTATCATCAGGCACGATGACTCCCATTGAACCTACACTTTGTTTAGTTATTTGTCGTTTCTAGAACTTGTATTCACACCTCGAGATAATGTTGATTGAATGTTTGAAGACTTGTGCATTCTTTTCGAGGCTATTTTGTCAAGCTGCGGTCAAGAAGGAGGGCTCTCTACGGGTGATGTTGCAGCGCAATACAAGTACAAGAACACAATCATCAATGTCAAAGTTGACACGAGAATCAAATGTGGGTCACTTACCTTTGCAATGTGCACTATAGTCTTAAACTTTCCATGTTTATTTTCCCCGCATGAGTTATAGTTTTTAATCATGATATCTATCTTTATCGTCAAACGGAAGATTTTGACAACCACTGAAATTCTTGGAGAATTGCTTCATTTAAGTCGCCCAACTACAACTACGGAAAGGTACCAAGTTAATTTCTTAAAAATATTTACAGGTGCAAAATCTTAGTTATTATCTGATATACATGTACTTTTGTTCTGTTGTAGCTAGAGGCGCAATACTTCCATGATCATGCAACCGTCACAACAGCTGTTGGCCTGAACCAGCAGTGCAAGCAGGTGAATGCTCCTGATCCAATTGCGAGTTTAGTTTTTCTTGAAAAAATGTTCTAAATGAGTTGATGTTATACCAATCAAGATCGCAAATCCATTGGTTGTTGAGTATACTATGATTACACGACATTGGTAATATTTACAAAATATCATGAGATCAACAATTGCGGTGGCTTTTACAAATTCGGCGAGCAACTCATGATTTGCACGAGGCCATAAATCTCTATTAAGCGAAGACGATAGCAACGATCTTAAGGAAGTTAAGCTTGGTGATAACTTAGAGGTAACACTTTATCGTGCATGTCTTCAATTATTATAATATTTTTGAAGATGTCTAATTTGTGGATACGTAATGCTCATTGTGCATCTTTGATGAAGTTTATGTGCTTAGGGCCTTTTATGATGTACTGAGACTCGCCATGGAAAGTGGTGCCAAGGGTTGCAACGTTGTTTCCTTAACTGCGTGCTTCACTGAGAGTAAGTTGTTCATCATTGCAGCTTCTATTATTCATGAATGTTACCTATCCTTAAACTTGAAGATCTGAATTGTTGCGTGTTAATATGTAGGTTCTCTTCATGTCCTGGTTACTTTGGGGATTATACCATAGTGAGAGGCATGGTAGTCTCAGGGGTAGAGAAGGTCAGTTGTATGGTGGAAACCCATTTGTAGTGGACTTATTTCATATAAATAAATATTCACTAGTATGTTGACTGTAACTTTCATTAGTGTCTAAGGGTGTGGGTAACAGCAAGAGGGTTGAAGAAGCATTTGAAGAGGCTCAATGCGCTTAAGCATTGAGCCTTGGCAAGCTTGGTGGTGCCTTTGTAAGAATCAATAGTCCTTTTCTTGTGTATTCATATATTTATATACGATGCTTATTTAGATTTCGGTTTTAATGGAAGATTTTTATCTTCGTAGGCTCCAAAACCATCATCTGGTCCATACAAATCTAGGTTTAGTTTTGGTATTTAGATGGAGTAACATGTTATTAGGTTTAGTTTTGCGAATTCCAATTTATGTAGAATGATTTTTGATTTGGGGATTTGCTTATATCATGCAATACTGCTTGTAAAGGAGGTGGAGTTGTTGAAGGTGCGAAGGAGGTCAAACGGGGAGGTAATACTATTGTCTTAACATCTCGAACTTGTCCTTACTCGCAACCATTTTTCCATTCCCAGTTCACCATAGAGATAAGTTTCATCTCAAATCTTGCGAGATAAGTCTATCTGGAATCCTTAGTTGTGCTCAAGGATGTGTTGTCCTTGACAGATTCGGGGTTGGCAGCAAAGGTAGGAAAGTTTTTAAGTTTTTAACTCCTTCAGTTTTTGTTCTTAAGATGTTAGTTGCTCCTTATTGCACTATGTTTAAGACTTTCTACTTCATAGTATTTGTGCCTTGTAAAATACTTTAATAGTGTATTCATGTCTAGCAAACTACTTGAGTGGGTATGTCTGGTAACTATTTGTCATTTGTGCATGAAAACCAATATCCTTTACTTGGGGTTGACTGAAACTTGATAGGGATTTATTGCATCGAATGTCTTGTGGTTAGGTGTGTTAAATGCTTACAGAAAGGTTAGGCATTTGGTCCAATTTAATTTAATTTAATTTTTTTTTATTCCCTGTCTGATGTGCGAGTATTAAACCTTGATAATTCCTTGTGATGCAGAAAATCTACAAATTTATTGCAATTTATTCTCGAACTTATATAGTGATTATTCATGTTATGCCATTATCATGTTATGTTTACTGATGTATAGTTTCTTAATTTTTGCTGTAGAATAAAGAAGTAACTGAAGATATTTAGAAGGTTGTTCTTTGCCTATGACTGCAAAATTGTTGAAGGTGTGCTCGGCCATCGGCTCAAGCGGTTTGTGGTAAATGGGAACAAGTTGTACTCATTGTTCCGGATCCGATGCAGATTCAATGATCTTGAATTTCAAGAAATGTATGACTTTCTTCTTGCTAGATCATACTCGTCCTATCTAATTTATTTGGCTATGTAAATATTTATATCCCTTTCTTTCTTTTATTTGCTGTTTTCTGAATAATAACTTATTTTGCTACAGATACCACCATTCTGAAGTATGGGCTAAGTTCATCGCCGGGGTAGAGTTTGTCGTTTTCTGTTTAATCAATTGTCTATTAGTGTATCATTTTGTTGTTTAACCTTAGAACTCACTAGCTAGCTAGCTAGGACTTGTATATTGTTCGGAACTCAGGATTTCAATCCTATTTTGTGTAATTTTAAACCAGATGGATACAATGAATGAATGAATGCTGAATTTTCAGTTTGAGTTTGAATTTGAGTTTAAGTTTTCGTTTCATTTGAATTTCAGTTTGAATTTAATTTGACTTTAATTTGACTTTGACTTGACTTGACTTTAATTTGAGTTTCATTTGATGTTCAGTCAGATTATTTCAGATTTATCCATTCAGGCATTTCAGCAAATCTGAATCTATATTTTTTTTTATATTATAATTTAAATCTGAGACCCACGGCTAAGAGTCTGTACCTCGTTACTCATAAAATCGGTCGTTATTTTGAGACCCACGGTTAAGGGTCGTACAAAACAGCTACGCTTTATCAGAGACCCCAACAGAGACGGTTAAAAATAGTCATATAACACGTATATATGACTTGTCCTGACGGTCGCGGAACTTCTGTTTTCCACTAGTGGACCCTTTGAATCTACATCTACAACCTCCATCTATGCTTGCGAAGATGGACGCTCGTGATCGTTTAACGACACATGTAATATGCCGCAAACCCTAATTGGGGTTTTGGATCGGCCGTGTGTACACGACTTCAGCCTAACGGTTTGGCAGGCTATGCTCCTCCTTTGGGGAGGCCGACCATGTGGGGCCCACATTGGGTCGGTGGTGAACATGGTGATACCTGACTGACGGTCCTAGTCCTGATCTAATCCATCCAAACATGCTGGTGAAGTTGAATGGTCGTGATCAATTTGAGACCTTAGTGGAATTTCCTGCGACCCTTTAAGCATTACGCCGGCCATACTTTGGGAAAACGCATGTTGCTCTATGGCTAGGTCAGGAGATGGTCGACCAGGCAGGTAGAGAGGGGGCCCGCTGGTGTACATGACAAGCTTGTCCGACCGGTCATGGGATAATCCACGCCGTCCAATCATGCCGGTGAAGTTAGACGACCGTGGCTGGTTTTGAGACTGTCGTTGGCGGTCTTGTGCGCACAAGCTTTTCCAAGCTGCTCCACACCAGTCCAACCATCCTACTTTAGGCTGGTGTTCGGTGGTTATTTGGGAGGCATGGCATGTATTCGACCGACCAGGGCATAAACGGGCCCGCTGGTGGTCATTAAGGTGGTAGCTTGCTCCTGCTGAGGATCGTCTAGGCTGGTTAAATCATGCGTCCAACTTGCGTGGCTGTGATTGTTTCTGAGACTGATATGGACAGTCCGTATTCAAATATGCTCAATCGGGCTAGTATAACACACACCGAGAGATGTAGCCTGTACGGGTATTTCGTGCATGCCTCACTATTAACACTTGGAGATTCGTGTTACTCTGCTGAGAGCAACACTCAGTCGTCATGCCGTACTAATAATGAGAGTTTTGTGGGAACATCACATGAAATACAAGGCTAGTCATGCATTAATTAATAATGCTATAAATTCACAGGGTATATGGGATTGTTGCCACATGCTCCAACCTGGATGGATTTTGTGTATTTAATTCATAGAATACTGGGATTTTTGCCACATGCTCTATTCTTGGTGAATTAGTAAAGTGGAGAAGTATTCATCACTTATCAGTGGCTCTATCCTTTGCAGGATGTCAGCGCATAATTTTGGCTTTTACAATTTTAGCCTTAAACGAAAATTCACCATCAACGGGACTGTTTATAAAAACTTGAGTTGGTGTCTAAAGAAAATCAAAAGTTAAAAGGGGAACTTAATAACTTGAGAAAACTTTTATCTGACAAAACTCAAGAGGCAAAATATGAGCAAGAAAAACTGGTTGAGACAATTGTTCTAAAAGATAATGAGATTGATATTCTTAAAGGAGATCTACAACGTCTCTCAGGTAGCTCAAGCAAGGTTGCTGTCATATTTTGTTGTTTACTGATCATGTTCCCAACACCTTTAGAGGCCTTTTAAATTTCTTGGTACTTGGACCAAGCATGAAACTTTTAGCCATTAAATGGACATATCTTGGAATATAAGTGTTCATGGTAGTCCTGCTTATAAATTCCAATGAAAACTTCAATGTACTAGAACTATTTTATCGTTGTGGAATATATTAGAGCTTGGTGATATTCAACACATTAACAAACTTCAAATTGAAATTAAACATATTCAGACTTTACCTAACAACCAACCGGATACGGTGATTTTTCTTACGCATGAATTAGAGAAATGTTATAATATTCAATCTGATTTCTATAAAGAAAAGTCTAGGGATAAGTTTGTTACATGCATGGATTTCAATACTAGATATTTTCACCCCTTATTGAATATAAGCAGACACGGGAAAAATATTGATGCACTTTGTGATGAACATGGTAATTGGCACAATGATAAAGATAGCATAAAAGACTTGTTAACTAATCATTTTTCTTTTGTTGGGTGTTCTACTAATCCTTCTTTGGATACCTATATTTTTGAATGTATCCCTTCTAGTGTAGTTGCAGGAAATCCTACACTAAACCCCTCACTCGAATTTGCTTAATCAATCCATTTGAAGATGAATAATAATGTGTTTTATTAATTGTTTTCTTGAAAGGTTTACAAAGAAATGTAGAACAGAGCTAAAGAAATTACAATCACTCTTAATTTTCTCTCTCCTAATGACTTGTTTCACAATTCAAAAAGAATCCCCCTTACAACAGACCAATTCAACCCTTTATATAGGGTAGTATACAGTGGATGATGACTAAGTTTGTCCTTTATTTTCGGGAACATCTCGCGAAATGTCGCGAATGTTATAAACGTCTTTACTTGCGACACTCTTAAATCTCGCCAAGTCTTCACACTTTTCTCATGTTCTGGTTGTCGTCATATGATGCGTCATTTAAATTATTTCCTTGCGACACCTTCGCAATGTAGTTGTTTATTACTCTCGCGAAGTATTGTTGTCGCGATATTCTGGTCCTACATCTTGCCTCTTCTCATGTCTTCTCTGCGAAGAAGAGAATGTCATGAGAACCAATTATTGAAATGACATGATTAAGAAATTTTGCTCATTTTTATCTCGCGATTGTTCATTTTTACTCGTACGGAATTTATTACAAGTGTTTCTTCTTCCACTCCTTTTTTGACACGTCTCTTCAACCGTTTATTCTTGACCATTCACGTCCCATCTCGCATTAAATGCATTTGTTTTCTCGAGGATTCTCTTCTCTATATATAGCTTTCTTATCCTTCTCTTTTTCTCTTTTATTTTCCCTCTGCAACTTTCGTTTAACTTTCTTCTTCCGCAATTTGCGTATTTATCACTCTTTGTAATTCCCCTCTTCAATTCTCTCAATCTTCCATTCCCATTCATTCCCATACTATATCAATGGCTTCATTGGGTCGTACATATAAACCCCTTTTTGAAGATACTCAAAACAAATTAAAAGAGAAGGGTTTCATCTTATCGACCATTCAGATGAAGAATCTTCGTCTATTCTTTCGCAAAATCGTTTTCGATCATCAATGTGATGATCATAAAATCATAGTCTCGCTAGGTCAACTCCTCGCAGGACTTCCCATTCCTCTATATAATCCCGAGATACCATTATTTTATGAAATCCTTGCTCATAAAAAATTCTCGCGAGCTATCTATTAGTTGAGCGGCGATTGCATCCGCTTGATGCTTGAATTCGCACACCGCGACGCTGGTAAAGGATCTTTATATCCTACTAATGTTAGAAATCCTAACTTTGCAAATTTGGAGATAGTCCCGAGAAGTATACTTGTAGAAAATTTCTTTGCGAATTATGCGGTGATAAACATGAGAAATGATAAATCTCATTTGGGCGCTCGATTGAAAAGAATAGATGATGTTCAGATGACAAGTTGCTTATGCATGATATCGATTAGCATTCGGGTAACAATAGTACTCCCCGCCACTCCAAAGATGAGAAGTGGTGGGTTGTTCCTTTATTCTTGAGTGGACATTACATCACAGGTTCACATGTTCTCCCTGCACACCTCGCGAGTTACCATCCTTGGGAATTTAAGTGGCCTGAGGAGAAAAAAGAGGTATATTTCCTTCTCTCAATTTCACTTTGCGATATTTCCTTTCTCTTTTATTTATTAACTTTCAAGAAATTTTAGATCGCCAGAATAAGAAAGAAGTATAAAGAAGATCCAAAGCCGAGTACCACAGCGATACTCCGATCGCTCACGGATGAAGTAAGAAACATCTTCTTTTATTTTAAACAATATTGTTGCCTCTGTTTCTTATCTTCATGCGTATGCGAAGGTTGACTTTGAAGAGGTGAAGCTGCGAAGATTAAAGGTAAAGATAAAACTACTTTTCGCAAGGACAAGTCTTCGCTCCGCTTTCTAAGAAACGGAAAACCCAACTCTCTTCTCAAACCAATGAAAATTCGATGAGGGTGAAAATGAGGTTGGTACTTCCTCCGCGAAAGAAAGTCGCTTGACTACTTACGTTATGGCGCAATTGTCCAAAAGTATCTTCTCCGACTCTATGCAAGGATTAGGAGATGATCATCTAATCTGCTACTTGCGGAGCTCTCGCTAAATTTTGCGATGCCCCACTATTAGAGGATAATGAGTCCTTTCGCGGAGTCTCCCGAACGTTGACCTCCGAGTCACTTAAATGCTCTCACTTTGCTTTGGTATGTTCATATCCCTTTATTTCTTTGTGACTTCAATTATAAGCTTTATCTTAATCGTTCCCATATTTCCCTTATAGTCTGGGAGGGCTTCTTTTGTCGTTGCCTCAGACCTTGAAAAAAGACACCACAATCTTGAAAAGAAAAATTTGCAACTTAAAGAGAAAATCCGAGAACTAGAGGTTGAAGCTGCGACATCTCGCCAGAAAGATGAAAGAATTAAACAGCTGGAGGTGAGCTTACTTCTCAACAGAATAGAGTATCTACTCTTCAAAGTGCAAATCAGTGACTTTATGGTATAAAATTTTTATTCTTCAAGTCATCTTTACTTTGTCGGCTATTATTCTTTCCCCGATTTATTATTTTCATGAGACATATATAATCTCTCTCGATGAAGCTATTCTTCTCCATTCATTTCCGAGCCCATGGATAATGACGTTCTTCTCACCCATCTCAACGAGTCTTTAAGTAATTCATCAAACAAAATTGATTCCCTTTCATTGAATGAACTTCGAACCAAATGTCGCCTTTCAGAGATTGAGCATAGAGCTAGTTTAGGTTTAGCCAATCGATTTAAACAAATGTATCTTGATTCCCATAGAAAAGTTGAGCTTCAAAGGAAGAAAATTAGTGGCCTTATTGATGAAAAGACCGATCTTGCTAATAGGGGTGCGCAGGCATTAGCGGCATTTCAAAAGTCTCTTCTCGAGGTACAAATTGAACGAGATGAATCCCTTCGCCGAGAATGCCATACTTATCGAGCGAGAAGAACAAGTTCGTTCACTTCTTGTTATAAATAATGATGATGAGTTTGCTTGGGCCGCGAAGGTTCTAGATAATGCCGGGAATAACTTAGGTGTTGATGTTAGCCTTCATGCCGAGCATACGCCTTGGTTAAGGATATGATATCTAATAGAGAAGGTTGTTTATTATGCTCTCTTTTTTTTTTTTTTTTATTTCCGTAGCATTGATATTAAATTGTTAATATATTGTCATATATTCCGAGAATCCGAGAGAAAAGACTTCAAACAAGGATTGAAGAACTTGAGTCCGAAAAAGGACAACTCGCACAAGACTTTTCTCTTCGCAACAACAAATATTCTAAGTGAAGAAACAATCGCAAGCTACGGTGGCGAACTTTAATAATTATGGAGTTCGTTTTCGCAATCAAACTATTGAGATAGTTTGCAATGATCACAAGATTCCTCTTAGTTCATATCCTTGTCTTCGCGAGGATATTCACGAAGATACACTTTTCTCGGATGTCTCGATAGTGATGCTAGCGAAGCGAAGAAGAATCAGCGAAGATAATGATGGCGAAGAATCGACCAAGAAGATGATCCTTCAAAGAAATAACTTCTTTTTCTTGTTTTGCTACTTGTAATATATATACTCTTTCAATCTTCTTGGATTGTCAAATATGAATTCAATCTTAGCTTTCTTTACTTGCACATATTAATCAAGCAGTTCTCTTTTATAATTCGACTACCAATATCATGAATGCATACATTCCTCATATGGGAATGAATAACAAAACCTTATCCTATTCATTCCCATACTTGCCTCTGTTATTCATTCCCAAATGAGAAATCTACCTCTTTTGTCTGTTTTCTGAAGCATATTGAAGTTAGCTATGGCGACAAGATCGCAGAATATCTCCATAAATGAAGAACTCCACTAATCTTGCCTTATCGTTTTTGTGTGGTCTTATTTTGCCTTCCTAATTAAAGGTCTTATTTCACCACCCCTCGTTGCGACAAGATCGCAGGACGTCTTTACATTTTCATGTAATGACCCATTGACCTTGTCTTATCATTGAGTATTTTTGCCTCTGCGGGATATTTTATTCGCGACAATATGACAGGCTTAAACACCCTTGCGAGTGTAAAACCCCATGACATTATCGTCTCTGCGACGAAATCGCAGGAAGTTTTTGCATTTCCATGCAATAACCCATTGATCTCGCCTTATCCTTGCGTCAGTATTATTGCCTCTACAGGATCATTGCACAAATATGACAAGCCTATATTTCCTTGCGAAAGTAAAGTCTCATGATATTTGCGTCTTTTGACACTTATCAGCTCCCTAATGGAGGGTGCCGCCCTTATCATCTCCCTGGCTGCCCCTTCAAGGAGGCGTACATCGGCCATACAAGACTAGCTCCTCCCATCCGGTCTTAACAACAACCAGTTGTTTTCGCAGCCTCTTATCCCTTATACCTATATGGTTTATGGTTACAAGACTGCACCCTAAGTGGAGTTTTCTTCGGGCCGAGTGCAGCATGTGCCAAGACTTGTCAAGAGTGGTAAGGAAGTTCCATTCTCCCCGCACTCTTGACTCAACCGTGTACCTCGGCGCCTTGGTCATACGCTGACTCCTTGGAAGAGACCCTCGGGCGTCCAACCAGGGTATAACCTTATATATATAGTTGGAAATCCAAGGTATCTCCACCGGATAGGCTTTCATGGGCCCCAAATCTCCATGACTCAGGTTCCAGGAGCGGTGTAACCTTTCCCCTGAGCCATGTCAAGAGATACCCCCTTATATGACGCACTTTAGGTCTTACATTTGCCTCTTGCGAAATATCATTCGCGAACTAAGGTGTACGCCATAAAGGTTCGTCCCATTCACTCACTCATTCATATTTGTTAATTCATTCAAGCATTCATTCAGTTTGCGAAGCTATCGCACAATCTTACATTGTTTAATCATTTTCGTTTTTCAACTCTTCAATCAAAGTTGCATACATATTTTTTTTTTTTTTTTAACGAGATCTTCTCATGTTGCTGCTTCTAGTATTGTTTCTTCCTCTCTCTTTGAATAATCTCTTGTTGTTGCTTTTTTGATGATTATTCATTTCTTACACTTTTCCCTCTTACTACATTCTGCCTTTTCACCATTCAAATCTCTTGTCGTTTCCTTTCCATCGCAATTTTTCAACTGCCTTCATGCATTCACTTCGCAAAGCGCCTACAACTACCTTTTATTCTTCTTGTCCTTCACATGCCTTCACCACTTTATCTTTGTTACTTTTCACAATTATTCACTTCTTACACCTTTTATTCCTTGCTTCCCTCTGCCTCGTATCATTAAAACCTATGAATAATTCTTTTCAAAGCATGACTTTCAACCGCCGTCATATCTTCTCCTCGCAATGTGTCTTCCCTCCTTATGTTTATGCTATCTACCATCAATCTTTCTTTTCTTTGTTCCTCTTTAATATTCTTCTTCCATCCCTTCTTTTTGCAGCTCTCTCTTCACGACTCTCCACATCGATCTCATAACATTTTTCCCCTTCTATCCAATCTCCCTTTATAATTCCAACACCACTAGGATGGGGAAATTTTATACACCGATGATATGTTGACGCCACACCTGAATTTCATGCAACCATGGCCTTCCAATCATTGCATTATAAGGGGACTCCACCTCGACCACACAAAACAAAATATCGGTTGACAATCCTTGCAACGGTATTCTCATGTGTACTTCTCCTTTGGGCTTGTTCGCGGTACCATTGAAACCATATATTTTGTATGTTGAAGGGATCAACTCTTCATCCTTTCCTCCCATAGTCTTGTAAGTATGGTAAAAAAGGATGTTGATGAACTCTCGATGTATCGATTAATATTCTATTTATCGCCCGACAATTTTTCTGCTTCATCATCTTCCCCATCAACAGGTTTTGGATTAATATCCAGTTTTACCACCAACGGGTTATCATGTATTTCTCTTCATTTGGGTATTTCTTCTGCCGAGAAAGAGATAATCTGTAATTGCCATTCATTTAACTGCGACTTCCTCGCGATGTTCATTACCTCCTTATCATTAACATCCCTCGAAAAAACCCTACTGAGTACGTTATCATGAAAATCTTCAATGGTGCGATATGAATGAACAATGGAGTTGCAAAACAAATTTTTAGCTTTCGCCCCAACTTCTATCATGTACGTTTCTTTTCCCTTCAATGGTGGCGGCGGTAAATGTTGAACTTTCTCTTCGCTTTTTAAAAAGTGATTCAACTTACCCTGATCAATCATTCTAAGGATAATTCTTTTGATGTTTCGGCAGTCATTTGTCAGATGTCCATGAAAACGATGGTAAGAGCAGAAGTCGTGACTTCTATCACTGGTGGCGGTTCACTCCCTATGTTTCATGGTGCGGTATATTCTCCATTAGGATTATAGCCTCCCATATCTTCTCCACACTAGCGTTTAATGGTGGCATTTTGATTTCTTCCCATACGACTCTATGACTTCGCTGTCCTCTATGATAATTATGCCTCTGGCCTCCATAAGTCTCTTGCGAATTATGCCTTTGACCTCCATAGGTTTCTTGCGGTTGATCAAGCCTTTGAATTTTATTATTTCCGCCACGGTTGTAGAAATTTCTTTCTCTTTCAAATTCTTCCTGATCGCGACTTCCCATAACTACCAATTTTGGCTGTTCATCATCTACCATTCTCTCTTGTTGCCCTTGCGAGGTGCTCGCCACTGTTTGTATTAATCTGGGTAAAAAACTTGCATTCGCAGCGCTTGAACTTGTATTCGCAACTGGGTACGATTCTACTTCATTTTGCCTTTCCTCCATAGCAATATATTCCTCTTGCAATTCTCTCAATTCGGTCATCGTGATCGTATTCTTGACTCTGAAAACTTGAACATATAATAAGTTGGTTGCGAACATAGCATTTATGAATGATAGTATGAGATATCTTTCATCAACCCGTCCCGCCATTTCGCTACACATTGTCTTCCATCTTCTTCGTCGATGTCTCAAGCTCTCGCCAACTCTTTGTTTTAGCCCAAATACATCTTCAATGCCGGTCGCGAAGAGTTGTTGCTTATATACGCCCCCAAAAATATAGCCTTTGTAAATGATTGAATGATGTGATTGTATTCCTTGGTAAACCCTCAAACCATTTCAACGCTTCTCCCGTTAAACTCGACGCAAAGTATTTGCACAATATAGCATCATGGTTTTCCCACTTTGTAGCATACATCTCACGTAAGCCTTGATGTGTTGTCTTGCACAAGTTGACCCATCAAAAATGCTAGTTAGCGCTGGTAAGTTGCATTTTGGGGTATTCCTCCTAATCGCACTTCTAATGTAAAAGGATTTTTCGCAGCCTCCGCGATAGCTTCATCTAACTGTCTTCTCCCTCCTTCTCTTATGTTGTTCAATATTCCTCTCATCTCTGCCAATTCTCGCAGAATTTGTTCATTTGCCTCAGAATTTGAATTTATCGGTCTCTTTAATTATGCTTCCCTCCTTCTTCGTTCGTGTATACTTTTTTGTATTCTTTCATATTCTTCGTTAATATCTCCATTGTTGCGATTTCGCTCGCGCCTTCTCTCTCGATTGTCATGATTATTCTGCCGAATCGCCTCTTCCAATTCCCGATTTTCCATTTCTGCTCTCAATCTTTCTCTCTCGCGGGCTAGACGTGCTTGCTCGGTATAATGCTTTTCAATGTCATCTTCAATTTCCTTTTGTTTCCTTTGTGTTTCTCTCCCATGTAGTGTTCTCCTTCCTTCTTCCTGATTTTCTTCATTAACTGGGTTATTCTGTCCTCGAGGCTGCCTATCTTCTTGATTTCCATCATCGTGATTATTCACCAAAATATAACGATTTTCTATTAATTCTCTCTCTTCGCGACCTCCTTCACCAAGATTTAACTCTCTTTCCAAATTTTCTTCATTAACGTTTTTGCAGGTAATGTTCTTCTCCCATTTTCTCTACTCGATCCTGATCTCGATCTGTTACTACTTCTTGATCTTCTATTTTGCAGCCTCCTATTTTCCATCCTTAATTCGTGGTTTTGCCTTGTTAGATTCGCGCATTCTTTTGCTTCTAACCGCCTTTCTTCGTGTATTGTATGTCTCAGCGCTTCTAATGCCGCAATTTCTTCATTTCCACGAATTGTTTCTCCCATCTCTTCTCGATTTCTCTCTTCCTGTCCACTATTCATCAATTGTTGCACTTCTTCTCTTTCTTCCATAGAATCTGATCTCCATGTATGCACGCTCACCCTATCATAATCGATTACTCTGTTTAGTCTTTGGTTGAATTGGTGGTTGAGTTGATGGTTGAATTGGTGGTTGAATTGGACCTTCTTCTCCATTTCTTGCATCTATCCTTGATGGTTCACCTACTTCATTTCTCCTTTCTCCCACTAATCTTCCACTTCTCCTTACGATCGTTGGTTGTTCTGATGCATTCTTTCTCCTAGCCATTTCTCAATTTTAGTAACTTGTTAAAAATTATTCAAGATTTCTTTCTTGTTACCCCTAATTCTTCCAATTCACAGGTTCGATCCCTGTTTCTAGCGCATATGTAGTTGCAGGAAATCCTACACTACACCCCTCACTCGAATTTGCTTAATCAATCCATTTGAAGATGAATAATAATGTGTTTTATTAATTGTTTTCTTGAAAGGTTTACAAAGAAATGTAGAACAGAGCTAAAGAAATTACAATCACTCTTAATTTTCTCTCTCCTAATGACTTGTTTCACAATTCAAAAAGAATCCCCCTTACAACAGACCAATTCAACCCTTTATATAGGGTAGTATACAGTGGATGACAGCTAAGCTGTCCTTTATTTTTGGGAACATCTCGCGAAATGTCGCGAATGTTATAAACGTCTTTACTTGCGACACTCTTAAATCTCGCCAAGTCTTCACACTTTTCTCATGTTCTGGTTGTCGTCATATGATGCGTCATTTAAATTATTTCCTTGCGACACCTTCGCAATGTAGTTGTTTATTACTCTCGCGAAGTATTGTTGTCGCGATATTCTGATCCTACATCTAGTCTTACATATGTTGATAATTTATTGATAAGTACTCCATCTTTGGAGGAAATTGAAAATGTTGTTACACATATGGCAGCCTGGACTTCACCCGACCCGGATTGTTTCCAAGCTGGTTTCTATCAAACCTAATGGAAATATGTTGGTAAGGATGTTGTAGATGTGGTGCGGAGATTTTTTGAGTCTGTATTTATGCCTATAAGTCTTAAGAAGACTTAGTTGTCCCACATTCCCAAGTGTAAGGACCCTAAATCTCCTGCTGATTTTAGACCTATTGTCTTTGTAAAATATCTTACAAAATTATTTCCAAAATACTTGCTAATAGGTTAAAACCATTGCTCATAAAACTGATTTCTCCACACCAAGCTGCTTTTGTTCCAAGTAGATCTATTCATGACAACATTGTTGTTGCTCATTAAATGATACGTTCCATGAAACAAAAAAAGGGTTTTAGTGGTACCACAACTCTTAAGTTAGACTTATCTAAAGCCTTTGATAGACTTGAATGGGTGTTCTTATAAATGTTCTTAGAAAGTTTGGATTTTGTGGTAATTTCTATGATCTAATCTTCCAGTGGATCCCCACTACCAGTATAAGTATTTTATTGAATGGGTCTCCTTGTCAGCAGTATACTCTCTTTATAGGTTTAAGACAAGAAGATCCATTATCTCCTACTTTTTTATTTTATCTATGAAATTCCTTTCTATAAGTTTTCTTATTATTGAATCTAACAAAGTAATATTTGGTGTGAAAGTTGCAAGAAAAGCCCCTGCCATATCTCATCTTCTTTTTGCAGATGATATCCTCATATTTACCAAGGCTGATATGCAAAATGTTCATGGTATATTGGACATTATAAGGAATTTTGGTATGTACTCTGCAACTAAATTGTCAAAAGTCTTGTGTCTATTTCAGTAACAATATTCCTGGTGCTTGTCATGACTTAGCCAAAGCCTTGAATATGACTATTGTGTCTGATTCAGAAACCTATATATCTAGGAGCCCCCTTCTTCTAGGTCGAAATAAACATAATTCTTTTAGTCCCATTTTATAATATTTTGAGTCTGGACTGAATAATTAGAGTATCTCTTCACTTAATCAATCAGGAAGGACGACTATGGTTAAGTCTGTTCTTAATCCTCCTTAAACCTATCAAATGGGGTATTTCAAAATCCTTAATGCTCTCATGTCCAAATTAGACTTGCTACAAAGGAATTTCTGATTGGGGCACACAGGAAATAGAGGTGTGTGTTTCATTTCTTGGTTGAATTTGTGTAAACTCTAGGTGAACTTGCTTTTAGAAATATAAAAATTTTTAATCAAGCTTTACTCACCAAGCTGTCTTGAAAAACTTATAATGAATCGGGTGAATTATGGGTTGAAATTTTAAAAGCTAAATATTTTAAAGATTTAGAATTTGTACATCTAGATAAACTTAAGGAAAAATGCTCATGGGTTTCGAGAGGTATTTATAAAGGTATGGAAACTGTAAAATCTAATTCATGTTGGTAAATTAGATGTGGTACCAAGGTAAGAATCTAGTTAGATAAGTGGGTGATATGGTTTCAACATCCACCTGAACCTGCCATGCATGCTAATTTTTCATCTGCTTATACTTTTGTTGTAAATTTTTTATTCCTAATTTTAAGCAATGGAATGTTAGTCTTATTTATCAATTGCTTTCTACTGATACTGCAGATAAAATTCTAGCTATGTATGGCCCTCTTTGGGGGTAGACTCATTAACTTGGATGCCTGAAAAAAATCATAGGTTCTCTGTGAAGAGTGCACACAACACCCTGTTAAATTCCAGAAGTCATAGTCAAGATTATTCTTGAAAAAGCGGGGGTCTAACAACCACACCCAATATTTTGCTTAGCAATCTGTAGGGACTAACTCCAATAAACTTTTAAGAGAATCAACTAGACAGTCAGACTCAATCTTAATAAAAGTATATCAAAGAGTTATATCTCACTTTCTCGATTCAATACTTACTCAAGCAAATAGAAATCTGTGAGTCTAATTGAATACAAGAGAAATCACTTGAGCGGTACCAAAGACCAATGTTCAAGGATCAATCAATTTCAATCAACAACCAAAGGTTGGATTTCCCAATTGATCGATTCAACGCACAACCTGTGATATTTCAATTATATAACAAAATATAATGCGGAAAAGAAATAACACAAACACCAGAAGTTTTGTTAACGAGGAAACCGAAAATGCAGAAAAATCTCGGGACCTAGTCCAGATTGAATACATACTGTATTAAGCCGCTACAGACACTAGCCCACTACAAACTAACTTCGGTCTGGACTGTAGTTGAACCCCAATTAGTCTCACATTGATCCAAGGTACAGTTGCGCTCCTTATGTCTCTGATCCCAGCAGGATACTACGCACTTGATTCCCTTAGCTGATCTCACCCACAACTAAGAGTTCTACGACCCAAAGTCGAAGACTTTAATAAACAAATATGTATCACACAGAGAAGTCTACGGTAATAGATAAATCTATCTCCCACATAAATACCTACGAGTTTTTTTGTTCCGTATTTTGATAAATCAAGGTGAACATGAACCAATTGATAACCCAGACTTATGTTCCCGAAGAACATCCTAGAATTATCAATCAACTCACAATAATCTTAATCGACTAGCGAAAGAAGATATTGCGGAATCACAAACGATGAGACGAAGATGTTTGTGACTTCTTTTAATCTTGCCTATCGGAAAAATCAATCTCAAGCCAATCTTACGATTGTACTTAGTACGATAGAAAAACAAGATCAGATCACGCAAATACAAAGAAAATAGTTGGTTAGTGAAACTTATCTTGTTACACACAAATGAAAGGCTTCACAATCCCAATGAAGTCTTCAAGTCGTTAACCTACAGGGTCTCGATAGAAACCTAAGGTTAAAGGAGATTCAACTCTAGCTAATACAACTAGTATCACACAGAAGGTGTGGGGATTAGGTTTCCAAGTTGCTAGAGTTCTCCTTTATATAGTCTTTCAAATCAGGGTTTGCAATCTAAGTTACCTTGGTAACAAAGCATTCAATATTCACCGTTAGATCGAAACTTATCTTGTTACACACAAATGAAATGCACGTTTATTTAGGTTTATGTAACCGTACCCAAACATGTACACTTAGTTGGTTCAACAGTAGTTAACCAAATGGTTAGCCATATGAGCACTTTCATATCAACCATATTATTCTCACGAAAGCCAACATAAATCAGTAAAAAAATCTTGAAAATCTTAGAGGACTTGTACGGCCGATGATAAATTTCTTCAAATCGGCATTTTTTTACCCCTCACATTTCTAATAGTGATGGTAGAAATATCAAAACATTCTTAAAAGTTAAGAAGATTCGTCTTGATGATAAATATCTAGGTGGACCGCTTTTCACTAATAAATCCAAAATAACTGTTTTGATAATTTGACGGAAAAAATGGAAGTAGACTTAAGGGATGGAAAAGTGATTCTATGTCACCACCAGGGAAGGGGGATTAATGGCTAAAAGCATTTCTAGAATCAATACCAATCTATAGCATGTCTACTTTTATCCTTCTAAAACTAGTCAAGAGGATTGAAAACACCATAAGAGATTCTCACGGTGGGGAAAACTTGGCCCTAAAAAGGTTTGTATATAAAAGGTTGGAGAGGCTTATGTAAAAGTAAGGAAAAGGGAGGCAATGGCCCAAAAAGGTTGACCTAATGAATCTGTCTAAAGCTAAAAATGGTTGGAGACTATTTAAGCAACCAAATTCCATATTTTCGAACTATGAAAGGGAAGTACTTCCCTACCAGCTAATTCTGTCCATCTCTAACATCCAAGTCTATCTTAAAACACTTAAATGATGTTCACTCCCAACTAATAGTCCCTCCCAAAGAATAGAAAGGAGAAATATCTCAACAACATAATGATACTCATATCTCTTTTGCCACAAATGAATTGGTGTTTTATAGATCCCTGTGGGAAATCATTGTGAGGAAGAACACGTTTGGGAAAGAAGAAGGAGATTTAGTTGCTTTGGATTGGGCCTCGGATCTCCAGATAACTTTCAACCTTCCGGGATGAAATCCAAACATCATGGTTTTCTTTGAACAGTGGAAGAAGAACAACTTTGGAGGACCGATCAAAGAATGGATAAACTCAATTTAACTTTTAAGTCTTTTGAGAAAGTAATTTGTCTATTAATAGTAAGAACTACATAGAACTTCAAAATCTTGCACTAAAGGGGAGGGGAAAACCAAATGGTTTAGACTTGTTTTTTCATAAAAAAAAAAAAAAAATGTGCCAAACATGTACACTTACATTAGTTAACCAAATGGTTAGCCATATGAGCACTTTCATATCAACCATATTATTCTTTACCATAACTAGTTCAAATGACTCAAATGAACTAGTTAGAGAGTTGTTCAATTGCTTAGATCTTATAGAAGTATACAAGACACAATCGAAGCAAAAACAATTTGATTCACTCGAATCGATTCATGAATTTTATAGCCATGGTTTGCAAATATGCATTCCTTAGTTTATATAAGTTTAAGTTCATGAATAATCGTTTTTAGAAAATAACCAACTTAAGTACGCATACTGGTACGCGGACTTAAGTACCCGGAATAAGTTTGTTTTCAGTTCACAAACTCCAACAGAAATTCACGGGATGTGAACTTCCGACAGTGCGCGTACTGGTACACGGACTTTAGTTTCGGTTTTCCTGAGCAGCAAATTACGCATACTTTGGTTCAAGGAATAAGGACTTACACACGTATGAGTTATCACACAATGTTTATATCCAACCATGGTTATATATTCTAAAATCTCATTTCAATCACTGAAACATTCTTAGAGGACTGTTATATAGTTGGTTTTCACAAGCTATTTTTCGTCAAAGCAATTTTCAAGTGATTGAAACTTAATATGACTTTCGTCACTAGTAAAGATGAACTTGGCCAAAGCGAAAGCTTACCAACACATATTTCGAGAAATAGATAAGCGAGATAAACTCGGCTCGAAATAGAAAATGTGTATAATCAAAGTCTATATAGCAATACGACTTTTGTCTCAAGATAGGAGATAAAGTAGATGGAATTTTGAGTGATAGATAAGTTCAAGTCTCCACATACCTTTTAGTCGATGAAGTTCCACCAGTTCCTTGAGTAGTTCTTCGTCTTTGTATGATGATCGCCATGGAGTCTAGAGCTCAACTACACTTTCTATCCTAGTCCGAGACTTAGCTATAAGTAGACTAGAAATCAAGACTTATAGTTTTGGCAACTAAACTTGACAACAAGCTTGAGATATCAACGCTTGCAAGTTCGACCGAGCAGTGCTCTAATAGAATGAATATGTTCAAATTGAAGTACACTAGGTTTTTATTGTTTGTTTTTTAATTAATGTTTGAATTTAGCACAATGTTATTTACTTGAAGAAAATAATTTTATGCTTTCAGTACAATGTTACGATGTTTAAGTACAATGTTATGCTTTTATGTTTAAGTGAAATGTTATGATTTGGTCTTTGAGTACAATGGTAATATCTAAGTTACAGTATAAGGTTCGGCTTATAAATACGTAATGCGTATTAGCCGAACTTACTTGCTGACATTCCTTAATACTCCAAGTAAAAAGGTCAGCTTATAAGTGTGTAATGCGTATCACCCGAACTAATTTGGTGACACTCGATAATTCTCTAAGTAAAAAGTTTGGCATAAATTGCCAACTTCGTTTAGAGCCGAACCAATCTGCTAGCACTCAATAATTCTCTAAGTAAAAAGTTCGGCTTAAATTGCCAATTTGTTAAGAGCCGAACTATTTGGAAAGTATTAGAATATTCTAGAAATGCATAAATTACTAAACTTCCCTTAAGGTGATATAAAAGCAAAAAATCCTCTTTCGGGTCAAAGCATAAGAAACACCGAAGAACATCTTCGATTCCTCTCCTCTTCTCTAGCCGAAGCAAGTCGGAGAAAAACGGTTAAAATCATATTTCATCGCCGAAATTAATCGTCGATTCATAAAAATTTGATCATCGATTAAACACAACTATAAAATGGCTCTTGGAAAACAAAAAACAATTGGTAGGCGGTCAAATTCTTCTTCTAATCCGTCAATTGAAGACCAACAACCTTTAGAAGGAGTTCAAACTGAAATTGACAAAGAAGTTCAATCAAGTGAAGAAGAAACCCCAGAAATGAGGATTAGAAGGTATTTTCTACAAACCCAACTATTTAATTTGTTTATTTTGATTGGTTCTTTGATTGTTAGATTAGGTTTAATTAGAAAAACGTAGGTTTTTTTCTTAACACAGACAAAAGATCGGCTGAAAACCTATTATTTACTAGAAGCCGAACCTATATTGAAGAACAGTTCGGCGTATTTAGAACATCGCCGATCTTTGAATTTGCTAGGTTCGGTTGTTTCGACTAGTTGACTTATAAGCCGAACTTATTTCTTTAACTACTATTATTTAGGATATGCTATGTATTCTATAGGATTATACTTAATTATGTTTTTGTATTATGTATAGGAACCAAAAGGGTAAAAGGAAAGACTTGGAAGAAGATGTGAAAGATCAACCAGAAGTGGAAGATCAACAAGAATCAGCCAAAGAGAAGCAAGATGCTACACCCCGTATTGTTGGGTTTCACATTCCCGATGATGATGATGTAATACCTGCCCGAGATGATGGTTTACCACACGGTCTTCCAGTCGACGGAGGCAAGGTGTTGATTGGTTACAGAGAGTATTGGGAAAAAAGGATATATGAGACTTATGACCATTGTCGTGCGTCCGAGTTTTGAGACATCAAAGGGCTGCACATTGGGATTTGTTTAAAGAGGTTCCTCAGGTGATTGCTATAGTGCAAGCCTCTATTTTATGGCCTGCCATTAGATATGGTCATCAAGAATGTAATAGAGTGACGGCCTCCGCCTTTGCCGAGAGATTTTGTCCGGAGACTTACACATTTCATCTCCCCTTTGGCGAGATGACAATCACTACTGACGACGCGAATAAGATTACGGTCCTTAGTGTCATCGGCGAAAGCGTGGATGCAGCGTTCTATAATATGAGTTGGGATGAGTTGTATAAGTTGGCGGAGTAAACTCTAGGTTGGCCAAGATCAATAACCGAACCAGAGTTTTGTTGTTCTGTGAGAGAGGTGACTTCTACCCATGATTATAAAGGTGTATTCAACAAGAAAAACAAGAAGTTCAAGTTGTTGAGGTTGAAAAACTATTTTTCGGGTGCAGCGGAGAAGGTTAAAAATGGAGAGTTGGTGATGACTGAGGAGTTAGTGAAGCAAACTGCAACAACATATGAAAAAGCGGGGGTACAACAACCACACCCAATGGCCAAGATCAATAACTTAATCCGCAGTTTTGTTGTTCTGTGAGAGAGGTGACTTCTACCCATGATTATAAAGGTGTATTCAACAAGAAAAACAAGAAGTTCAAGTTGTTGAGGTTGAAAAACTATTTTTCGGGTGCAGCGGAGAAGGTTAAAAATGGAGAGTTGGTGATGACTGAGGATTTCGCTTAGCAATCAGTACGGACAAACTCCAATATACTTTCTAGAGAATCAACTAGACAGTCAGACTCAATCTAGAGAAAAGTATATCAAAGAGTTTATATCTCAATCTCTCGATTTGATCTTTGCTCAAGCAAATAGAAATCTGCGAGTCTTTATCAAAGAGAGATAACTTGGATGGTACCAAAGACCAATATCCAAGTGTCAACCAATTTAAATCAACAACCAAAAAGGTCGGATATTCTAATTGATTAAACAACGCACAACCTTTGATATTTCAATTATATAAACAAATATAATGCGGAATAGAAATAACACAGACACCAGAATTTTGTTAACGAGGAAACCACAAATGCAGAAAAACCCAGAGACCTAGTCCAGATTGAACACATACTGTATTAAGCCGCTACAGACACTATCCTACTCCAAATTAACTTCGGTATGGACTGTAGTTGAACCCCAACCAATCTCACACTGATCCAAGGTACATTTATGCTCCTACGTCTCTGATCCCAGCAGGATTCTACGTACTTGATTCCCTTAGCTGATCTCACCCACAACTAAGAGTTGCTACGACCCAAAGTCGAGGACTTTAATAAACAAATCTGTATCACACAGAAAAGTCTACGGTAATAGATAAATCCGTCTCCCACGAATATACCTACGAGTTTTTGTTCCGTCTTTTGATAAATCAAGGTGAACAGGAACCAATTGATAACCCGGACTTATATTCCCGAAGAACAGCCTAGTATTATCAATCACCTCACAATAATCTTAATCGACGTAGCGAAAAAGGTATTGCGGAATCACGAACGATGAGACAAAGTGTTTATGATTTCTTTTCTATCTTGCCTATCGGATATATATAAATCTCAAGACAATTATTCCAATTGTACTCGTACGATAGAAACAACAAGATCAGATCACACAACTACAAGAAAAGTAGTATCGGTCTGGATTCACAATCCCAATGAAGTCTTTAAGTCGTTAACCTGGTTTAGCGAAGAAAACCCAAGGTTAAAGGAGAATCGACTCTAGCTTATGCAACTAGTATCACACGTAAGGTGTGCGGATTAGGTTTCCCAGTTGCTAGAGTTCTCCCTTATATAGTCTTTCAAATCAGGGTTTGTAATCAATGTTAGCTTAGTAACAAAGCATTCAATATTCACCGTTAGATGAAAACACGATTAGATTCAAGCTAATATTTCTCAACCGTTGGATCGAAACCTTAGCTTGTTACACACAAATGAAATGTCCAATTTTGGGTTTATGTAACCGTTCCCAAACATTAACATTTGTTGGTTCAACAATAGTTAACCAAATGGTTAGCCATATGATCACTTTCATATCAACCATATTCTTCTTCACCATAACTAGTTCAAATGACTCAAATTAACTAGTTAGAGAGTTGTTCAATTGCTTAGATCTTATGTAACTACACAAGACACAATCGAAGCAAAAACGGTTTGATTCACTCGAATCGGTTCATGAACTTTATAGCCACGGTTTGCAAAAGCATTCCTTAGTTTATATAAACATGAGTTCAAGAACAACCGATTTTAGATATAACCTACTCAGGTTCGCAGACTGGGTTCGCGGACTTAAGCTCACGGAAGGAGTTCACAAACTCCAGAAGAAATTCTCGGGTTGAGAACTTCCGCCAGTTCGCGGACTTGGCTCACGCCACATTCCATTTCTCTTGATCAACAAAGTTCGCAAACTTTGGTTCAAGGAATAAGGACTTATACATATATGTGTTTCCACAACAATGCTTATATCCTACCAATGATTATGTAATCTAAACCTTCATTTCAATCATTGAAACATTCTCAGAGGACGTTATATAGCCGTTATTCACAGACCATTTTTCGTCAGAGCAATTTTCAAAGTGATTGAAACATAACATGACATTCGTCACTAGGTAAAGATGATTTGGCTAAAGCGAAAGCTTACCAACACATATTTTGAGAAATAGATAGGCGAGTTAAACTTGGCTCGAAATAGCAAATGTGTATAATGAAATTATATCTATCAAAACGACTTTTGTCTCAAGAATAGGAGATAGAGTAAATAGATTTTTGAGTGACAGATAAGTTCAAGTCTCCACATACCTTTTAGTCGATGAAGTTCCACCAGTTCCTTGGGTAGTCCTTCGTCTTGTATGATGATTGCCATGGAGTCTTGAGCTCAACTACACTTTCTATCCTAGTCCGAGACCTTTAGCTAAAATAGTCTAGAAATCAAGACATATAGTTTTGATCACTAATATTGACAAACATGCTTGAGATAGCAACGCATGCGAGTTCGACCGAGCAATGCTCTAACAGCATATATGTTGTACACTCTTGGAAGAGATATCTTTCCAGACCTTTTTTGGCACAAGGTGAGTGCTCAATATCTCCAATTTTTCAAGGATATTCACTCCGTTAATAGTTATGCTTGGGGGACAACGTCACTTGCCTACCTACTCAATCAATTCGCACAAGCCTCTAGGTTGGCAAGTACAAACATTGGAGGAAATTTCACTATGCATTAGGTAATTATCTTCATTAAATTTGAATTTGTTGTTCAAAATTTTCTTTTTAACCCAAAACAATGGTAGTTCAGTGAAAGGTTCGGCTTAAATATAAACCTACAAAACAAGACGATCCTTGTACTGTGCAGGTTCGGCAAATACGTTAATTTTCATTTTGTGCCGAACCGTTACAGTTCAGAGGAAAACCACGCTTTTTTTTTTTTGAATATTTCCAGAATTCTTGATTAACAATAGGAATTCATTTTCTTTGTTGGAGGATATTTTGAGAATACTTGCATTATTGATGTAGGTGTGGGTATATGACCATTGCCCAAAATCGAAATTGGCTAAAACACATGAAAGTTGGGCAAGTACAACGCCAACTGCGGCTCGATATGAGTTTGAGGAAACCAAGAAAAGAAATAAAAAAGAGGTGTTTATTAAGATGAGAGAGAAATTAGACTCTTTGGATGGGAATGACGTCGTATTTGACCCATATTTGAGAGATGTTCAAGAAGATTATGTTGTTCAAGATAATCATGTGCCGATAGGTATGTACTACGGACCTTTACTTTATCCAGGTGGTTTTGTAGTATATGATCCTCGTCGAGTACTACGTCAATTAGGATCTATCCAAACGCTCCCAGTGGTTTACAATAAGTTCAAGTTGTTGCCATTGGGTTCCAATGGAACTAAAAGCACCACCGCTTCGTGGTCTCCCAAATATGATCCAGAACCAACCTTAGAGTACTGGAGAAAGTTGGAAGCCAAAAAGTTAAATATGTGTCACTTACAAATTTTGGGTAATGATCCTCGTCAAGTTGAGCCGGGCTACATGGATTGGTATAATGAAATTTCACATCCCCTGATTATTAATAGAGACAGTCAAGTTGTAGCTGACAGGGAGAAGGCAAAGGTTGCCAAAAAGAAATCCAAGGCCGTTGACATTCAAAAGGCATATATAACAATGGTAAGCGCTGTCTTCAATTTTTACTTGTTTAATTTTCACTGGTTTAATTGTTACTTCTTAAATATTAAAGTTCTCCGACATTTAAATGGAATTAGGTTGCGGCGGGTAAGGAGTTGTTGAAAAATTTGAATAAAAAACTTTCTTGCAAAACTAAGATGACAGTGGAGGAGCAAGAGGATTGGTACAACCATTGGGATGCAGTTATAAATAAAGGGAAATGACCGAATAAACCAGAAAAAAGGCCGACGAGCAAGAGACCACGACAAGAAGGTGAAGGCTCAAGTCGAGGTGCTAGGGGCGGGCCAACTGGTTAAGACGACGAGAATGTACGTCCAAAAGGGAAATGAGGTCGTGGTCAGTGAACTATAAGTTTGGAAGTGTAAACTGCCTTGGATGTCTGGATTTCTTTATTAAGTACACTTTCTTTGTTATGAGTTGTGAAGTACACTTACTTTGTTATGTTTTGTTAAATTTGAACCATATATGACTAGGTTGTTTAAGTCGTTTTTGTAAATCATATTAGTAGGTCGCAAATACTTTCCCAAACTATTTCTTTTAGGACCTTTCATTTTTCCATCGGCATATATGGTTTTTTTCTCCTTTCACTTGGGCACCAGAGTACTCTTTGTTTTTTCCATTTGTTGAGATGGAAACATCTTACCCTTAAGCTTGACATCTCCTTGCAACGGGGGAGGACATAGAGGACCACTATTCTTAACTTCTTTGTTACTTGTTTCATCTTTATCCTTGCTCGGTCGACCACGTTTCTTTGATAGTTTCACTTCATCCATCTTGTCTAACTTCTCTATTGCCTTCTTCTCTTCTTCGTACTTTGCATCATGGTACTCGACCCCAGATGGATCCCTTCCAGTAGGACCCCTTATTTTGGCAAGTGCATTCGCTTTTGCTCTTTACACTTTTCGGGTTTCTTTCGAGGGTGGCCTACCTTGTTGTGGCCCCTTTTCCGGTTCTTGTATACCTTGTTGGGTGTGAGGATAGAGGATTGGCATCATGTTGTGCCATAAGATTTGTTTTTGAGCTCGGAACATCCCACGATACATTTCGACCAACTTTTCCCCATAAGGTGTGTCCCAAATCTCTACATCATCGTCCTCGTCGGGGATAGGATCACAACTCAATTGTTTCCAATGAGGATCAATATCCTCAAAAGGTACAATACAATCTTTGTACCGAAGTAGATCATGCCGACACGTAAGTCCCATGCTTTCCCTCATTTTACAAACACACTCTTCTTGGGAGTTACCATACATTTTGTCCATCAAATCCACTTCCTTCATTATAAGTTCAAGGCACAAATGAGAGACCCTATGGGTTAGTCCCCGGAGCCACTTATCATCCAAAAATTTATCATGCTTCATTATTAGAATTTTTTCGAATAACGTTTTAATTCTTATAACATCACTCATGAAATAGTCTTCCATTGCGTCAAACACCGTGACGAACGTGTCCACGCACCCAAATAGATTCCTCTTCAAACGATAGTGAGCCGACTCTACCATACTTGTAGCTTGGTTGTCGAAGTGATTGTGGTAGTTTTTAAATGCACTAATAAATCTATGTTTGTTGGTATCCAAGAATTGCTTGCGTAAATATATAATGATTTCCGGGTATTTGACGCCCCAATTCGCAATGAGTTTTGCAACATTTTCTTCATACACTTCTTCGGTGATTGACCATTGCAAACCATCCCAATCGTTGGAGAAACATGCCCACATCCTTTCATTAGCCTCATATGATTTCTTGAATTGTTTCTTCTTCACTTCTCGTTCTCCATCCGGTAATTTAGCAATATTCTCTAGCTCTTTCAACTTAAGCGGTTGAATTATCGGTTGGCATTTTTTCCTAACATTATTCCATACATGAAAGGTACAAAGAAAGTTTTGCGCATTCGGAAATACCTTCCTTATAGCAAACATCAATGCCGCCTCTTGGTCGGTTACCATGACCTTTGGAAGAGCATCCTCCCGGAAGATTAACTTCACTTGTTCCAATGCCCAAACATAGCTTTCTTTCAACTCATCTTTCAAAAAACAAAAAGCAACGGTGAAAGGTGACTTGGTTGACGTATGACCAACAACATTCATCAAGGGCATCTCATACTTATTGGTCTTGTAAGTGCAATCCAATATGAGAACTTGTGGGAAGCATAACGCCAACTTTACACATTCCGGATGGGCAATAAAAAGGTGCGTCACATGGCCGAAATCATCCAATTTCTTTTGGCAAGCATAGTTCTTCTTTTGCGCCAACCACAATAATTGTTGCATCACCAACCTACCTTGCAAATCCTTTCTTTTCAAAGTACTTCTCGCGTTATAGATTTTTTGCAACGTAGTCTCGTTAGTCTTATCATCCGCCTTCAATTTGCTAAGAATTTTAGAGGGTGGCATACGTGCTCGTGTCATTTTATCTACCTCCGCATATTCATGATCTTTGAGTCTTCCGGCTCTATAATGTCCATGAAGATCCTTTGGAAGTGGGTGGTTATGACGACAATCCATATCTTTATTCATGGTGAAAATATTTTCATTTGAGTTCCAATTGAAGACGATCTTGAAGGGACAATTTATCTTCCTTGTTTTAGTCTTATACTTTTTCCCGGTCTTCCCAATATACATCTCACCCTTTTTCTTCTTGCTTACTTTCTTCCCGCCTGTCTCACAAACCATCTCAACCCGCTCCTTTTGGCTTTGTCTACCTTTAACTAGGACACAATTGATTTTCAAACCATGGTCCTCAACCCATTGAACAACTTCATCTTGAGTTTTCCACGTCTACATGGTTACAAGTATAAAAGTTAAGTTTTGTTAATGATTTTTAATACAACATACTTGGAAAAAAAAAAACATAAATTATGTTACCTACCAAGTCAGTTTGGAAGTGATCTTTAGTATCTTCATTAATGACATCAACAGGCGGTGGTTGATCCTCCATAGTTTCCATTTCAGGAACAATCTACAACAATATCCCATACGTTGAGGGTTAGTTCGGCTCATTCGTATTACTACTTGAAAGTCGAGCTACATGTTCGGCTCATTCGTGTTAGACTTCAAAAGCCGAACTACTAAACATACAAGGGTTCAGCTTATTAGGGACAAACTTTATAAGCCGAACCACCACACTTAAGTTTTATCAAAACAAGAAAAATATGTTCGGCTGGAACACGTGTGAGCCGAACATTACACTGTAACTCAGAAATATTTTTGTAGTAGGTTCGGCTTATATTAGCACATCCTTTTCAAGTCGAACCATGTAATTTATTTGGCGCGAAAATAATTCAATGACAGTTCGGATTACAAAGAATTCAATCGTACAAACCGAACTGTTCTTGTTTATCAAGGTTCGGCATACAAATTATCTGACGAACCTAACCCTGTTGCGTTGAACTACATACAAAAATCCAAACTTTTGGTGAATTCAAGCTACAAAACGGACATTAAACAACGTCTACAACCATACATGTGTATTATTAGCATTGGGTTCCTCATCCATGTACTCATCTTCGGGATTTGGCTCCACAAAGTCATCATCTTGAGCTTGAGTAAAAAGTTGAGTTTGAGATTGAGTTTGGGTAAAATCTTTTTCATAATCCAACAAATAAGCCATATTCGGATCTCCATCGTAATTGATATGTATTTTCTTAGCTTTACATGATGAAGATTCACCTTCCTCACTCGGATTTGGATCTCTATCAACAATCACAAAGATCTCAAAGAAAAAAAAAATTCTCTACTCCTCTTCTTCTTCTTCTTCTTCTAAAATAACTCATTCACTCTCTTTAAAAAGAAAATTATTATCCTAAATTAACGCTAACCTAACTATAATCATTAACAACTAATTAATAAAATTAACACTAATTAAACACTAATCATTCAAGGGTATTTTAGCATTTATGAAAAATTGTTGGATAAGGGATACCCTAAAAACACTATTTCCATCCCTGTTTTTGTCTTATTCAAGAGGCCCCAAAATTTTCATGTATGCCCCAAATGAGGGTTCAAAAAAATAACATATTCTCAGGCCGGCAAGAAAGGATTGTGGACATTCGAGAAACTAGGCTAAGACCCAAAAAAGTATATTATTCTTGTTGTCAGGCCCAAGATATTTTTTAGTTTCCGTAACACCCAAAATTATCCGAAATTATTAAAAGTCGCTACATAACTTGTTATGCATCCTATTTTTTCAGGGGTATAATTGGTAAGGAAACTTAAATATAACATAACATCAAGAATACATAGCACAGTTTGGATAACTTTGCCTATGTAAGTGGTGGTCCAGATTTCATCTCGCAAAACATAAATCTACCGCTGCAGTGCTTTCTAGGTACAAGAATTTGATGCAATTAAAGAATAAATGTTCATAAAGAATTGGGAATTAAGACTCTTATTGCTCTACTACTCAGTTTCGATGGAAGAAAAATTCTATCCGACTCTTTGTATTCTTCTTTATATTTCTCTAAAGAATCTCTTTGGTTAACATGAGAACTGTTGTTTCAATACAAATGCTGAGAAGAAATCTCAGGATTTCTTTGGTGAGGTAAGTCATTTTCTTCTCTTCTTTGTGTAATTTGTTTTATATTTTTTTGGTTCCATCGAAGAAGAATTTAAACAAGTTTCTTTTAGAGTTCTTGGAGATAAGATGGGAATGTTAAATTTAAATCTTACTATTGGTTGAAAATTTGTTTTTGAAGAATTCTCTGCTCAGGTTTCTCAGTTCCTGTTTCTATTTCTCTTCTAGGCTTATGGTCATGTGGTCATGTTTACTCCTTTCTGTTCCGGTTGCAGGTTTTATGTTCGATTGTGTTTTTGTGACTTCGCATTATGGATTCATATCAATATCAATCAGAGCTCTTTATGATATTTTCAACCAAAAAGGCCTTGGTGTTTTCCGGTATAATTTATTTTAACCCCGAATAACATTTTCATGTTTATCTACATTGTCTAAAAAGATAAAACCAATTTTATTCCTCAAGCAGTGAAGCTAATTTCCCATCAAACAAGAAAGCAAGACAAACAAAAAGTAATTTTATAGGATATCTACTTGATTTCATAAGTGTGACTCAAGCAAGGATCTCATTTGGTGTGAATCAATCTAAGTTCTCATAAAAAATAAAACCAATTTTGTTCCTCCCACAATTCTGTCTTGCTTTACTTTTTTCTTCAGATATCTGCTTAAGGCCACAACCAATACAAGTATGACTTCTTCGAAGGAAAACTTGTCTAGGGCCGATGAGTGTTTTGTTGATCACGATGAAGAGAATATATGTATGATCACGCAGCAAGTCAAAAAGGTCATGAGAAAGTACAGACAATCTGGTAAGCAACGCTCGCAAACCAAGTTTCAAGATGATTCAATTATTCAAGACGAAAGTTATCTTTAAAGAAATAATGCTCTCATTGTTTCACTTGATAACTCTGATGAGCTTACTTCTGAATGTCATACCGAAGATTTCATCCCTCGTGGACAAATATCTGTTATTTTGAGTCGGAAAAGGAGATTTTATAATTCTTGAATAAAAGTGAAGAAATTCAACGAGAAAACCTATGTTTGAAGAAAACTGTGGAAAAACTCGAATCATCTCTTAAAGTGAAAATCTTAAGTTAGAGAAACTTAATGAGAAGTTCACCGAAACTTTGTCTGTCAAAGAAAATGAAATTGATACCCTCAAGAGTGATCTACAAAGGCTCTCAGGAAGCTTAGACAAGATCTCAGCTATACTTTTTGGGAAAAAGTCCTTTGGTAACACTAATGATATTGGGTTCTCCAGCAAGACCTTTATCACCAACAACTGTTTGATTCCTACTGGTTCGTACAAAAAGGAAACAGTTGTTGGTGATAAACAGGTAGCCGAACCTTCTAAAGTTGAGCTCTCAATGCATTGCTCCTTTTGTGGATGCAAGGGACATGCTGAGGAAAAATGTCGGAAATTCAAGAAGAACAACTCAAGAAAAGTTAAACTTCAGAATGACATGCATAAAATAAGTCAACTATTGAAGAATAGTCCGAGAGCATCAAAGCCAAGGAGACAACGGAGTAATAGAACCATAAAAGGTAAGAATTTTGAATTCACAAAGAGCCTTGAAAAGTCACCTAATGACGCAAGTGGTGAATGTTCCACTCACCCTATCACTACTTAATTGTAGTAATGAATGCAACCTCAATATTTTAGCTTGAGAAAATGAGGTTGCGAAAAATCTCATCATATTACCTTTGTGATGACAAAACTGTTCAAGTATGAATTGACCACTTATTATTATTATTGTGTGACTTATCTCATAATAATCTCATAGAACCATCGGTATGAATGTTTTTGTTGAGCCAGCTCCAAAATATAAAATACATAGCTTGTAATTGCAGGAAATCCTACAATACACACCTCACAAGAATTCATAATATCTAACACATATTTAAGATCAATAATCAATCTCTTTATTAATTGAGTTAGAAATTTTACAAGAAGGAAGTGAAATCAAGAATGTTATTGCTACTCTAGACTTTCTCTCTCCTCTAAAATTTCTCTCCACTCTCTAAAAAGATCCCCCCCCCCCCTCATAAGCCTATTCGGCTCTTTATATAGGACATTACATAATGGATGACATCTAAGTTATCCCTTATTTTCGGATCTGACTTGCGACATTCTCGCTAGTGTACAAATGTAAAACCTCGCAACACTCCTAAATCTCGCTAGGTCTTCACGTCTTTCTCGTATTCTGGCTGTCGTCATCCGTGGCGTCATTTATATTACTCGTCTGCGATGTCTTCGCAATGTGTCGTTTATGGATTTCGCAAGGGCGTTAATGTTGCGATATTCTGATCCTACATCTTGCCTCTTCTCATGCCTTCTCTGCGAAGAAGAGAATGTCATGAGAACTAATCTATTCAAAATGCCGCAACTGTTCATTCTTTCATTCTTATCTGTTTTGACATGACTCCGTACTTTTATACAAAATTTATTACACGTATCCCTTCTTCCATTCATTTATTGACACGTCTTTTTCAACCGTCCTTTCTCAACCGTTCATGTCTACTCTTCGCATTAAATGTGTTTGCCTTCTCAAGAATCCTTCTCTCTATATATATATTTTTCTTACTCCTCTCTTCTTCTTTTTTACTCTCTTTCTTGTTTTCTCTGCAAATTCTCTTCTTCATCTCTCCGTAATTTCCGCTCCTGCTACTGTAAATCTTCTTCTTTTCACTTCTTTTGATCTTTCATCTTCTCTTCATTCCCATACTCTGAAAGATGCCTCCAGTTGGTCGTAGATATGAACATCTTTTGGAAGAAGTTCAAAAAGATTTGCTAGAGAGAGGCTTCACATTATCCACTATTCCCAATCAAGAATCTAAATCCATTCTTTCTGCCAAACTGTTTATTGATCATCATTGTGATGATCAGAAAATCATAATTTTGCTAGGTCTGATTCTCGCTGGACTTCCCATTCCTCTCTACAACCCTGATCTTCCCTTGTTTTATGAAATTCTCGCTCATGCGAAATTCTCACGAGCCATCTATCAATTAAGCGGAGACTGTATCCGCTTAATGCTTGAGTTCGCCAATCGTGGTGCTGGTAAGGGATCTCTTTACCCCAATGAAGTCAGAGATCCTAAATTTGCGGACTTAGAGATACTCGCTGAAAAGTATTCAGTAGAGAGTTTCTTTGAAAACTATGAAATAATAAATATGAAGAATGATAGAACTCGCTGGGGTGCACGTTTGAAGAGAAGAGAAAATATTCCCAGCGACAAAATACTTACGCAAGATATCGACTGGCATTCTGGCAAGAACAATGTTCCTCGCCATTCCAAAGAAAACAAATGGTGCGTCTTTCCACTACTTTTGAATGGACCTTATATTTCAGGTTCAAATGTGCTCTCTGCGAATCTCGCCAACTATCAGCCTTGGGTATTTAATTGGCCTGAGAAAGCAAAAGAGGTATGCTTCCTAAATTTCGCTCAATTTGAAATCTTCTCTCCTTTTTATACCTACTAACCTTGCGAAATTTTCAGATTATCAAGTTGAGGAAGAGTTATAAAAGAAATGCTAAGGAGAGTACCCTAGTAGCACTTCGTTCGATCACGGATGAAGTAAGAAATACTTTTCTTTATTATTTTTAACAATATTGTTGCCTCTATTTTTTATCTTCATTCGTGTGCGAAGGTTGGTGCTGAGATTGCTGGAGAAGAAGAAAATCCTAAAAAGACCAAAGGTAAAGGTAAAGGCTCTCTTTGCAAGGAGAAATCTACTGTCCCACCTTCTAAGAAACGAAAGATCCATTCCTCTTCTCCCTCAAGTCCTCATTCCAGCGAAAGTTCTGATGAAGATAATGATGATGTTAATATCTCTCTCGCAAAGGAGAATCCTCCAACTGAATCTTCTATGGCGCAACTGTCTAGCATCTTCTCTGACTCCATGCAAGGAATTGGAGATGATCGTCTTTCTAATACATGCGAAGCTCTCACAAGTATCTGTGATGCTCCTTTACTAGAGGGTGATGATTCTCTTCATGGGGTCTCCAGATCAGTGACTCCCAACTTCCTAAATGCACTTGGTGCCTTGGTACGTCTTTATTCCCTTATTTCTTCATAATTTCGATTTTAAATCATATCTTGATAACTTTTTTACTTTCCTTTATAGTCTGGGAGAGCTTCCTTTGTTGTTGCCTCAGATCTTGAGAAAAGGCGCAGCATTCTTGAAAAGAAGAATCTTCAACTTCGCAAGAAGAATGAAGAATTGGAATCTGAAGCTGTTACTCTTCGCAAGAGAAATGAAGAATTTGAAAGTGAAACTGCCGTTCTTCGCGAGAAGACCAAATAACTGGAAGTTGATTCTTCCACTCAGAAGAATAAGATATCTAGTCTTCAAAGCGCCAATCAACAACTTTATGGTATGAGACTCTTTCCTTTTCCTTTGTTTTGTTCTCTCATTATCTTTCCTCATCTGACTTATCATTTTCGCAGACGTTTATAACCTTTCTGATGAAGCCATTCTTCTTCACTCATTTCCTGAACCTATGGATAATGATGCTCTTCTTGCTCACCTCAACGATTCTTTAGATAGTTTTTCAAATAATAAGATTAAATCTCTTCCTCTAAACGAACTTCAATCCAGATTTCGCCTCTTAGAAATTGATCACAGATCTAGTTTGGGTTTAGCCAACCAACTTAAACGTCTGTATCTTAGTTCCAAAGAGAAAATTAATATTTTAAGGAAGAAGATTAGTGATCTTATAGATGACAAAGATCGCATCGCTAGTCAAGGTGCCCAAGCATTAGCGAAATTCCAAAAAACTCTTCTTGAAGTTCAAGTTGAACGGGATGAATCCATCCGCCAAAATGCTATACTTAGCGAAAGAGAGAATCAAATTCGCTCCCTTCTTCTCATAAACAACGACGATGAATTCGCTTGGGCTGCGAAGGTTCTAGATGACGCCAGAAATAATTTAGGTGTTAACGTTAGCCTTCAAGCTGAACATACGGCCTTGATTAGGGATATGATTTCTGATAAAGAAGGTTGTTAATTATTCTTCTTTATTTTACTGTTTATTTTTTATGAAACTGCCATTAAGTTACTAATTCATTGTCATATGTTCGCAGAGGCTGAACAGAGATTTCGCAAAAGAATTGAAGAACTTGAATCTGAGAAAGAACAGCTCGCAAAGGATTTCTCTCTTCGAAATGACAAATATTCCAAATTGAAGAAGCAACTACAAATTACTATAGCGAATTTCAAAAATGATGTTGTTCTCTTCCGCAATCAGACTATTAAGACAGTCTGTGATGACAACAACATTCCTCATTCTTCATACCCTTGTCTCCTTGACGAAATCCCTGAGAATGTGCCTTCTTTGGATATCTCGATGAGTGATGCTAGCGAAGAAGAGGAAGCAGATGAAGATGAAGAGATAGAAGAATCGATGAAGAAGACATGAAACCCGGCGAAGGATAAGAAGTGTCGCGAGAATAAATATTTGTGAGTTTGCGACACTTCGCGAGACATTCCCGAAAATAAAGGATAGCTTAGCTGTCGTCCACTATGTATTACCCTATAAAAAGGGCTAAACGAGTCTGTTGAAAGGGGAGATCTTTTTGAATGGTGAAGCAAGTCATTAGGAGAGAGAAAGTTCGAAGAGCGCTTTAATTTCTAAATGTAATTCTGTTGTATTGTGTAAACATTTCATGAAATCAATTAATAAATATTCTTGATCACACATCTTTCAATGGATTAGTCAAGCAAAACTGAGTAAGGGGTGTAGTGTGGGATTTCCTGCAACTACATATGCGCTAGAAACAGGGATTGAGCGAGAGATTGTGAAGAAATTGGAAAGAATTTGGATTAACAGAGAAAAGGTTTGGAGAGATACTCAAGAATTCATTGAAAAAGAGAAATGGCTAGAAGAAGAAACGTACAAAGGCAACCAATGATTGTAAGAAGAAGTGGGAGACTTACTTTGGAGAAAGGAGGAATGAATGGGGAGAATCATCAAGGATGAGTATGAGAAATGATGGAGAAAATCAAGATCAGCCACCGATCTCAAGTAGCAAACTTTGACTGTGGATTATGATAGAGTAAGTGTACATACTTGGAGGTCTGATTCTGAAGACGAGAGAGAAGAGGAGCAGCAGATGGTGAGTAATGGACAAGGAGGAGAAGAGCAAGGAATGAATGGAGAAAACGAAGAAATCGCAGCATTAGAAAGATTGAGACAAACAATACACGAAGAGAGACGACTAGAGGCAGAGGAACGAGCAAACTTGACAAGACAGAACCATGAATTGAGAATGGAAAATATGAGATTGCAAAATAGGAGATCAAGAAGTAGTGCGAGATCAAGTTCAAGGTCGACTAGGGAAGAAAGAAGGAGAGTTTTACCAACAAAGTACCGAAGAAGAAAACCAACAAGAAACACAAAATCCAAGCACGGAGCGTGGCGAGAGAAGAGGGAAATGGAAGATCGTTATATTCCTCACCCGAAAATCGTCAAGATGAGCGGAATAGGGAGAATCAAGGAAACATGCAACTCCTAGGGCCGAATGACCCAATTCTTTGGAGGAAGAATGATCTTGCACGGGAGAGAAGAATTGAGAAGAAACCGAGAAATTGAGGATGACATTGAGAGGCACTACATTGAACAAACGCGACTAGCTCGCGAGAGAGAAAGGATAAGAGCAGAAATGGAAAATCAAGAGATGGAAGAAGCAATCCGGCGAGAATAACCATGACAAGGAAAGAAGGAGGGAACAAAATCGTACCAATAGAAATATTAATGAAGAATATGAGAGAGCGTGAGATGAGAGCCGAGAGACAACCAAGAAGAGAGAACAACCGATATAATGGCGTGCGAATTGAAGAAAGAAACGAAGAAGAACGTCGCGGGGAAAGGAGAGAAGAAAATAACGAGCAAGAAGGTCAAAACAGGCACGAGCGAAGAAGGAGAGAAGCAGAGCTAAAAAAGACCAGTGGAGTCAAACTCTGAGGCAAATGAACAAATCTTAAGAGAACTGGCTGAAATGAGAGGACTAATGAACAATAGAAGGGAAGGAGGAAGGAAACAATTGGACGAAGCCATCGCAGAGGCTGCGAAGAATCCCTTCACATTAGAAGTACAGATGGGAGGAATACCTCCTAAGTGCAATCTACCTGCATTAACCAACATCTTTGATGGAACAACCTGTGCGGTACAACATATCAAGGCTTATATGAGATGTATGTTGCAGTGGGAGAATCATGATGCTATACTATGCAAATATTTCGCATCAAGCCTAATAGGAGAAGCACTAAAATGGTTTGAGGGTCTGCCAAGGAACACAATCACATCATTTAACCATTTACAAGCCACATTCCTGGGCGCATACATAAGTAACAATTCTTCACGACCAGGTATTGAAGATGTATTCGGGTTGAAGCAAAGGGTTGGCGAGAGCTTAAGGCAATTGACAATAAGATGGAGGACCATGTGTAGCGAAATGGCAGGACGGGTTGAGGAAAGATACCTCATTCTCTCATTTGTGAATGCTCTCTTCGCGACTAACTTGTTATACATTCAAATTTTAGAATCAAAAATACAATCACGATGGCAGAAGCTGCGAGAGTTAGGGGGAAGAATATATCGCCTTAGAAGAAAGACAGAATGAAATGAATTCTTATCCAGTCGCGAACACAAGCTCGAATGCTGCGAACGCAAGCTTGTTACCTCAATTCATAAATACAGTGGCGAGCACTTCGCAAGGACAGCAAGTAGGGAAGGCTGATGAGGACGGCGGAAGATAGTAGCCATGGGAAGCCACGACCGGGGAGGAGTTTGAACGAGAAAGGAACTACTACAACCGTAATGTTAGCAATAATAAGATTCAAAGGCTAGATCATGTGCAAGAAACTTACGGTGGACGAAGGCAATATAACCATGGAGGCGAGAGAAGTCGCGAGAATAGTATGGGAACCAATTAAGATGCCTCCCTTTGAATGCTAGTGTGGAAAAGATCTGGGAGGCTATACTTGTGATGGAAGATGTACCAGCACCTTGGAACGCGGGAATGGAACCGCCGCCAGGCGACAGAAGTCATGAGTTTTGCTCTTACCATCGCTTCCATGGACATCAAACAAACGATTGTAGAAACGTAAAGAGAATTATTCTCAGGATGATTGATCAGGGGAAAGTGAATCACTTTCTAAAGGGAGAAGAAAAAGGCCAGACATTACCACCACCACCAGAGATGCACAGAACAGTGTCAGCAAAAGGAAAGGAAACATTCGTGATGAAGTCGGAACAAAAAGCCAAAAATTTGAATTGCAACTCTATCGTCCACTCTATCGCACAATCGAAGATTTTCATGACAACGTGCTCGGTAGAGTCTTTGCGAGAGATGCTAATGATAAAGAAATAATGAGTCGGCGAGAACGAGCAGTTAGAAAAGTGGCAGCTGAAGACTATTTCTTTCTCTGCAGACGAAGTGCCAAAAGGAAGAGAAACACATGATAGCCCGTTGGTTGTGAAACTAGAGATTAACCCGAAACCAGTTGATGGGGAAGATGATGAAGCAGAAGCTTGCTGGGCGATCAACCGAATCCTAATCGACATCGGAAGTTCGGCGAATATTCTCTTTACCATACTTACAAGACGATGGGAGGAAAAGATGAGGATTTGATCCCCTCGACATACAAGATATATGGCTTTAATGGCACTGCAAACAAACCAAAGGGAGAGGTTCACATGAGAATACCTCTACAAGGATTATCAACTGATATTTTATTCTGTGTGGTTGACGTGGAATCTCCATATAATGCGCTGATTGGGAGGCCATGGCTTCATGAAATCTTGGGAGTCGCATCAACATATCATCAATGTATAAAATTTCCACATCCAAATGGCATTGGTATTATACAGGGGAATTGGAAGGAGTCGCAGCAATGTCATGAGGTCGATGTAGAAAGCTGTGAAGAAAGAAATGCCAAAAGAAAGGGTTGGAAGCAACATGTGAGAGATGAGCGAGAGAAAGGAAAAATTGATGGTGGATGCTATAGAAGTAAGGACTGAACATACCTCGCGAGGTGAATGCCTAGAGACAGCGAATGTTATGATAACAAAGAAGCGAAGGATATGAGGAACAAAAGGCATAAGAAGTGAATAATCAACAAAAGCGAGGAGGAAAAGTAAAGAGTTGAAGTAATGATGTGCGAGAATCTCATGATCAAGGATAAATGAGAATTCGGTTAAGAAAGAGATAAAGACACAACAAATGAAATGGAATTTTGCGAATACTTCGCAAACAAATATTAACAAATAATGAAACATGAATGATTGAATGATTTAACAAAGATGAATGAGTAAATGAATGGGACGAACCTTTATGGCGTACACCCTAGTTCGCGAATAACATTTCGTAAGAGGCAAATGTAAGACCTAAAGTGCGTCATATAAGGGGGTATCTCTCGACATGGCTCAGGGGGAAGGTTACACCGCTCCTGAAGCCTGAGTCATGAAAATTTGGGGCCCATGAAAGCCTATCCGGAAGAGATACCTTGGATTCCCAACTATATATATATAAGGTTATACCCTGTTGGGCGACCGAGGGTCTCTTCTTAGGAGTCAGTGTATGCTCAAGGCGCCGAGGTACACGGTTGAGCGAGTGCCGGGATGGATGAACCTACCCGGCCATTCTTGGCAAGTCTTGGCATATGTTGCACTCGCCCAAAGAAAACTCCACTTAGGGTGCAGCCTTGTAACCATAAACCCTATAGGTATAAGGGATAAGAGGTTGCGAAAACAAGCTGGTTGTTGTTAAGACCAGGATGGGAGGAGCTAGTCTTGTATGGCCGATGTTTCGCCTCCTTGAAGGGGCAACTAGGGAGATGATAAGGGCGACGCTCTCCATTAGGGGAGTGTCAAAACAGACGCAAATGTCATGAGACTATGTTTTCGCAAGAGAATTTAGGCTTGTCATATTTGTGCAATTATCCTGCAGAGGCAATAATACTAACGCGACGGTAAGGCGAGATCAATGGGTCTTTACACGAAAGTGTACGGACGTCTGCGATTTCGTCGCACGGCAATGCAATGTCATGGGGTTTTATGTTCGCAAGGATATCTAGGCCTGTCATATTGTCGCAACTAAAACATCTGCAGAGGCAAAAATACTTGGAAAATGATAAGACAAGATCAATGGGTCTTTACATGCAAGTGTAAAGACGTCCTGCGATTTTGTCGCGATGAAAAGGTGGCAGGGAAGACCTCTAATTAGGGAGGTCTGACTTGGAAGACCACACAAAAATGATAAGGCAAGGTCAATGGGCCATTGCATGAAAGTGTAAGGCGGCTTGCGACCTTGTCGCAACAAGAAGAGATAAAATAAAGACTAGAAATGATAAGGCGAGATAATAAGGAAATCCCGCGACCTCGTCGCAACGATATATTTCAATAACAATAAAATAATTATCCAACAAAATACATGATGACAACTAAAATCTTCCATCGAAGATAAATAACGAGAGGCAAGTATGGGAATGGAAAAGGTGAAATATTGTTATTCATCTTCTGATGAAAGAGTTATACGTCAATAATGTTGGCCAATTATATTACAAGGAAGAACTACTAAAAAAGGGGAGTGAAGATCGAAATGTACAGATATTACAAGCAGCTAAAAGAAAACAAAAAGAATTATCTCTTTGGTGATTCTTCTCCTTCATCCGATTCTTGATCGATTATTCTCATCGCGAGAATTTTCTTCTTCGCCCGGCCTCACTATCGAAACGTCTCGAGAGGCAGATTCTCAGGAACCTTTTCAAGAAGCCAGGGATATGAATGCAGAGGGATATTGTGGTCCTTACAAACATACTCCATGGCTCCATTACGAAAACGAACAGCATCATTGTTAAAGTTCTCCACTGTCGTTAGAAATTGTTTCTTCAACTTGAAATATTTATTCTCACGAAGGAGAGACTCTTTGCGAGCCGTTCTTTTTAGTTTCGAGTTCTTCAATTCTCATTTGGAAAATTCCCGGCGAGCTGTTCTTTTTCAGATTCAAGTTCTCTAATTCTAATCTGAAGCCTCTTCTCAGATTCTGCAAATAAGCAACAACAAGTTAATAATTTACAAGCAATATTACAAAAGTAAGAAGCAGTAAGGTATAATAGATAACCTTCTCTATCAGATATCATATCCTTAATCAAGGAAGTATGCTCAGCGTGAAGACTAACATCAACACCTAGGTTATTCTGGCATTATCTAAAACTTTCGTGAGCCAGTGCGAATTCATCATCACTATTAATAACAAGAAGAGAACGAACTTGCTCTTCTCGCCGCTTAAGTATGATATTTTGATGAAGGAGTTCATCTCGTTCAACTTGCACACCAAGAAGAGATTTGTGGAATTCGCTAACTACTTTGTGCACCTCATGTTAGTAATGCGATCGTTCTCATCTATGAGATCACTAATTTTCTTCCTTAAAGTCTTGATTTTCTTCTCAGAATCAAGGTACATTCGTTTAAAGCGATTAGTTAAATTTAAACTAGATCTGTGTTCGATTTCTAAGAGATGATGCTTGGATTGAAGATCCTTTAATGAAAGGAGGTTAGTTTTATTTGAGGAACTACTTAGAGATTGATTGAGGTAAGTAAGAAGGACATCATCATTCATAGGCTCGGGAAATGAATGGAGAAGAATGGATTCTTCGGAGAGATTATATACGTCTGCGAGAATAATAGTCAGACAAAGAAAGATAGAAGATAACATGACAAGGAGTTGAGAATTGAAAATTACTATACCGTAAAGTTGCTGATTTGAGTTCTGAAGAGTAGATACTCTATCCTTTTGGGAGTCCAGATCGGCTTCTAATTTTTGAACCCTATCGCGAGATGACGCGACTTCAACTTCCAGCTCTTGGGTCTTTTTGTTCAATTGTAAATTTCTCTTTTCAAGATTATTGCGTCTTCTCTCGAGATCTGAGGCAACTACAAAAGAAGTTCTTCCAACCTATGAAAGAAGATAGAAAAATCGTTAATGCATATATATTTAAAAATTTAAAATGAACAGGGAAATATGACTACATGCATACCAAAGACCCAAGTGCGTTCAAGAAGTCAGGAGACACAGTTCTAGAGGCTCCATTGAAAGAATTATTGCCCTCTAGTAAAGCAGCATTACACACATTTGCGAGAACCCCGCAAAGGGAAGCTAGAGGAGCATCTCCCATTCCTTGGAAAAGAGTCGAAAAGATGCTAGATAACTGATCCATAGAAGAACCGGCCAATGGAATCTCTTTAGTAGGAGAGGGATTCGAATCACGATTATCCTCGTCATAAGATTCGGAGCTTGAGCTAAGGCGAGAAGAAGACTGAGTCTTTCGTTTCTTAGTTAAGGGAGCAGAAGATCTACCTTTGCGAACGACGGTTTTACCCTTACTTTTAATCTTCGCGGCTGTAGCTTCTTCAACTTCAACCTTCGCATACGGTTAAAGATAAGAAACAGAGGCAACAATATTGTTTAACAAAATAACAAAGGAAATGTTTCTTACTTCACTCGTAAGCGATCGAAGTATCGTCAGAGTACTCTCCAACGGGTCATCCTTGTAACTTCTTCTCAATCTGGCGATCTGAAAAATTTCACAAAATCAGCAAATATAAAAAGAAATTTGCGAGGGCAAGATTTGAAGTGGAAAACATACCTCTTTTGCCTTATCAGGCCATTTGAATTCCCAAGGATGATATCCTGCGAGATTCGCAGGAAGAATATGCGAGCCCGCGATGTAAGGGCCGTTTAAAATCAAGGGTACAACCCACCACTTCTCATCCTTGGAGTGGCGAGGAGAAGTATTATTGCCGGGTGCCGGTCAATATCTTGCATGAGTAATTTATCCTCGGGACATTATCCTTCTTTTCGAGGCGAATGCCCAATGAGATTTCACATTCCTCATCTTTATCACTGAATAATTTTCAAAAAAGTTCTCTACAGTGTATTTCTCAGCATCTATTTCCAAGTCTGCGAATTCGGGGTTTCTAACGAATTAGGGTATAAAGATCCTTTGCCAGCACCACGGTTCGCGAACTCAAGCATTAGGCGAATGCAATCGCCACATAATTGATAAACACCTCGAGAGAATTTTTCATGGGCCAAGATTTCATAAAATAAGGGCATCTCGGGATTGTATAAGGGAATGGGAAGTCTGCGAGAAGGCGACCTAGCGAGACTATAATTTTTGATCATCACATTGATGATCGTAAAAAACGACTTTGCGAAAGGATAGATGAAGGTTCTTGATCGGGAATGGTTGATAGAGTAAAACCTTTCTCGAGCAACTTCGTTGAACTTCTTCAAAAGAAGCTTTGTATCGATGAAAGCCATTATCGGTATGGGAATGGATGGGAGATTGGAGATTAGGATCGACGTTAGAAGGGATGAAGAAAAGAGTTACAGTAGCAGGAGCGCAAATTGCGGAAGGAGAGAGTAAAGAAAAGTTGCAGAGAGAAATTAAAAGAAGGAAAGAGGAGGAAAAGAAAGCTATATATAGAAAAATCAAAAAAGATTCTTGAGAAAAACGAGGGCATTTAATGCGAGAAGAGACACGAACGGACGAGAATAAACGGGTGGAAGAGACGTGTCAAGAAAAGACTTTAATAGTCAAAATCTGTGTAATAGCGCGGGTAAAAACAGATAAAGATAAGTAGTTGCGGCAAATCAAAATATTGATTCTCATAATATTCTCCCCCTCGCAGAGGAGATGTAAAGAGAGACAGGAGACGGAACTTCATATATATACTACAAAGAAGCTTCGGAACTTCGCTAAAAGAATAGAGGCAAGTACGTACTTTTCAAGAAAAGTATTCTTTCGCTCGTTCCTTCACCAATTGCGACCAAGGATTATTACAACAATGAATTTTTCCTTCAAATCGCCCTTCAAGCAATATTCAAGGAAAAAGAGGCAAGATGTAGGATCATAATATCGCAACAGACAAGGTTCGCGGGATTAATAAACGACGGCGTCGCGAGGGAGTCGCAGAGAGTTAAGATAAACGACGCGATGAATAACGACCAGCAAAACAAATGGAAGACATGAAACCTGGCGAAGGATAAGAAGTGTCGCGAGAATAAATATTTGTGAGTTTGCGACACTTCGCGAGACATTCCCGAAAATAAAGGATAGCTTAAGTTTGTCGTCCACTATGTATTACCCTATAAAAAGGGCTAAACGAGTCTGTTGAAAGGGAGATCTTTTTGAATGGTGAAGCAAGTCATTAGGAGAGAGAAAGTTCGAAGAGCGCTTTAATTTCTAAATGTAATTCTGTTGTATTGTGTAAACATTTCATGAAATCAATTAATAAATATTCTTGATCACACATCTTTCAATGGATTAGTCAAGCAAAACTGAGTAAGGGGTGTAGTGTGGGATTTCCTGCAACTACAAAGACGAAGAAAATGAAGAGGAAGAATCGAACAAGAAATAATTCTTTTTTCTTCTTTCTCTTTTTGTAATATCTGTACATTCCTTCTTTTAATCTTCTATTTTTGTAATCTTTTGCTGCAAAATTCTTGGATCTTCAAACATTAGCTCTACCTTTGTTGTTCCTTTCTGCACATGTTAAAAGAACAATTCCTTTTTGCAATACAGTTAATCAATATATTATCAACCTTTCATTTTATGAGTGCGTAAATCTTATCATATGAAGACAAATAACATGTTTTTATTCTATACATTCCCATACTTGCCTCTGTTATTTGTGTCCAAATGAGAGATTAAGCAAGTTTTGTTCCTGCCTCAATCTCGCAACTGTTGCTGTTGAATTTTCGCAAGTAAGGAAATCTTGGTTTCTTCCAAGATTTTCTTTTTTCTTTTTCTCTTATGTGGTCTTATTTTGCCTTCCTAGTTAAAGGTCTTACTGTGCCACCTCTTGTCATTGCGACAAAATCGCAGGACGTCTTTACACTTTCATGTAATGACCCCTTGATCTTGCCTTATCATTTCTTTAGTATTGTTGCTCTCTCAATTAGGGTCTCTCAGATAGTCATGTTGCGACAATGTGACAGCCTAAAAATCCTTGCGAAAATAAAGCCCCATGACATTGCCTCATTGTAATGGGCGAGCAGGTGTTGCGACCATCTTAAATCGCGGGGACGTCCTTACATTTTCATGTACTGACCCATTGATCTCGTCTTATCTTTATTTTTTGTATTATTGCCTCTTCAGGATTGTCGCACAAATATGACAAGCCTAAATTTTCTTGCGAAAATAAAGCCACATGACATTTGCGTCTTAAGACACTTATCACTCTCCTAATGGAGGGTGCCGCCTTATCATCTCCCCTGGTTGCCCCTTCAAGGAGGCGTACTTCTGCCATACAAGGCTAGCTCCCCCATCCGGTCTTAACAACAACCGAATGGTTGTTTTACGGGCCACCACTATTATTGGCGACCTCTTATCCCTTTTGCCTATAAGGCTTATGGTTACTGAGATACTGCACCCTAAGTGGAGTTTTCTTCGGGCCGAGTGCATCATATGCCGAGACTTGCCAAGAATGGCCGAGACACTTCAAATGACCCAGACACTCTTGGCTCAACCGTGTACCTCGGCGCCTTGGTCAAATGCTGACTCCTTAGAAGAGACCCTCGGTCGTCCAATCTAAGTCTTAAGCTTAGATTGAAAATCCAAAGTATCTCCCCTGGATGGGCTTTATTGACCCCAATTCTCCATGACTCAGGTTCCAGGGGCGGTGTAACCTTTTCCCTAAGCCATGCAATAGGTACCCCCTTCTATGACGCACTTTAGGTCTTACATTTGCCTCTTATGAAATTTTGATTTCGCGAACTAGGGTGTACGCCATAGTTGGTTTGCCTCTGTATGATTAATTTGTTGATTCTTTTGCATGTAAATTCTTTTGTAATTTCGCAATCATATCTTTATATTTCATAATATATTCTCTTCTTCTGCATATCAACTTCCTTTCGCAACCTCATCTCTGCTATTCGTAAGAAACAATTTTTTTTATTTTTTTTTTATTTTTTTTAAACCAGCTTCCATTTCTCGTCTTCCTCCCCATTTTTTCTCTGACAATCAACAACTACATTTATTCTTTAAGTCTCTTACTTATGCTACTTTCTTCCTCTGTATTTTTGAATTTTCCTGTCATTTTCTTGTCTGTTGCGAAATCTTCGCCACTTCCTATCTTCATTATTTTTTGGTTCGCAGCATTTCTTCCTCTCTTTGCTCTATTACATCTACCATTAATCTTTCACCTCTTTGTTTTTCTTTGATGTTGCGTTTCCAATTCTTCTTCTTCGCAGCTCTTTCTTCACAGGATTCTATATCAACTTCATAACACTTCTTTCCTTCAACCCAATCTCCCTTTATGATGCCAACACCAGTGGGATGAGGGAATTTGATACATTGATGGAAAGTCGATGCCACACCTAAGATCTCATGTAACCATGGTCGTCCGATCAGTGCGTTGTATGGTGATTCCACATCAACTACACAGAAGAAAATTTCAGAAGATAATCCTTTCAGTGGAATTCGCATATGAACTTCTCCTTTTGGCTTATTTGTAGTACCATTAAAACCATAGATTTTGTACGTTGAAGGTATTAGATCTTCATCTTTCCCTCCCATAGTTTTATAAGTATGATAAAAAAGAATGTTCACGGAACTCCCCGTATCAATCAAAATTCTGTTGATTTCCCAAAAATTCTCAGCTTCATCATCTTCATCCTCGCTAGGTTTTGGGTTGATCTCCAATCTTACCACCAATGGGTTATCATGCATTTCTCCACCCTCAGGTACTTCTTCTGCGGTAAAAGAGATAGTCTGCTTTTGCCATTCTTCCAGTGGTGATGTCTTCGCAATTTTCATTGTTTCTCTATCATCGGCTTCTCTTGCGAAAACCCTACTGAGAGTGTTATCGTGAAAATCTTCAATCGTCTTGTACGAGTGTACGATGGAGTTACAAAACAGATTCTTTGCCTTTGCGCCAACTTCAATCACAAATGTTTCTCTTTCTTTTGCTGTATTTAGCTTGTGAATATCTGGAGGAGGTGGTAATGCTTGAGTTTGCGTTTTTCCTACCAGAAAGTGATTTAATTTTCCCTGATCTATCATTCTGAGAATGATTCTCTTTATATTTCTGCAGTCATTTGTTGTATGTCCATGGAAATGATGATAAGAGCAAAATTCATTACTCCTGTAGCTTGGAGGTGGTTCACTCCCCATGTTCCATGGTGCGGGTATGTTTTCCATTAGGATTATAGCTTCCCATATCTTCTCCACACTAGCATTCAAAGGTGGCATTTTGATTTCTTCCCATATTATTTTTGGATTTCGCTGTCCTCTATGAAAATTTTGCCTCTGACCTCCATAAGTTCCTTGCGGCTGATGACCTCCATACGTTTCTTGTGGCTGATCAAGTCTTTGGATTTTGTTATTTCCACCACGGCTATAGAAGTTTCTCTCTCTATCAAATTCTTCTTGATCACGGCTCCCCATAGCTACTAACTTTTGCTGTCCATCTCCCATTACCCTCTCTTGTTGCCCTTGCGAGGTGCTCGCCATTGTATTTATTAACTTGGGTAATAAGCTTGCATTCGCTGCTCTTGAACTTGTGTTCGCAATGGGGTATGATTCCATTTCATTTTGCTTTTCCTCAAGAGCAATATACCCCTCCTGTAATTCTCGCAATTCAGTCATTGTTATTGTATTTTTGATCTGAAAATCTGAATGTAAAACAAATTGGTTGCAAACATAGCATTGATGAATGATAAAATGAGATATCTTTCATCCACACGACCAGCCATATCACTACACATTGTCTTCCATCTCATAGTTAGGTGCTTCAAACTTTCGCCAACCCTTTGCTTCAGCCCAAATACATCTTCAATGCCAGGTCGCGAGAAATTGTTACTTATATACGCTCCTAAAAATATAGCTTGCAAGTGGTTGAAAGATGTTATAGTATTCTTTGGCAAACCTTCAAACCATTTTAACGCCTCTCCTGTTAAACTTGATGCGAAATACTTGCATAATATTGCATCATGGTTCTCCCATTGTAACATACATTTCACATAAGCTTTGATGTGTTGAACTGCACAAGTTGTTCCATCAAAAATGCTGGTCAACGCAGGTAAATTGCATTTTGGGGGTATTCCTCCAAATTGTACTTCTTGTGTGAATAGAGTTTTCACAGCTTCCTCTATGGCTTCATCCAATTGTCTCTTATCTCCTCTCATTTCCGCTAATTCTTTCAAAATTTCTTCATTTATACCAGAATTTGGATCCATTGGTCTTTTCAACTCCACCTCTCTTCTCCTGCGTTGATCTCTGTTTTGACTTTCTTGTTCATCACTTTCCTCTCGTTTTTCTCTGCGATCTTCTCTTTCAATTTTTTCATTAATTCGCACATCGTCACGTCTTTCATTTTCTCCTCTTCGCCGCCTAGTTCTCCTTTGTATTCTATCATATTCTTCATTGATATTAGCATTATTGCGGTTTCGCTCACGCCTCCTTTCTCGATTATCATGGTTATTCTGTCGAATTGCCTCTTGTAGTTCTTGTTCTTCCATTTCTTCTCTTAGTCTTTCTCTCTCGCGAGATAAATGTGTTTGTTCAGCATAGTTTCTTTCAATTTCATCCTCAATTGCTCGTTCATTTCTTTGTATTTCTCTCTCATGTAAAATTCTCCTTCCTTCTTCCTGATTTTCTTCGCCATCTTGATTATTTCGCCCCTGGCGGTGTCTATTTCCTTGAATTCCATCATTCTGTTCGTTTTGAAGAATTTCAGCACGTTGAATATAACGATCTTCCAATACTTCTCTTCCTTCACGACGTTCTTCGCCTAGATTTTGTATTCCCTCTCGAGTTTCTTCATTAGCATTTTCTATAGGCAAAATTTGTCTTATTTCTTCTCTAACTGATCTTGAACGTGATCTTGTAGTGCTTCTTGACCTCCTATTTTGTAATCTTATGTTTTCCATACTCAATTCATGATTTTGCCTTGTCAAATTCGCACGTTCTTCTGCCTCTAACCGCCTTTCTTCATGTATTGTTTGCCTCAATGTCTCTAATGCTGCAATCTCTTCATTTTCATGAATTATTCCTCCAATTATTTCTTGATCTCTCTCCTCTTGCCCATTTTCTCCTAATTGCTGCTCTTCTCCCATTTCATCTACGGAATCTGATCGCCAAGTATGTACACTCACTCTGTCATAATCCACAGTTCTATTTTGTATTGGTGGTGTACGTTGAATTGGTGGTTGAACTTGATTTTCTCTGTTGTTCCTTGTATTCATTCTTGAAGATTCTCCCATCTCGTCTCTCATTTCTCCAGCAAGTCTCCTACTCCTTCTAACAGTTGTTGGTTGTTTTAATGCATGTCTTCTTCTAGCCATTTTTCAATCTTAATGAATTGTTGAAAATTATATGAAATTTCTTCTCTATTACTCCAAATTCTTTCAAATCACAATATTAATCTTCAATCAGTCCCTGTTTCTAGCGCCATATGTAATTGCAGGAAATCCTACAATACACACCTCATAAGAATTCATAATATCTAACACATATTTAAGATCAATAATCAATCTCTTTATTAATTGAGTTAGAAATTTTACAAGAAGGAAGTGAAATCAAGAATGTTATTGCTACTCTAGACTTTCTCTCCCCTCTAAAATTTCTCTCCACTCTCTAAAAAGATCCCCCCCCTCTTCATAAGCCTATTCGGCTCTTTATATAGGACATTACATAATGGATGACAGCTGAGTTATCCCTTATTTTCGGATCTGACTTGCGACATTCTCGCAAGTGTACAAATGTAAAACCTCGCAACACTCCTAAATCTCGCTAGGTCTTCACGTCTTTCTCGTGTTCTGGCTGTCATCATCTGTGGCGTCATTTATATTACTCGTCTGCGATGTCTTCGCAATGTGTCGTTTATGGATTTCGCAAGGGCGTTAATGTTGCGATATTCTGATCCTACATAACTATGTTCCACAGCCAATCAATGGTCCTTATTATTGTTTAAACATCTCTTGTGCTCTAAACCCTGTTTATTCGAGCTAAGAAGATGTTTCAATCTTATGGGATAAACTATGATACAACCCATGAGATCGAGTAACCACAATTTTTATATCAAAAAGTTTGTCAAAATTTGTGTATTATCTTTTGGGCTCACGGAAAACAATGTCTATGTTATGTCCACTGGTTCACGGACCGTGTTTGAAGGTCATTTTTCTCTTTTTAGGGTTAAATGCATACTCCTGTCTCCTAAAAAAAAAGTCTTCAGTTCCATGGCTCCTGTAACAAGAGAAATCACCAAGAAGGATGCAGTAGAAGTTGTCAACGTCTATCTCTGTGAAGGATTCAAATCATCAAGGAAACGAAAGAAAGTATCAACTGCGGATGAAGAAAGTTCTTTCTCAACTTGTCTTTTATATATTTGTCAACAGGATAATGGTTTTAGGGCTAAAGTGAAGAGCTTCGTATCTAAGAGGAATTATTTGAAGTTTCAAATCAATCGATCCTTAGATGAGATAGCTTACTATGTGGCTCAGTCAAAAAGTACTCTAAGTAAACTGAGGACAGAACTTAGTGAGTTAACAGACATCTCTGAAGACTTAGAAAAACTAAATGATCCTATCATTGATGAGTTTTTCAATAATTAGAAAGAATTCTCTGCTCAAGAAATCGAAAACCTGATGCATATCTAGGAAACTTCTTGTGAGAATTTATTCTTACTCTTGAGAAGGATAACTAGGGTTTGGTGTAGCAAAAATTGTGATTACACAAGCTATTTCCAACGTTTTTCATCTTGCATGTTTTTTGATTTATTTATTTAAATTCTATGGTTGTTGGAAGATGAACTTGCAGTATGTAATCATTATTGGTTTCATTAGGGTTATTTGGTTTTAGGTATTTACATTTTGTCCAACATTAGTGTTTGGTCTAACTTTTGTCCAGCTTAGGGTTTGGTACCTAGAAATAACGTTGACTGGAGTTGACTCGGTTAAAACTTGACTTCTGTTTAGAAATTATTAATATAATTATAGAAAATAAAATTATTAACTGAGTTTACAATGACACCCTTTACTTTACCAATATTTACTTAAATATCATCTTCTCTTCTCCAAACCCTTCACTGCCCCCACCCCCACCATCATAACTATAACTTCAAAGGGAAATAGTCTGTAGTTTAAAAAAACAAAATCAATAATCTCCAAGCCTATCTTGATTGTCTGATTATCCTATTTTTTCAACAAATAAAATTCCTTATCATTTCAACAAATCAAATTCCTTATCATCTTGTGCCATTTCCATTCATTCGTTCTCACTGGACAAACTTGGAAAAAGTTGTTTGTTGGTAAACGAAATCCACAGTAAACTTGATTTAATTGCTGATATTGATCGATGGTAATGTTATTCTTCAAGATTTAACAGTTTTAGGTTCTGGGTTGAATCGGATTTAGGATTTTTAGTTTGATTTGGGGTTTGAATTAGGGTTTTGGGCGAGATAAATTAGTTAAAAATGTGTTCGTGTTGCCATGAATTTGTGAAGAAATAGATTAGATTGCAGCCGTTTTCAAGAGCTCACTAGACCAGAAAAATTGGGTTTCAATTGGATTTGGATTACAACGGCAAAGTAGCGTGAGTCTTGATAGAATTTGGTTGAAAATACAAGTGAAAACTCATATGAAAAAAGGGATATGATGTTGTTAATACTGGTGATGTATTAAGAAGTTTAATGAAGTTTGTTGTACATCCTTATTTCTTGTTCTCTGTCCGTACATCTAAAGAAAATGAACTAGCTTGCTGCTGTTGATTCTTATGGATAAAAGGTGGATATTAATGACTGCTGAAAATCAATGAAAAAGTATGAGACGTGAGTTAGCTTTGAATTCGAAATCACAGTATAAATTAGTGGTGAATTAATGTGGTTGCCGCTGATTTTGATTTTGTATGGAATGGGGTTTAAATGAAGTTTTGGCCGCGTAAAGAGAAATTAATCTGAGCCACGTTCTTCAGAATAGAGGAAGAAAATTATAAGATTAGGGTTAATTGATATATCTCACATCGGGACCGTACGCTAATTGCTTTTCTTATAACCGTTGGATTCTAGACCCATTTCAGGGGTATATTTGTAAACTCAGTATTTATATTATACAAAATTAATTAAAACCTAGTCCCAGTCAGTCAACGTTGGTCAACGTCATTTCCAAGTACCAAACACTAAGTTGGACAAAAGTTAGACCAAAGACTAATGTTGGACAAAATGTAAGTACCAAAAACTAAATAACCCGTTTAATTATTGCGAAAGTCTTATGAAATATTTGTGCCTTTACGTTTTTCGTGAATCGAGCTAATATTTCATATATGCTCAGAAGTTAAATCTATTATGCTTTTATAACGGAAAATAAAACAAACTCTTTGAGAATTTTCTCGCAGTATTGATCCACTCGTGATCACACTTTTGTGTTCTACTGCTTGACACACTCCGCAAGATTTTCTTATGTTGAATCATATCGATTAAAATCATATTTTTTTCCATAACTGGCATAGAGATTATTTTAAGTCGATTTTCGGATACAAATCCATGTGATTTGTTAATGTCCAACAAAATTCTTCTTTTTATAAAGAAAGGTCACTCATGTTGTTCTCTTTGGAATGACATCAAATGGGGGAGAGTTCTTAAATGAACTTGTGATTAATTCATATATCTTTTTGGGGTGTGTGGCTGTGGAATTGAAAGGGGATTGAAAAGACGAGGGTACCCAAATACACCACAATCTTTTTGTTTCAACCTATAAGTCCTCTACCGAATGTGATCTTCTTAGACAAAGTCGAGACAATACGATAATTTGGTTCACACTTCGTGTGATCGCCTATGGATACGAGATCGAGACAATACGATAATAAGATAACTTGTGTGATTGACTATGGATACAAGATCGAGGCAATACAACAACGAAGTATGTTACTTGATAATAGGTTATGTAATAACCAAACTCTATAGGATCACTATCAAGTAATGCGGGGTTAACGTATATGTGTATTTTACTTTATTTTAATAAACAATTATAATGCGGAAATCAAAGTAAAAGACACAACAATATTTTATTAATGAGGAAACCGCAAATACAGAAAAACCCCGGGACCTAGTCCAATTTTGAATACTCTCAGAATTAAGCCGCTATACAAAATCTGATACCAACTTCGTATGGTTGAGACCAAGCATACTACTCCTAGCTACTTAGTTCCATCAGTATCCATGCGCCTTCGACTTCTAGAGTCACGCACATGAATAGCAAGTCCGTTGGATCGTATTCCAAACATCAAAGGAAGAATCTGTTTGGTAACCACTCTAATCAATCTTTGTTATAAGAAATAGATGAGTTGTTGACAAAGGCTCTTCCGTTTAATCTAATAAACTCCTTTGTCTGGTTAGATCAATCTAACTTTAACTACTGAAATAGTCAAGTATATATTCGCACTCAATCAAAATAGATCTCAAAGAGATATATTGAGAATGCCGATCTCACGCAACTAATCAATCGAATAAATCTGATTCTAGTTGGATCCCAGTCGATCAAGGTTTGTTCACACAATTCACAAGATACGAAAACCAATAAGAAATCTTTTTCGTCTTCAAATGTTCTTTAATCTTCAATAACCTACACAACACCACTTGAATATCTTATGATCAATCATGCACAGAACGGAGTCTGTTAACAATGGATTATCACAAGATGTCTTTAGATCTAAAAACAGTTCTAAAGATCCCATCGATACTTCGATCAAGTTTGAGTGAATCTTATATCAGAAGTGAAGATTCTCAATAATAAACAAACTAGGTGCAATCAAAGTTTCAACAACCGTTAGTCAATCAAATCAATCGAAAACTAATAAAACTGCAATTATCTAGTTTCACACCAACGGTACTCGTAGAGCTTCTTGATCCCACAAAAGTCTTTAAACGAGCGATCGTAAAAGATTTCACCTAATTAGGATACTTTCCTCTCCGAATAGACAGCTCCACCAGAAACAAGAAGAAATGAAGTTTGCCTGGCTCTTAGGATAGTTTGCTAGAAAAGCAAACTTAGGTATTTATAGACCAAAGATGTTTAGACACCAAGGAATTTCCAAAACCAAAAGTATTCTCAAGATATGCAATGAATGGCAAATTCGGTTTTCCTAATAATATTTCCGAAATCTCTCAATAGAAAATCTACAATTAATAAATGCACACTACTAATTTTTATTCTCTAGAGATATGCATTAATTGCTGGTAATTAAAGCATATAAAACCAAAAACCTTAATAAAAGATTCTTAATTTATTTTCGGCACAGGATCACCTTGAGTACTAAGGAATATCTTTGAAGAATAAATGATAAGACTTATTGCTCGTGTTCACAGTATGTTGACATCTTTTCACTGCAAATCCTTATTTCATATTTACATGGATTTGCATTCTTGGAATCAATTATACCACACTTCCAAACAAGTTTAGAATTGGTTCGCCTGTTTTCCAAGACTACTATGTGATTGATCAAATACCAAATCACATACATGGGTTCAATCGGTTCTACGAATCACTAGGATCGGTTATACCTAATTATGGAAACACTTGTGATCGGTCACACCAGTCACTTGGATCGGTTACACCAGTTACAAGGATCAGTTCCATCTACACATGGTGTTACTTGTGATCGGTCACACCAGTTACCAGGACCGGTTACACCAATTACAAGGATCGATCACACACACCCACGATCGGTCACACCAATTACTAGGATCGGTCACACCAATTACAAGGATCGATCATACCATCACATGGTGATTACTTAGGATCGGTTACACCAATTAACAAAAACCAGTCATACCAAATCATAAGTCAGGCATTGTGATTAGTTATACCAAGATACATAACCTAAGTTAAGATCGGTTCTACCAACTCACACATATTGGTCATCCAAATATTTGTAATGAATAGCCGGACCAATAAGCCTAATGATTTACCTTTCGATTCATAAAACAAATTCATGAATGTGCTTCCTTTAAACAAATGTAAAACATTGTTTCCTAGGATGAAATCTTAACCATAACCCATTCACATAATCATAACAATATATACAAGATTATGTCGATGTCATATCTACGAAATTCAAAAGATGAGTGTTATATTTCGTAGTCTAATTCCCTAATACTATGATCATACTATTATGATCATGTCACATCAATAGAGTATTATACAATATGTACAGTATATACAGCTTCACAGTTATGTTTTCAATATAACACGACTTGAAAGATATGTTTGGAATGAAACAGTTCAAGTCAATATTACTAACCTCAAGTGGAAGGATGATGTCGTCGTTGTAGTTTGTTACTTCTTCACATTCTTTAGGTCTTCGGAGTAATACTTGTATGTCTTAACATTCCAAGACTTTCGAGTCCAACCTAAACGAAGTTGACTCTAGTATTTAATCAAGCGACTCTAGATGAGTTTTGATACTAAAATATGACAACCAAACTTGACATATCAACGCTTAGTGAGTTCAACTGAGCTATGCTCTAACAAGGATGCTTGTATCATTTTAATCTCTTAGATGAGCGCTAAGTATTTATTACTATGTGATATCATCTAAATAAAGTTGATATGAGGAGTTGCATTTTAACTATGTTATAATGTGGAATCTCAAAACTTCCTTAAAACTTGACATATATTTTGATTGTATTCATTACGATCCCGTGATTTTTGTACCTTTGTTAATTTTATTGACAAAAAGGGGGAGAATTATTTAGTAGTTCCATACTACATACATATGGTTTACGGATCATTATGTAAGGGGTGGTGAATCAATAATATATAGGTTTCACCTATTATGCAAAAGATGTAAGTATTTATTAATGGGGGGAAACATATCTGAAAAGGCGAGGGTACCCAAATATACCTCAAGCTAAAACTTTTCCTACCTATAAGTCCTTTTCCGAAAGTGATTGTCTATGGACTAAGTCGAGACAATACAACTAAACGGTTCACACTTCGTGTGATCGTCTATGGATACGAGATCGAGACAATACAACAACGAAGTATGTTACTTGATAAAAAGGTTCGGACTTAACCAAACACAATAGGATTCACTTATCAAGTAAATAGGAATTAACGTTTGTGTGATTTACTTTAATTATAATAAAACAACTATAATACGGAAATATAAAGTAAATGACACAACAAGATTTTGTTAACGAGGAAACCGCAAATGCAGAATAACCCTGGGACCTTGTCCAGAATTGAATACTCTCAGGATTAAGCCGCTACACAAAATTACACCTAACTTCGTATAGTTGAGACCAAGCAACTAAACCTATAGTTTACTTAGTTCCGTCTGTATTACCATGCCTCCAACTTATAAATAAGTCAGGTACTTTGAACAATTCCTTTGGTTCATATTCCAAACAGTAAAGGAACAACAAATTTGTTTGGTATCAACTCTCTTCAACCAAGTGATATGAGTCGGATAAAGGCTCTTCCGTTTATCTTAACATAAACTCCTTCGTCAGGTCCTTAGATTTATCTTATATTCAATTACCGAAGTAATCATTTAAGATTAAGCCAACAACACTCTTAATCCAAAGAATAGTTTGATGCCGATCTACTCAATTAATCAATCCAATCTACCATAAGGATAAACCGATTATTAATTGGATCCTCTTTTATCGAAACAAGTATTGTGCACATCAAAGATTATAAACCCAAGTCAGATCTTAAATATCTTCTTTGTCTTCAAATCTTCTTAAATCTTCAATAAAAACCTACACACAATCACTTGAATATCTTGTGATCAATCACGTACAGAACGGAGTCTGTTAACAATGGATTATCACAAGATCGTCTTTAGAACTAACAACAGTCTAAAGATCCCTGTCGAAACTCTGAACTAGTTTGAGTGAATCTTATAGCAGAAGAGAAGATTCTCAAGCATAAAAAAACTAGGTACAATCAGATTTCAACTACCGTTAGTCAATAAAATCAATCGAAAACAAAAGATAAACCACAATTATCTAGTTTCCCACCAACGGTACACGCTAGAGCTTCTTAATCCCAAAGAAGACTTTAAACTGAGCGACCATAAGAGATTTTGCCTAATTAGGTTACTCTCCTCTCCGAATAGGCGGCTACACAAGTAACAACACCAAAAGAGGAAGTCTGTTGTTACGAAGGTGTTGATGGTGGATTTTCACTTAAGGCTAAAATTGTAAAGGGACAAAATTATGCGCTAACATCTTGCAAAAGATAAAGCCATTAATAAGTGATGAATACTTCTTCACTTTACTAATTCACCTAGAATGGAGCATGTGGCAACAATCCCAACATTCTGTGAATTAAATACACAAAATTCATCCAGGTTGGAGCATGTAGCAACAATCCCATATACCCTGTGACTTTACCAGCCTCGTATTTCCTGTACTATTTAACGGTGCGGCATGACGACTGAGTGTTGTTCTCAGCAGAGCAACACGAATCTCCAAGCATTAATAATGAAGCATGTACGAAATACCCATACAGGATACAACTCTCGGTGTGTTATACTAACCCGATTGAGCATATTTGAACTCGAACCGACCATATCGGTCTCGAAATGATCACGACCATCCAACTTCACCAAAGCATGATTGGATGGCTTAGATTGAATCCATGACCCCAAGCAGGTATTGGAATATTCACTACCGACCCAATGCGGGCCCCGCATGGTCGGTCTCCCCCAAAAGGGTGGCATAGCTTGCCAAACCGTCCAAACCAGAGCAGTATGGACGAAAAACCCTAAATTAGGGTTTGCGGCACATTACATGTATCGCAAAACAGTGTCAACCGTCCATCTTCGCAGGCATAGATGGAGGGTGTAGATGTAGATTCAAAGAGCCCGAGCATGTCAACACAAACACCGGGCCCGCCTATATACTCCGATCGATTCGTCAGGACCAACTATGGTTGGTCGTCTTGATTCGTGCGCCCCAAACTGGGTATGACACACGGCCGGCAAAACCTAATTAGGGTTTTTGTCGCGATCACGAGCGTCCATTTTCTCCTGCACGAATGAAGGGTCCAGGAATAGACTAAGCAGGTCCGGTAAGTATCAACACGATCATTGTGGGCCCACCTATCTCCACACCCGATCGGCCAAGGCCAAACTTGGCTGTACACCTCGATTCGCACGCCCAAACTAGGCGTGGTCACACTTCCCAATCACAAACTGATCTCGACCGCTCAAGTTTACCGGACAAATTGAGTGGCCTAGATCACGTTTCTATGGGACGATGAAGTACATGTATATACACCATCCCACCGAATGCACGCCGGGCTGATCGGCCAAGACCGACCAAGCTTGGTCGTCTTGGAACGCGCGCTTAAAATTGGCATGATGCGCGGCTTTTGCGGCACCAGATTTTTGTTGCAAATTGATCTCGACCACTCAACTTCGTCGGACAAATTGAGTGGCCCAGATCACACTGACAATGAGATATGGGCACCTATACCGTCATGTCGTCTACACACATGCACGATCGGCCCTGTCGAAATTGTATCCCAAGCCTGGATTCGACCAAGCTGAAGAGTGATGCTTGCGCACCTCTTCAAAAACCCTAATTCCATCAACGGTCGCAGATGAGTGTGTCTCAAAGATCATCTCGTCCGTCCAACTTCACCGGCTTGGTTATACAACCCTGGTCAGGAGTTAATTGGTCAGTGAGGCGTCATGGTGATCACCACCCGTCACTTTACCACATCATGATACAGTACCTGCATAGAATACACACGATACTTCACAAGTATCGACTTCCTAAATAACTTAGTTATTTAATCTAGCATTACATGCTACTTTCTGTGGGTTTGCGGCATGTTACATGTGTCGCTAATCGATCACGAGCGTCCATCTTCGCAAGCTTGGACGAAGGGTGTAGATGTAGACTTAAAAGGTCCGGAGCATGTCAACATGATCATCATGGGACCACCTACACACATGACTGGTCTACCAAGGCCAGATGTCTCGAAACGCGCGCCCGAAGTAAGCATGGTGCGCGGTTTCCAACTTCTTTGCAGCATGGGATTTCTGTTGCAAATCGATCTCAACCGCTCTTCTTTGCCGGTAAACTTGAGTGGCCTAGATCGCACCTTCCTGGGATAGTGAAGTATAGACATGGATACCAGCATGTCGTCTACACACATGTTTGATCGGTCCTCTATAAAGCACTTCCCATGCTTGGATTCGACCAAGTTGAAAGAAGGAATTTACGTACCTCTTAAGCCCTAATCCAACGGTCGCAGATGAGGGTTGCAAGTCATCTCGTCCGTCCAACTTTACCAGCTTGGACGGACAACCTAAGACATGAGTTAGGCAATCAATGAGGCGTCACCACAATCACCGTCCACCACTCTTCCACATGGAGTGATCGGTCAAGTCAGGGCTTACCTGTATAGCCTCCAAACGATCACTCGAAGATGGCTGGACATGATGCTATTCTAAGACGCTTAAATTCGTGACTTACTCCCGGTAAGCCTTAAAAACAGCGATGCTTCATACATGCTGAATATACTCGATGCAGTACCTGCATATAATACACACGATACTTCACAAGTATCGACTTCCTGAATAACGCAGTTATTCAATTTAGCATTACATGCTACCTTTTGTGGGTCCCACGACCCACACATTCAGACATCAATCATGTCACAAACTAGGGGATACATATCGGGGTATTGGTCCGGCGGTTTACAAGCGTGCGGCGTGCAACGCGCCATCACAAGAACGTGTTAGGAAGTCATGGACGGTTAGAGATGACATGAGAAGTGGGCAAGACTGGTCGTGTAACACCAACACACAACTCCACTACTCCATCACTCCACTTCCTCCACTTCCCACGAGAGACGTGAATAAGGCTCAAATGACTTGTATAAATAGGTTCTCCTCCCTATTTCCAAACAACAGAATAAGTAAGGAACAAGTCCAGACAACAGAAGCAAGTGTTGATACCATCGTATTCAAACACCGGAACTGATAGCTTACGTCCTGCAAGCCAGTTCAGCTTTCTGATACAAGTCATACATAGCCTACACCTTCACAATCTCAACACCTTCTTCGCTTCCCTCCCTAAGATCAACCTCATCTCCTTCACTTTGTGACCGAAGTAAGTCTGGAACGGCCATTTCTTGGTTTAGGCCAGAGTTGTACAGATTGATTTCTCGAATCACAAGCACTCACCGCGCAGTGCATTTGTTTAGGGTTTAGATTCATTCCTCATCCACACACCCCAAATTACCAAATCCGGCAAGAATAGTTTTCACCCATAAACAGAAGTCATGGACGGTTAGAGATGACAGGAGAAGTGGGCAAGACTGGTCGTGTAACACTAACACACAACTCTACTACTCCATCACTCCACTTCCTCCACTTCCCATGAGAGACGTGAATAAGGCTCAAATGACTTGTATAAATAGGTTCTCCTCCCTATTTCCAAACAACAAGAACAAGTCCAGGACAACAAGAGGCAAGTGTTGATACCATCGTATTCAAACACGGAATCGATAGCTTACATCCTGCAAGCCGGTTCATCTTTACGATACAAGTCATACATAGCCAACACCTTAACAATCTCAACACCTTCTTCGCTTTCCTCCCTAAGATCAACCCCATCTCCTTCACTTTGTGACCGAAACAAGTGTGGTCCATTTCTTGGTTTAGGCCGGATTTGCACAGATTTATTTCTCGAATCTACAAGCACTCCCGTGTAGTGCATTTGTTTAAGGTTTAGACTCATTTATCATCCACACACCCCAAATTACCAAAACCGGCAGAAATAGTTTTCACCCATAAACAATTGGCGACCACAGCGGGAGGTTAATCTCTCGGTTGCAAAGTCAATTTCTTCGAAATCCGATCCAATTTTATCAATTTCAAAAGGGTAGATCTTAGAATCAATTCAATCAGCAATTCATTTCAAGATGGTAGAACTCAGGTTTGGATCATCAATCAATCCTGATGGAGCTAGTACAGATAACACTCCCGGTGTCGATGTACCCGTCAGTGGAGCTACAGTGGTCAATACATCTCGTGGAGATGTTACTTCTATAACCAACGCTAGTGGAGCAGGAGACATTCCAGTAGGTGTAACGCCTCCCATCACTAGAGCCAGAGCAGCCGCAAATCCCGGCATATCCTCAAGTGTAACGCCTCTAGTGGTCACCAGAGCAACAACTTTCACTCCTTCATCAGGACGAGGAGCCGGAGGCATAAGAGGATGACCACCGTCTATTACCATTGCAAACTTGATGGAGAAGCAGGAGATTCTTGCTAAGACTCAAACGGATATGGCCACAACTCAGAAAGAGGTACTCACTTTTCTTAAAACTTTAACCGAACGATTACCACAAGATTCACGGCAACCCTTGGAGCCAGCAAGGGATGCCTTCAATACACCCGGAGCAGGCGTTTCCACTCGGACCCACATGAGTGAAGAAGCTCGTGTTGCTCCTGAATGCCCAAGAGAGAGGGACCAGCCATCCAACTTCATCACACGTGAGGACCTAGAACGAATTCTCCAAAACCGAGGCAAAGGAAATCCGATGGATGCACACCAACATCAACCGCCGTACCCTCAAGATATGCAACGAATCCCTCTTCCAAGAGGATACACCTCTCCTCAGTTCTCCCTCTACGGTGGTACTGGTAACGCTCGTGAACACGTTTCTCGATTTTTGGAATCCTTGGGAGAGCATGAGTACAATCATGTTCTCCGCCTGAAAGAGTTCTCGAAATCACTTACGAGTAGGGCGTACACCTGGTACAACAACATCACACCTGACAGCATATCCAATTGGGGGGAGATGGTCGGTGCTTTCTATAGGAAATATTTCTTCGTGTCCGAGCAGATCACCTTTTCAGATCTAGGGAGAGTCTCTCAGCGGAACAACGAGCATCCGAACGACTTCGTTAAGAGGTTAAGAACTCAAGCATTAAACTGTCATGATCCGAACATCACTGAACGCCAGTTGGTGGAGCTATGCATCAACGGGATGATACCTATATACCGCTCTTTACTAGAGAATCTGGGCTTTCAGACATTCTCCGAACTCCATGAAGCTGCCAAATGTTCGGCTACAACTTCCCCAGCATTGCTAGAAAGAACCAGGGTTGTTCGAAACGAAGATCCACGTGAAAGTTGAGGAAGCAGGCGTCTCACAAACAAACAATACAACACTGGTCCTTCTGTGAGCGTGGTTGACGAATGAGGAAAAAGGAAAGCTTCAGCAACAGAACAACAACCCAAGCGTGCGGCTCCAGCACACATGAATTCTTCTCAAAAGGGAGCGTGCAAGACTCCTGCACAAGACACCGAAGATGCAGGTTTCCCATTCCCCATGAATGAAGTAGTGGAACTCTTGGAGGCGTGGATTCAAGACGACGCCATCAAGTCGCCTCCTATCAGACGTCCACCGACTGAGAAAGATATGGCGGATCCTAAGTACTTTCGCTACCATAGGTTCATTCACCATCCAACCAAAGACGCAACAGTCAGAAACAGATCTTCGAGAGAAAAGATAGAGATAGGAGAGCTCCAGCTTGGAAACGAAGGTGTTCGTAGAGACCCTATTCCTATCAGGAACTGCATGATTTCTGTGGATTCCGTTCGCAAGACTGTACAATCTATGATGGAACATTTATGCGAGATCTTGTACTTCTCCAAAGCACAGCGTCAGGACATATTTGCAGCCCTCAACCGCGTTGTCTCAAGCAGGCGCTTGTATCTGGAAGAGGAAGCGGTATCGAAACCTCAGTCCTTGCTGGAAGATGCAAGCAAGGGAAATTGGGGACTCTTAACCGTTGCCCGTTTGAAGGATATCGAGTTCGATAACACATTGATCGATATGGTCTCTGAATTCAACATCATCACTCTCCAGACCTTAAAAGCAGCAAAGATTTCAAAACAGGAGGCTACTCGCAACCCAATTGTGATTAAGACTCCAGAAGGAGAACTCAGAGATGCAAATGGATAAATCGATCTTGAAGTAAAATTGGGCGATGCCTCGACACAAGCAAAGTTCTACATAGTCAGAGAGCATCCGAATTACGACATGATCCTAGGACGCTCTTGGGTACACGACAACAAGACAATATTGGGAGTTTGCCCTCTACCGGTTACGACACCTGAAAGGATCTCTAACAAGCCGCCTGGACCTGAAGGCTGTCCGTTGCCACACCTGCAGCTTGCCAATGTGACACAATTTCCTGGAGAGATCCCATCAACATACATTAAGAGGTTCCGAGATCAAGTAAGTCTCATCACACAACCCTTCTTGCAACCAATCACTCCTCACTCTGATAAGTCCTGGGGACTGGCTCCAACCAACAAACCAACCCCGGCTAAGAGATGTGAATGAGAAGCCGGCCCCTTCAAACGTTTTATCAGAGCTTAGAGGCTGTCTTAGTCAAATACGATAAGGCCAAGGTCCAGGTATCTGCACGCCCAAACCCATTTGGAATTAGACATCTGGTAACAAAGACGACTGCATTCAAGGTTGGGAGCATGACGGTGAAAATGACCACTCCACCTGACTCACCCACCGAAAGAGAAGATGAACCGTACCCAGTAGCGAGATATTATCCCGGGCGCTACCGCAAGCTCATCAACGCTGATAAACTAGAAGGCATAACAATTCACTCACAATGGCTCAAACCCTACCGAACTTAAGACGTTGTGCTACCACTTTCCAGCATCCTCCACACTTTAAAACGATGTGCTATTTCCTCCAGCGTGTTTCCTTTTTACAATTTCATGTCATATTTGTAATTCCTCCAGAAAATGATTACAATACTTGCATTCATAATTAGAGTTTCAATTTTCAATTTAATTGAAATGTTATTTCCATCTGAGAACCTCTCTACCCCTAAAAACACAAAGTCCTGAGTCAACCTAAATCAACCCACTAGAGCAAGGAAGGAAACCCTAAGCAAACATCTCATGGGAAGAAGGAAATAGAATGTGTTCACAAAAGGAAAATGATTTGAGCCATCTGCCCCAGCAAGACTAAGGAGATCTCACGTCAGGAGCACATACAAATGCAATCTTAACGAGGGGTTATAACATAAACCTTTATTCAATGGTAAGCAAACAGAAGAAAAGATCTTGAACTCAGCCGCCACTGAGTACAAGAAAGAGGTTCAAAAATTACAGGAATACACTTGAAAAGAGAAAAAGAAGCAAAGAGGTTTAGCCGTCAAGAAGAATAACCGCGCCTGCACCACTACTGGGTCCTGCTTCAACGCCATCACCTGCTACCGCTTCTCCCTTCAAAGCCTCGGCCTTCCGCTCCAGATATTTCGCAACAACGGTCTCCGTCCTAACATCATCGGCAGGAACAGCTTCCAAGTCTTCCTCAAAGCCCACAACAACATTAGGGTTTGTGCTGATTGCTTTCGAACACTCAGGTCCGTCCGTGTCAGAATCAAGGATTATTACACCGTCCTGGATTGGATAATCACGCCTATCTTCATCCGGAGGCCGTTTATGCTCCACTCTCCGCCTCTTTAACCGTGCTGCAAATCTTTCTGCCCTTGCGCTTACTGGTGCTCGCAACGCTTCCTCATGCCTCCACCGTTCTTCCATGTCGATCGCAGCTGAAAGAGCACATATGCGTCCCCTGGTGATACGCAGGTGCAGAACAGACATCCCCTGTATAACACGACCAACTTCACGAAGTGGGAGATCAATTTTAGCCATTACCTCCTCGTGCGCATTAGTCTCAGGTTTGTCAACTTTGAAACTCTCTTTTGGAGAAGTCTGAGAATGATCATCGCCCGTTTGCTTCCATGATAGGCTGCAAAGAAAAAGAAGTTATGGGCACACAAAAATATGTGTATCATCATCAGTCAATCATAAGATCAGATGAGTACGAAGCAATACCTGAGATACAAAAGGAACGACTATGTGATGAGAAGAATCCTTATAATTTTTCTTTATAATCTAGCAAGTCAACAGAATCCCAGGACAAAAAGGAGTCTCTACTTGCCACCTATAAAGGTTACCGATTCAAGATAGCGGTCAATGATGCTTATCGGATATATCTGAGGAAATTTGCCGTGTAACAAAGGGGAGTACACCTAGTCCAAGGGATAGGCCAAGCTCTGTCCAGATAGGGGATCAAGCCCTGCTCCTCCACCATCCTAATCATGACCGACCAGTTCTGGGACAACACTTGACGATATCGGCATATGCGGTAAATGTATATTCACCTTAGCTTGGTCATTTCTGTATACAAACTTGTCATCATCTTATGCCTACCCCACAATAGCGTAACCATTATGCGCTAGGCAGGGGACTTAATGTTGATGGTGGATTTTCATTTAAGGGCTGAGATTGTAAAAGCCAAAATTATGCGCTAACATCTTGCAAAAGATAAAGCCATTAATAAGTGTTGAATACTTCTTCACCTTACTAATTCACCTAGAATAGAGCACGTGGCAACAATCCCAGCATTCTGTGAATTAAATACACAAAATTCATCCAGGATGGAGCATGTAGCAACAATCCCATATACCCTGTGAATTACAGCATTATTAATTAATGCCGACCAGCCTCGTATTTCGTACTCATTACCGGTGCGGCATGACGACCGAGTGTTGTTCTCGCAGAGCAACACGAATCTCCAAGCATTAATAATAAAACATGTACGAAATACCCATACAGAGGCTACAACTCTAGGTGTGTTATACTAGCCCGATTTTGAATGCGGGACTGTCCATATCGATCTCGAAATAATCATGACCACGCAAGTTTTCCGCACGATTTAACCGGCTGGACGAACCCTAGCAGAGCGGGCGGCCACAAAGAATGACCACCAGCGGGCCCCTTAGTGCCATGGCCGGTCAAGTACAAGTCACGCCCTCCAAACAACCACCAAACACCGGCCTGGAGTTGGATGTCCAAGCTGGTATGGAATGACTTGGAGGAGCTCGTATGAATAAAGGCTGCCTACGGCAGTCTCAAATCCATCACGTCCGTTCATCTTCGCCAGACGGCGGGGATCGCCCCATTCCCGGTCGGACAAGCTTGTCCTGCACACCGGAGGGCCCCCTTTCTACCTGCATAGTCGACCATCTCATGACTTAACCAAGGAGGAGTGAGCGTTCACCCATAACCTGGCTGGCGTGATGCTTTAAGGGTCGCTAAGGGTCTTAAACTGATCACGACCATCCAACTTCGCCGGCGTATCTGGATGGCCTAGATCAAGCCCATGACCGTCAGTCAGGATCACCATGATCACCACGGTCCCAATATGGGTCCCACATGGTCGGGCTCCCAAAAGGGGGAGCTTAGCCTACCAAACCGTTAAGTTGGAATCGTGAACACACGACCGATCCAAAACCCTAATTAGGGTTTGCGACATGTTACATGTGTCGCTAATCGATCACGAGTGTCCATCTTCGCAAGCTTGGACGAAGGGTGTAGATGTAAACTTAAAAGGTCCCGAGCATGTCAACATGATCATCATGGGACCACCTACACACATGACCGGTCGACCAAGGATAGATGTCTCGAAACGCGCGCCCGAAGTAAGCATGGTGCGCGGTTTCCAACTTCTTTGCAGCATGGGATTTCTGTTGCAAATCGATCTCAACCGCTCTTCTTTGCCGGTAAACTTGAGTGGCCTAGATCGCACCTTCCTGGAATAGTGAAGTATAGACATGGACACCAGCATGTCGTCTACACACATGACTGATAGGTCCTCTATAAAGCACTTCCCATGCTGGATTCGACCAAGTTGAAAGAAGGAATTTACGTACCTCTTAAGCCCTAATCCAACGGTCGCAGATGAGGGTTGCAAGTCATCTCGTCCGTCCAACTTTACCAGCTTGGACGGACAGCCTAAGACATGAGTTAGGCTATCAATGAGGCGTCACCACAATCACCGTCCACCACTCTTCCACATGGAGTGATCGGTCAAGTCAGGGCTTACATGTATAGCCTCCAAACGATCACTCGAAGATGGCTGGACAAGATGCTATTCTAAGACGCTTAAATTCGTGACTTACTCCGGTAAGCCTTAAAAACAGCGATGCTTCATACATGCTGAATATACTCGATGCAGTACCTGCATAGAATACACACGATACTTCACAAGTATCGACTTCCTGAATAACGCAGTTATTCAATTTAGCATTACATGCTACCTTTTGTGGGTCCCACGACCCATACATTCCAGACATCAATCATGTTACAAACTGGGGGATACATACTGGGGTATTGGTCTGGCGGTTTACAGCGTGCAGCGTGCAACGCGCCATTACAAGAACGTGTTAGGAAGTCATGGACGGTTAGAGATGACAGGAGAAGTGGGCAAGACTGGTCGTGTAACACCAACACACAACTCCACTACTCCATCACTCCACTTCCTCCACTTCCCATGAGAGACGTGAATAAGGCTCAAATGACTTGTATAAATAGGTTCTCCTCCCTATTTCCAAACAACAGAAAAAGTAAGGAACAAGTCCAGACAACAGAAGCAAGTGTTGATACCATCGTATTCAAACACCGAACCGATAGCTTACGTCCTGCAAGCCAGTTCAGCTTTCTGACACAAGTCATACATAGCCTACACCTTCACAATCTCAACACCTTCTTCGCTTCCCTCCCTAAGATCAACCCCATCTCCTTCACTTTGTGACCGAAGCAAGTCTGGAACGGCCATTTCTTGGTTTAGGCCAGAGTTGTACAGATTTATTTCTCGAATCACAAGCACTCACCGCGCAGTGCATTTGTTTAGGGTTTAGATTCATTTCTCATCCACACACCCCAAATTACCAAATCCGACAAGAATAGTTTTCACCCATAAACAGAAGTCATGGACGGTTAGAGATTACAGGAGAAGTGGGCAAGACTGGTCGTGTAACACTATCACACAACTCCACTACTCCATCACTCCACTTCCTCCACTTCCCATGAGAGACGTGAATAAGGCTAAAATGACTTGTATAAATAGGTTCTCCTCCCTATTTCCAAACAACAAGAACAAGTCCAGACAACAGAGGCAAGTGTTGATACCATCGTATTCAAACACCGGAACTGATAGCTTACATCCTGCAAGCCAGTTCAGCTTTCTGATACAAGTCATACATATCCAACACCTTCACAATCTCAACACCTTCTTCGTTTCCCTCCTTAAGATCAACCCCATCTCCTTCACTTTGTGACCGAAACAAGTCTGGAACGGCCATTTCTTGGTTTAGGCCGGATTTGCACAGATTGATTTCTCGAATCTACAAGCACTCCCGTGTAGTGTATTTGTTTAAGGTTTAGACTCATTTCTCATCCACACACCCCAAATTACCAAAACCGGCAGAATTAGTTTTCACTCATAAACAATTGGCGACCACAGTGGGAGGTTAATCTCTCGGTTGTAAAGTTAATTTCTTCGAAATCCGATTCAATTTTATCAATTTCAAAAGGGTAGATCTTAGAATCAATTCAATCAGCATTTCATTTCAAGATGGTAGAACTCAGGTCTGGATCAACAATCAATCCTGATGGATCTAGTACGGATAACACTCCCGGTGTCGATGTACCCGTCAGTGGAGCTACAATGGTCAATACATCTCGTGGAGCCGTTACTTCTATCACCAACGCTAGCGGAGCAGGAGACATTCCAGTAGGTGTAACGCCTCCCACACTAGAGCCAGAGCAGCCGCAAATCCCGGCATATCCTCAAGTGTAACGCCTCCATTGGTCACCAGAGCAACAACTTTCACTCCTTCATCAGGACGAGGATCCGGAGGCACAAGAGGAGGACCACCGTCTATTACCATTGCAGACTTGATGGAGAAGCAGGAAATTCTTGTTAAGACTCAAACGGATATGGCCGCAACTCAGAAAGAGGTACTCACTTTCCTTAAAACTTTAACTGAACAAATGCCACAAGATTCACGGCAACCCTTGGAGCCAGCAAGGGATGCCTTCAATACACTCGGAGCAGGCGTTTCCACTCGGACCCACATGAGTGAAGAAGCTCGTGTTGCTCCTGAACGCCCAAGATAGAGGGACCAGCCATCCAACTTCATTACACGTGAGGACCTGGAACGACTTCTCCAAAAGCGAGGCAAAGGAAATCTGATGGATGCACACCAACATCAGCCGCCGTACCCTTAACATATGCAACGAATCCCTCTTCCAAGAGGATACACCTCGCCTCAGTTCTCCCTCTACGATGGTACTGGTAACGCTCGTGAACACATCTCTCGATTTTTGGAATCCTTGGGGGAGCATGAGTACAATCATGTTCTCCACCTGAAAGAGTTCTCGAAATCACTTACGGGAAGGGCGTACACCTGGTACAACAACATCGCACCCAATATCATATCCAATTGGGGCGAGATGGTCGGTGCTTTCTACAGGAAATATTTCTTCGTATCCGAGCAGATCACCTTTTCAGATCTAGGGAGAGTCTCTCAGCGGAACAACGAGCATCCGAACGACTTCGTTAAGAGGTTCAGAACTCAAGCACTAGATTGTCATGATCCGAACATCACTGAACGCCAGTTGGTGGAGCTGTGCATCAACGGGATGATACCCATATACCGCGCTTTACTAGAGAATCTGGGCTTTCAGACATTCTCCGAACTCCATGAAGCTGCCAAACGGTCAGCCACAACCGCCCCAGCGTTGCTAGATGACCGGTTGTCAGCCGAGCAAAAATAATTTCACTTTCTTACTCACTAAATATAAATGAAGTACAATGTAAGGAAGAGTTCGTTTCCACAGAGAGGCAATTGTTGTTATGCGATTTTCAGTTTCTAAGGTAACCAAGGGGGGATTTTTGTTGTTTTAACGAAATACTAAAGTAAAAATAAAATAAAGCAAAGTAAATAATTGGAATAATCAATAGAGAGAAGATATTGGTCACGGGATAGTATCATTCACAAACATGTATTTTCATAAATGATTAGAATTGGTATTTTAATCTCTCATTTACTAAAAGTCCTAGGATATCTTGTTCGCAAGAATATCCCGCTAATTCCCTGATTTCATCACAACCACATTAAAAGATGCATATGTGAATTCTTCCTAGAAAGCAACCTAGAGTGTAAAAGCACAATTAGATTTAACTCCCTAAAAGCAATAAGTTTTATGGAATAAGACTAATCAATGCAAACGAATGTGTAAAAGCACTAATCCGTTTTAACAAAAGTTATGATTCACTTGTGACTAGTAGGATATATCACTACAAGCACTACCCACAATTGTGCTACTTAGAATCAGGGATAAACAACTATTTCGTATTGAAAACCCTAATCTAGCAATAGAGATGAATGCAAATCGGATTGATTCCGAACTCAACCTAACAAGTATTCAAATCATATAACACTATTAATTGTGAATCACAAACAATAAATTATTGAGACAAAACTAATTCATAGATTCAAATAACATGATGAGAAATCAACTTTATCCCATAACCAATAATAATTGTTTAGCTACTCATAGCTATGGAGTTCATCATAAAAATATTAATTGAATAGAAGAAGATGAACAAAAGCAAACCCTAGAAGCGTAAACAAAAGCGGCTCTCTCCAAGTTCCAAGAATAAAACGTGATACTCCAAAAGTTGTAGGACTTCTCTTTTATAGCTCCTCTTGTTCCAAAATTAGGTCTAGTCTTCAAAGTCCATTAGATGAAAATCCACCCAGCCCATAAGTGAGAGAAACCCATGTAGAAAATACACCCCCAAAAATTGTCGTCGGAAAACTGGTATTATGGCCGGAAATTGGCCGGAGAAGTGACCGGAAAGTATCTCAAGTGACCGGCAAAGTCCACCCGGTCACCGGTCAACTGGGTCACTCGGTCAAGGTCAGACCGAGTCAAATCACTGAGTCTCAAGCTGAGTCAATACCGAACTAACTCAGCTGAATAGGCTCTGGGCCAGAGTTGTTGCACAGCCTAAGCTACTTACACAGGCCAAACTAACTCATTCCGCCTGAGCTTCACTTCAGCTGCAATGACCATGGCAAGAACAATTCCCAGCACCAGTTACAGCTTCAACCTTTCCAATCCATGCCTACAATCACCTGTCTCTGCATTACTGTGACACCATCATTTCCCCAGGCCATAGACATAATTGAAATTCCATTTCCATCATGTTCTATCCTTCAACACCAAAGAGTAGCCGCAACTCCTCGTATGGCTCTGCAAGTCCTGCATCTTCTCCGCCATCAAACTAATTAGTTTTAACTCCATTTCCTTGAACCCACAACAACAACAAATCAACATCCCAAGCTCAGATCATCTTCAACTCCAAACTCTCCCTGTAACTCAGCATTCATCTATACTGCATCACCACAATACTTCACCTGATCCATTCTCCATAACCTGTTGCTATTTCTCATCAAGCATAGACCCATCTCCACTTGCACCATTTTCTAAACATACATCTACATTGTCAAGCATTCATTCAATATCAATTCCAGTTCCATCATGGCTCTGCAATTCTGTTCACCGTCACCAGTTGCATTATAGCCATTCCTCACACGAAATCGCCACTGTCTCATTTCATTGTGTCGCAGCACTCAAATCTACATCAACACCTCAGTCTCAAGACACTTCCTGCAATAGCACACAACTCCACCAACACATCAGTGCACCAGTTCTCACCTCAAACTTGAGCATACCCCTGTCAGCGTCAGCCTTGCAATGCCTCAAATTCGTTACCAAAGCAAACCCATATCACCAATTCCCTAACTAATTATCTCCATCAACACAGCAAACAATATTGATTCAGCATCACCATTCTATAACCACCTACACTGACATTTCTTTTAGCCTGTAACTCAGCATTGTCACAGCTCTAAACACAAATTCTACAGCTTCTTGACCCTGTGATCCTCTCTTATATGCAGCTCAGCCATTTCCTTCACTTCATACAAACCATTAAGCTCAACCACCACCATTAAATTGCAGCCGCAATACCACTAGAATCCATCTCCATATGCAGCAGCAGCAGTGCCTTCAACCTAGCCTTGAACCACCACTGCAACCACAACACCATCTTCTTCATACCAAAATCCACCAATGCTTCAACTGCATCAACTTCAACTCCCACTCAGAACCAAACATCTAATCCAACCATCTCCTTCTGCCCATCTCAGGTTCAATTCCCATTGTCATCTCAGACCCTTGACCATCTTCAAATTCCGTCTGAATTGCGACCATCGTCTCTCTGAAATCAACAACAACCTTGTCCACGATCTTTGTTCTTCTCAAACCCCCATCGTAATAGCACGAGATTCACACAAACCCTAATCCCCATAAAACCCTAGAAATCAGCAACCTCAGCAACATCTCCCAACTGATTCCTTCTCGGGTTTGAATATAAGCATAAACCCATCTCTTTAATCTTCCATTAGCAGCAACACCATCTTCGTCTCCTGAATTTCTGTGAATGTAGTGAATCCGCCATCTCCTCTATGTTTCAGTCCAATACCCCCAACAACTCAACTCATTTCATCTGCCCAAACCCTCAATCCATTTCTCCATCATTAATTTCATCTCTTTTTGAACTCGGATCCGTGAACCTGAGCTTTTCCATCTCTCAATTTCGTGTTTCTTTTGTGGATTTCACAGATTCTTCTTCTTTGGCTGCAGAGAACAATGGAGAAAAGAGAAAGGGAATTATTTCTCAGGGCTTTAAAAGTGGAACGGCTATTTGCACCCACTGTGCTTGGATACAGCCACCCATTGGCAGCCCCTTAACCTTGGCTGGGCTCCAGATAGCACCCGCCTGTGAAATGCCCGTGACACCCGTTTTGCGCATTTTTCCTCTTCGTTTGCATCAAATGACTCCATTGCACCTAAATACTCAAAATCAAACATAAGATACATAATTCACCCAAAAACTCGCAAAGAAAGCATAAATACTAGATATAAAATTAGGTGTTTTAGACACCTATCAAATTCCCCCACACTTAGACTTTGCTAGTCCTCGAGCAAATCAAACAAAAAAATACAACAACTCCGTGTCGTCGAGGCTACGTAGCACGTATAACAAGCCTTTGAACCCCTAGGTGTCCCTAGTGGACGACTTATAGTCTCGTGAGGGTTTACTAGAGATATACCCACAAAACCTACTTTTCCAACTTAGTAGTTCTCCGTAATGATAGCATCCAACGCGCTAAGAAGACATAGAGATTCTGCACACTAGTCATAAGAAGTTAGACACATAAATGAACACAATCTCATCCTTAAAAGTTGAGAAAGAAATAATCATCCCTTATCGAAAGAAATTCGGGTTCGGAGTGATCGAAAGTCTCGACTCTGCCTCTCAAGAAAGGGTTTTATGATATTGCTCTCAATAATAAATAGCTTTTTATGGGTCACACATGTGTCCAGGTGGGAATAAATAGAGAATCCTGCGACACGTTGAATGGTAGGAAGGTAAAAACCCTCCGAAGTATTTTAAAAACCCACATTTTTTATACATTTTTGAAAACCCATTTTTCTGACGATCTCTAAGAAAGGAAATCAACCACTTAACGAAGGTGGGAATATGCTTACTTACCTCGTTATCCGTTCGATGTGCAGCTAGCACCACTCTCACAGCATCCATAGAAACGTCTTCGGTCTTCAATCGGTGTCTTCATCTTCGTCTTCGGTCTTCAACTCTTGATGATAACTCTTGAACTTCGTAGAATCTTGACAATGTAATTTTTTCCTCTAATTCCTTATTGCTTGAAACTTCTTTGTAGATATTCCTTCTTCCATTGGCTTTATTGAAAGAATACAAAACTAAAAACGAACTATACAAACCCAAAATATAATACAATGCATTTTTCTTGTCTCTCTTTTTTTTTCTTTTTTTTTTTACTTTTTTCTTTTTTTTCATTTTTTTTTTGACAAGAAAATTAAAACAAATACAAAACGAAACAAAACAATAAAACTAGTAATGAACCTAAATTTTTTCTCTTGCCTCTATTTTTTTTTTTTTTGAGACAAGAGAAAGTAAAATACAAATAAAATAAAAATGTAAGTACAAAGGCCATGGTGTAAGTACTTTACCGCTTGATTCTTCACAACTTATATGTCTTGATATCATAAACTTCTCGAACTCTCATCCTTGATAATTTTCACTCTTGTACAATAGTCTTCAACTCGTAAAAATTCTGCTCCTTGTCTTGTTGCTTTACTTGAATCTGAAATCTGCTCATTTCTGTACCGTTGCTTGTAAACCTTCAACGTCTTCAACTTTCCTTTAAATTTGTGATGCTCCTCTTGTTGATGATGATGGTGTTTCTATGGACCTATTGGTGTAGAGAGAGATAAAGTGGATGGTGCTAACTGCGAACAAGATTACAAGTGGTATGTAAGTTAGCAATTCGATGTCACAATCATGGTTGATAAAAATAGCACTCAAGAGATCAAAATAGTGCTTCTATTGGTGGGAGGTTGGGTAGCTCACCATTCTACCCGGAATTTACGTACGGTGACACACACTCTAAAAGCACATATTTAGAGACAGGTACAAAGAATTGAAGGTCGGTGCCTCACATTATGTAACATGGGTAGTCTCCACTATAGGGGATCACTACTCTAATACCGAATTCAGTCTGCACCTTATTTGCCACTGGCATGGTTAAATCCAACTTTAACTCTCATACAATTAAGAAACCCGATCATGTTCTCTGTCATCTCTAAGTTCAGTCACTCTTATGAGAATCTCGATGTAATCTTAGCGACATGTATACTATGTGACTCTAAACTAACCACAAGTTGGAGTTTTCTTATTCACTATTTTACACAAAAGTTGAAAAATTTCAAAAATTTACAATGCAAATGCTTAACCACTCCCCCACACTTAAACTTTACATTGTCCTCAATGTAAATTGAATCGTCCAAAGTAAGTCAAGGTGGGAAATTCTAACAAGATATATGACAAGAAATCAGAAAAAAATAAAAACAAGACACGAAAAACTAAAAACAAGACAAGAAATAAATACAAGACAAGAAATACTCATCCGATGGGTTGCCTCCCATTTAGCGCTTGGTTTAAAGTTGTCAGCCCGACTATCTCCTTGCTTTCTATGACTCCTCCAGAGGGAGTACATCCACAAAGTTAACTCCTTCCACCACTTCGGAAGTGAAATTCTCATAATATGGTTTCAACCGCCCATTAACTTTAAGTTCTTTCCCTGTAGCTATGTATTGATGGTGGATTTTCATTTAAGGTTAAAATTGTAAAAAACCAGAAAATCATGCGCTGACATCTTGTAAAAGATAAATCCATTAATAAGTGTTGGATACTCCTTCACTTTACTAATTCACCTAGAATGGAGCATGTGGCAACAATATCATTCTGTGAATACATGAAATTCATCCAGGTTGGAGCATGTAGCAACAATCCCATATACCCTGTGAATTTATAGCATTATTAATTAATGCCTGAGCAGCCTTGTATTTCCTGTACTCATTATCAGTGCGGCATGACGACTGAGTGTTGCTCCCAGCAGAGCAACACGAACCTCCAAGCATTATAATGAAAGCATGTACGAAATACCCGTACAGGCTGCAACTCTCGGTGTGTTATACTAGCCCGATTGAGAACTCTCGGTGTGTTATACTAGCCCGATTGAGCATCCGGACTGTCCGTATCAGTCTGGATATGATCTCGATCATCCAACCTCACAAGCATGATTGGATGGCCCAGATCAATTCCATAACCCCCAAGCAGGTATGGAATATTCACTGCCGAACCAACGCGGACCCCGCATGGTCGGCCTCCCAAAAATATTGGCATAGCTTGCCAAAAACGTCCAAACCAGAGCGTATGGACGGGAAAACCCTAAATTAGGGTTTGCGGCATATTACATGTGTCGCAAAACAGTCTCAACCATCCATCCTCGCAGGTATAGATGGAGGGTGTAGATGTAGATTCAAAGGGCCCAGAGCATGTCAACACAATCACCGTGGGCCCGCCTACATACCTGAGGACCAACCATGGTTGGTTATCCTAATTCGTACGTCGAATAAAGCATGGTCGCACGGTCGTGAAACCCAAAATTAGGGTTTTGAGCATCACGAGCGTCCATCTTCTCCGACACGAATGGAGGGTCCCAGATTAGATTAAGCAGGCCGGTCATACCAGCATGACCACCGTGGGCCCGTCTATCCCCTCACCTGATCGGCCAAGGCATATCATGCCTGGCTATCCCAAAACGCGCGTCCAAACTTGCGTGGTCACACTTCCCAAATTGCAAACTGATCTCGACCACTCAACTTCACCGGACGATTTGAGTGGCTTAGATCACGTTTTCATGGGACAGTCAGGTATAGGCGTGAACACCAGCCTACCACCTACACTCCAGACCGATCGACCAAGACCAACCAAGAATTGGTTGTCTTGGAACGCGCACCTGAAGATGGCGTGATGTGCGGCTCTTGCGGCACTAGTTTTCTGTCATAAATTGATCTCGACCACTCAACTTCACCGGACGAATTGAGTGGCCCAGATCATACTTTCGTGAGGTAATGGGGTATGGGCGCCTGCACCGTCATGCCGTCTACACGCATGTACGATCGGCCTGGCCAAAATCGTCTCCCAAGCTTGGATTCGACCGAGTTGAAGAATAATGCCTGCGCACCTCTTCAAAACCCTAATTCCATCAACGGTCACAGATGAGTGTCTCAAAGATCATCTCGTCCGTCCAACTTCACCGGCTTGGTTATACAACCCTGGTCAGGAGTTAATTGGTCAGTGAGGCGTCATGGTAATCACCACCCATCACTCTACCACACCATGATGCGATCGCATAAAATACACATGATACTTCACAAGTATCAACTTCCGAATAACGTGATTATTCAATTTAGCATTACATGCTACCTTTTGTGGGTCCCACGATCCACACATTCCAGACATCAATCATGTCACAAACTGGGGGATACATACTGGGGTATTGGTCTGGCGGTTTACAGCGTGCAGCGCGCAAAACGCCATCACAAGAACGTGTTAGGAAGTCATGGACGGTTAGAGATGACAGGAGAAGTGGGCAAGACTGGTCGTGTAACACCAACACACAACTCCACTACTCCATCACTCCACTTCCTCCACTTCCCACGAGAGACGTGAATAAGGCTCAAATAACTTGTATAAATAGGTTCTTCTCCCTATTTTACAAACAAGAAGAAAAACAACACAAGTCCAGACGAGACGGAAACCAAGTGTTAATACAAAACGTATTCAAACACCCAGAGCCTGCTTGCATCAATCGTAAGCCTGCTCACCTTTCTGTTACAAGTCATAAGCAAGCCAACACCTTCACAATCTCAACACCTTCTTCGCTTCCCTCCCTAAGATCAACCTCATCTCCTTCACTTTTTGACCGAAACAAGTCTGGAATCGCCATTTCTTGGTTTAGGCTGGACTTGCACAGATTGATTTCCGAATCTACAAGCACTCACCGCGCAGTGCAATTGTTTAGGGTTTAGATTCATTCCTCATCCACACACCCCATGTAGGATCAGAATATCGCAACACCAATAGAAGAGGACCATCTCCCATTACCATTGCGAGACTTGATGGAGAAGCGGAAGTTCTTGCTAAGACTCAAACGGATATGGCGCCTACTCGAGAAAGATGTACTCACTTTTCTTAAGATATTAGCGATCGATTTCCACAAGACCATGCATGACCCACAGGAGCCCGACAAGGAATACATTCAGCTTGCGGAAAAGATACTTCGGCAGGCGCGGACCTACATGGACACGATCAAGAAGCGACATTAGATATGAGCGGTCTGTCATGGGAGACTCCTACTGTCTAGTGCTGATCCTCACAGCGATCCTCCTCAAGTTAATAGTTTCCCATGAACCGAGGTAGGTGGATCGGGAAGCGTTTTCTCTAGTGGAGCGTTTATGCGAACTTTCACCTCTCGAAGAATCGGCGCGCGAGAGACATTTTGCTGCAATCAACCGAGAGGAAGGTCACAATCATGCCCTACACTGTCCGCACGCATCAAGGATTCGAGTTCAAGACGGACCTTATCTACACGGGATCGTCTTCATTACTCTCAAGGTCTCGGGACATCAAGGCTCTCCCCGGAGCAGGAGTCGTGCAGCCACCACAATGAGCGGACTTCGAGGAAACCAAACCAGCGCATACAGGAGAAGCTCCAGTGGAAAGAGATCGGACAAGTTCGTTGCATCCCACTCCCCCCATGTGGGCGTCAATTCGGGAAGGCAGAGCTTGCATCATTGAGGGCTAATACCCACAGCCAGCATCTTTCTTGGCAGCCATTCTTCTCCATCTTGTGGAAGCCCTGACCCACGTTCACACGAGGAGGAACGAACTTTTATGGCGAGAGTCGTGACCGAAGGAAAACGGTATGCAAACCATGCCATTATGTGTACAGTCTACTCGCTGTGGAATCTCTGACGGCAACGAACCGCAAGAGCAAGTGCTAGATGCTCCACAACGGCTGCAAGATGGCACCAACTCCTGTTGATGAAATTGGAATCGTTGGGTAATCTCCTATGCCTGTCTCCATCGGCTCAACCTTGTGTACGGATAAGCGCACGAAGCTCGTGGAACTTCTCAAGAGTACCGGGACATATTTGCTTGGAGATGTGAAGAAATGGGATGAGAGGTGGTCACCCATCATATACATGTCATGCACATATCAAGTTGGTTAAGCAGGTTGTAGTTCATACAGGAAAATGGATAGATCGGAGTGCCATAGATCTCGGGAGACTTGAGCAGTGCTGCTCAAGCGATCCTCCTCAACCTAACATCGACATGTTAATAGATGCAACCAGCGGACACGGCATGTTCTCCTCCATGGATGGATGTAACGCTCTGACCCAGATAAGGATATACTGAGCATAGCGCAAGTAAGATAGCTTTTGAACTCCTCTGGAAATTTTATTATACCATGCTGCCATTTAGTTTAAAGAATGCCGGTTCAACGTATCAACGCTGCGGCGGTAATCTTCCTTGGAGTCGATACCTCAAGGGAAGATTAAGAGAGCGATCCCACGTCATATCGAGCAAGATCAAGGCGGAGTCACTCTGTCGGGCGGTGGTCGAACAAGATCGGGTGGAAGTCACTTCTGTCAGACAGTGATGGTACTGTCTATCATGCTATATTATTGGAGAATCCGCGCTTTTGGTCATCCTCTGGGCACATTTGAACGCTCATCTACAACAACATATGCCACGATAGAAAGAACGAGGGCTGCCGTGAAAGAGCCTCATAATGTTTGTAGGGGCATATATCTCTGTAGTGATACAACATTGACCCATGCAGCGCGGTTCCTTGAAGCGGCAAGGAAAACCACCAAGATACAACATCATGCGCGTCCATCAACTCCAACTCCGTACCACGTACAAGGCTCCACAATGATGAAACAACGTCCAAGATATTCCATGCACAACAAACCAACAACCACTACGGACAAACCATATAAACCACACTTGAGGGTTGAGCCTCAGCATGAAGTTCCTTCATCGTCGATCAAGGACTTCTTCAACCATGAGAAAGATGGTCAATCAAGAATCATGGATTCGCAAAGATGGTAATCAGAGCGAAGAAGCGACTTCAACGCTCCCTCCGGTGGCTGTGATAGTCTGTTAAAGGCCGCCTCAATGCTCTCTCAGGGACCCACGTGGCCGAGAATCCTGCTTCAACACTCTCTCAGGGACCCACCTCAACGGTCGCTTTTGAAACCACTTTAACATCCTCTCGAGTCTTTTCAACACTCAAGACTACATCAATGTCTGCGCTTTGGTCAAGTTATCTTTTGATGTACTCATTTGCTCAACATCGTCCCATCCATCCTTCATGAGGACCCATCGGGCATGAAAAACCACAAAGTCGATAGGAGGAAGGTTATCTGTGGAACCGGATATTTCATATAGTTGAAGGGCGCAGCTAACAATTCATCATCAATGTTCGGCATATCTTTAGGCGTCAACACCTCTGACTTGGCACCCGCATTATCTCGAGAAGACATCTCGACATGAGTTCTTTTCTACCGTAATGAAATAAAGACAGGAGTTAGAACTTGTATAAAGCGCGTGAGAAGTGTCGCACACCGGCAACACACAACTCACACAATGTATTGGGTCCAAACATCATTCAAGTCCGGTGTTGATCAAGTTTCCAAGTCACGTTATTACTCAAGCTTCAAATCGGTATTGATCAAGTCCCAAGTCGAGAATTGCTCAAGTTTCAAGACCGGTGTTGGTCAGGGACGAGGCTGGTATAAAGGTGACATTCAGTCAGGCATGCGATATGGGACCCACATTCAATCAAGCATATATGGTAAGGACCACATGTTGTTGCCCCATGACCACGGTTCTCTTATGTCGCAGGAATCATGTTCACGAAATTCAAGCCCACGTTCGATCAAGCGGGCGCGATATTTACAGAGCGGGCGCAGCAGATCGAGTCAATTAGGCACATCCCACGATCGAGCGAGCGGGGCAATATCCCCTCGACCTAATCAATAGCCCGATCGGCCAAAGCCGAGCATTCAAGCGGAGCAAGCATGGAGGCGGGCCCTCCCAGCCTTGAGGCATAGCAAGGTCGATCGAGCAGGAAAGACCGACATCATACTAGGGAAACGGCTCTCCTAGATGCCTCTTGAACGTGACATGCTCCAAGGATAGGGATGACCCCGTCTCTCACGGTAACATCTAACTTTGTCTCATAAGTTTTGTCTTTAAGCTTTGTCACCATCTCATGCCTACCCCACAATAGTGTAACCATTACGTGCTAGGCGGGGGACTTAATGTTGATGGTGGATTTTCATTTAAGGTTAAAATTGTAAAAGCCAGAAAAATCATGCGACGACATCTTGTAAAGATAAAGCCATTAATAAGTGTTGAATACTCCCTCACTTTATTAATTCACTAGAATGGAGCATGTGGCAACAATCCCGTGATGAATACATGAAATTCATCGAGGTTGGAGCATGTAGCAGCAATCCCATATGAAACCATGAATTTCTAGCATTATTAATTCTCGGTGCGCAATCGGCCCTTGTATTTCTGTACTCATTCTCGGTGCGGCATGGCGGTGAGTGTTACTCTTACGATTGAGCGGCATGAACCTCAAGCATTATAATGAAACCATATCGAAATACCACAAGCATGGTGACTCTCGGTGTGTTATACTAGCGATTGAGCCACGGCCTCTCGGTGTGTTATACTAGCCCGATTGAGCCACTCTCGGTGTGTTATACTAGCCCGATTGAGCATCGGATGGAATGGCCACGTATTAGTCCAGGATATGATCATGATCATCGACTCCACAAGCATGATTGGATGACCGGATCAATTCCATCACCCCCAGCGGGTATGGAATATCCCGCTGCCGAACCAACGCGGACCCGTGGCGGCCTCCCCCTTTGGCCTGTAGCTTGCCAAAAGCGTCCAAACCAGGCGTATGGGGCGGAAAGCCTAAATTAGGGTTTGCGGCATATTACATGTGTCGCAAAGCGGTCTCAACCATCCATCTTCGCAGGTATAGATGGAGGGTGTAGATGTAATTCAAAGGGCAGAGCATGTCGACACTGATCACCATGTGACCCAGCCTGCATACTGACCAATCGGTCAAAGACCAACCATGGTTGGTCATCCCAGGTCGTCCAGAGGAGCCATGGTCTTACGGCTTTGAAACCAAAAAGTAGGGTTTGAGCATCACGGCGTCCATCTTCTCGGCACGAATGGAGGGTCCAAAGATTAAATCGAGCGAGTCGGTCATGCCGGCATGACCCCATAGTGGACCCATCTATCCCCTCACCGATCGGCAAGGCATATAATGCACAGCAGTTAACCCAAATATGCGCCCAAACTAGCGTGGTCACACCTCCCCAAATCTGGCCATCTTGACCGCTCCAACCGCCGGAAGATTTGGATGGCTTAGATCACGTTTTCATGGGATATTCGGGTATAGGTGTGAACACCAGCCTACCACCTTCACGGTGGTATGATCGGCCAAGGCCGACCAAGATGGGTCATCTTGGGCGCGTGCGCCTTAAAGTGGGCATGACACGCGGTTATCAATTCCTTTACGGTTTTCTATCACAAATTATCTCGACCACTCCTCTTTGTCGGTCAAATTGAGTGTCCCCGGATCATACTTTCGTGACGGTGAGGTATGGCGCCTATACCAGTCATGCTTGTCAACACGCATGTACGGTCGGCACAGCCAAAGTCATATCCAGTGCTTGGATTCGACCAATTTTGAAGATTGATGCTTGCGCACCTCTTTAAAAACCCTAATTTCATTAAGTGCATGAGATGAGTGTCTCAAAGATCATCTCATCGTCCATCTTCACCAAATTGGTTATACAACCACAGTCGAGGAGTTAATTGGTCGGTGAGGCGTCATCCTGTCACTTTACCACACCGGGGATACGTACACATAAAATACACATGATACTTCACAAGTATCAACTTCTGAACTCTTGTGATTATTCAATTTAGCATTACATGCTACCTTTTGTGGATCCCACGATCCCACACTCAAAGACATCAATCATGTCACAAGGGGGGATACATCTTTGGGGTATTGGTGCGGCGGTTTACGGCGTGCGGCGTGCAGCGCGCCATCACAAACGTGTCGGGAAGTCATGGACGTTTAGAGATGACGGGAGAAGTGGGCAAGGCTGGGTCGTATGTAACACCGTTACACACCTCGGCTACTCCATCATTCCACTTCCTCCCACTTCCAGAGAGAGACGTGAATAAGGCTCAAATGACTTGTATAAATAGGTTCTCTTTATTTTCCAGACAAGGAGAAAAATAGGAGACAAGGAGAAAAACAAGAGACGGGTAAGAAAAACAACACAAGTCCAGACAGAGGCGAAACCAAGTGTTAATACACAACGTATTCAAACACCCGAGCCTTCTTGCATCGTAAGCTTTATGCTCACCTTTACGTACAAGTCATAAGCAAGCCAACACCTTCACAATCTCAACACCTTCTTCGCTTCCCTCCCTAAGATCAACCCCATCTCCTTCACTTTGTGGCCGAACAAGTATGGAACGGCCATTTCTTGGTTTAGGTCGGACTTGCTATGATTGATTTCCGAATCTACAAGCACTCACCTTGTGAGCATTTGTTTAGGGTTTAGATTCATTCCTCATCCACACACCCCAAATTACCAAATACGGCATGAATAGTTTTCACCCATAAACACCGGGTCATGGATCTGATCCGCGTTTTTTATCAATACATCTTGTAGTTGCCGGAAATCCTACACTACACCCCTCACTAGATTTTACACAATTAAGTCATTTTATAAGATGAATGATTATGATTTTCTATTGATTGAATACTTGAATCTTTACAATAAGAAATAGAAATGAGTTGAAGAATTACAATCATTCCAAAACTTTCTCTCTCCTCAAGACTTGCTTAACAATTCAAAAGAACCTCTCCTCCAACGGTGACTCGACCCTTTATATAGGGTAGTACAGTGGATGACAGCTAAAATTTGTCCTTTATTTTCGGGAATGGCTTGCGAGATATCGCGAGTGTACAAATATACAATCTCGCGACATCTCTAGAATTTCGTTTAGTCTTCATATCTTCCTCGTATTAAAATTTGTCGTCATTCATTGCGTCATTTATTTTACTTCCATGCGACTCCCTCGCAATGTCGTTATTTATTAATCTCGCGAAGTATCGTTGTCGCGATATTACGATCCTACATCTTGCCTCTTCTCATGTCTTCTCTGCGAAGGAGAGAATGTCATGAAATCAATATTTTGAAATATCATGATCGTTGATTTCCCATCAATTTTAAATCGACAAGATTAGTAAATTCGGGAATATTGTTTACACGTATCTAAAATTTCTCTTTTTTACGGCACATTTAATGTTATCCGAGTTACTCTTTTCTTGTCTATTTAAAGGAGGATTCCTTTTGATAACATTTCTTTTCTTTTACTTCGTCTTCTTCATCGTCTGCAACTTTTCTCTGTGCTTTTCTTCATCGTCTTCTATTTATTATTTTTTTCTTTTATTTCTATGGCATCAAGGTTTGTTAATTTTCTGAATTTGATCATTTTATGATTGATCTCTCTTATTGAAGTTGTTTTATCTTGATCTTGTTCTTCTTTTAACGATTCTTACGCCATTTTTAGCAAAAACAAATCTAGCACCAAGTTCACCATTGTGAATCCCAATGCCTCCCTAGGCTCGCAATTGAAACCCATTTGCTCCAAAAGAAATCTGCGAGTAACAAGGTATTTAAGAAACATTTATTCTCTTAATAACAACAATATTGCCTCTGTTTCTTATTTAGCTTGTGATTCCTTGAGGATGACCAAAATCTGATAAGTCCCCAAGAAGCCTGCCATTCTAAACCGTTGCGCCTTCTGTCCACTTTTCCTACATTCAAACTTACAACTCCTCTGCGATATCCTCACAAAGAAATCTCTACTACTTCTCCCAAAGATAACATTTCTATGCCTAAACTTCTCATAGATCAACTCCCTCATAACGGTCCCAACTGTGAATGAGCCCATTTCTTCTTCCATTGTTAATGCCTCTACCATTCCTCAATAATTAACCCTCCGAGATTTCTTCTTCTCGTGATGTTCCTTTAACAAAAGATGATTCATCTCTTCCTTCTTCTATCAATGTTACTTCCTTCTCACGAGCAAATCCCTCTTACTAAGGAAAATTTAGAAGGAATAGATGTGGCTTTCAAAGTCTATCGAGATATTGTGAACGATGCTAAGAAGACTTACGTCGATCCTATCAAGTCGATATTTGCGAGATTTTGAGCAAACACCTTAGTCTGACAGAGTTTCACAAACATCCTTGGAGCAAAGAAATTACCACTTTGAAGAATGATCTCCAAGCTATGACTGCAAAATGTAATACTCTTCATCTTGAAAATGAAAAACTTCAAAATGTTTCACTGGATCGCGATAACCTTCGCAAGAAGAATGAAGAACTGAAAGGTATACTCTTGCCTCTGTATTTTTTTTTTTTTTTTTTTCTTTTAAGACTCAAGTCTTTGTTAAGCCCTTCAAGCTTTAAACCAAAAGCGAAAAATGGAGATATATCGGTTGGAATCTTGCCCGAAGAACTTCGAATTGATAGAGATGCTTGGATGGAGCAATATAACCAATTAGATAATCTTCATACATATTCTGTTGATCATATAAATAACCTTTCTAAAGAAAATGCTGATTTAGCTCAGAAACAAGACTCATTAAGTAATGACTTATCTCGCCTCTCTTATTCTTTGACCAAAGCTAATTTGGAGTTGGAAACTTTATCAGATGAGAATGGAACTCTTTCTCAAGAGAAGCGAACTCTATTAAACAAGGTGGCGATTTACTCGCAACAATATGATGTTTGTCAAAAATTATGTAAAAGAGCAGAACAATCTCTTTGTTATTTGAGAAACCAACTTGAAGAAGTTATTGCCGAGAAGGATAAAGGCGATTCGGGGTAGAATAACCTTAAGTGTAAAGCAAACCAATTCAAGGATCAATGTTCTAAATTAGAAAAGTCCAACTCTTCCCTTACAAAAGAAAATGCTTTCTTGATTTCCAATGAAAAAAGTTGGCGATCACGTACGAAAGGTTTAATTGGAGATAATTTTGACAATGCCATGGATCATTTTGGAGAATAGTTGTTCAGCTTTAATCCAACATCTTACCTCATGAGAAGGAAGGTAGTCATAGAAGTTGACTGCCTCATCTATTCTTTCTTTATCAAGCCTTCATATTTTTTTTGTTTATATAATTCTTTTATTTTTTGTTTTGCAGATTCGAGAAAAACTTCACTCCTCCATTCTTTGCTTTGAAATCGATTATTCAAGAATTCGCAAAGAGAATGGAATACTCACTTGCTTCTCTTGCCCGTTCTCGCGATAGAGGCGAGAAAGAAAATTCGACTATATGCGTGATTTGTAAAGATATAGAGTAAAAATCAGAGAAAGCACTTCTTCGCCAATTTCATCTTAAAGTAGAAGTTGTTGTGAATAACATTTTACTATCTAAATCTCTTGATCCTGTGTCTGTTGAACCTCACGGAAGTAAGTGATGATGAAGTTCTGATTCTCGATAGCGATCTTGATTATATTAGTGGCGAAGAACTCGGAAATGAAGAAACCATCTCTCCATAATAAAACTATCAATGATGATGCTGCGAATAAAAGCATTAATGAAGAAGGATTTCTTTGGAGATATATTAGCTAGCGAAAACATAGATGAAGTCATTTGAAGAAAACCCAACATCTCCGTCTAGTGAAAAAGCTACAATTTGAGAAATGATTTTCTCTTGTAATCTTTGTTCTCATACTTTTGCTCCTTTATGTACTTCAATCATCTTTTTTGACGTATGTACTCGTTTGCGTTATTCTTCTTTCTTTCAACATATATAATTTTTGGTATTTAATGATTCTTTATTCCATTATCTTCATTTATCTTTGAAATTCCTTTGTTGCGACAAGATCGCGAGGATGTCTTTACATTTTCATGTATTGACCCATTGATCTTGCCTTATCATTGTTTTTGTGTGGTCTTATTTTGCCTTCCTAGTTAAAGGTCTTATTTTTACACCTCATTTTGCATCAATACGACGGAGGTTTAAATGTTCTTGCGAACGTAAAATCCCATGGCATTGACGTCTTGCGACAAGATCGCAGGACGTCTTTACACTTTCATGTAATGACCCATTAATCTTGTCTTATCATTTCTTTAATATTTTTGCCTCTGCAGGATATTTCATTTGCGATAATATGACAGGCCTAAATGTTCTTGCGAATATAAAGCCCCATGACATTGCCGTCTTGTGACACTTATCAGCTCCCTAATGGAGGGTGCCGCCCTTATCATATCCCTGGTTGCCCCTTCAAGGAGGCGTACATCGGTCATACAAGACTAGCTCCTCCCATCCGGTCTTAACAAGAACCAGTTTTTTTCGCAGTCTCTTATCCCTTATACCTATTGGGTTTATGGTTACTGTTGCACCTAAGTGGAGTTTTCTTCGAGTGCAACATATGCTAAGACTTGCCAAGAATGGCGAGACACTTCAAATGCCCCCGGGCACTCTTGGCTCAACCGTGTACCCCCGGCGCCTTGAGCATACAGCGACTCCTTGGAAGAGACCCTCGGGCGTCCAACCGGGTATAACCTATATATATAGTTGGAAATCCAAGGTATCTCTCCAGGATAGGCTTTCATGGGCCCCAAATCTCCATGACTCAGGTTCCGGGAGCGGTGTAACCTTTTCGGCTGAGCCATGTCAAGAGATACCCCCTTATATGACGCACTTTAGGTCTTACATTTGCCTCTTGCGAAATATCATTCGCGAACTAGGGTGTACGCCATAAAGGTTTGTCCCATTCACTCACTCATTCATTTTTGACAATTCGTTCAATCATTCATTTTTGATAAATATTTGTCAATTCATTTGCGAGATATTCGCATTCTTTCTTGATCTCGCAATCTCTTTGTCGCGGGAACATTTCATATCATTTCATTCATTTAACAACGAATTTATTCTTTCTTTTCCATCTTCTATGGGTAATATTTCTTGAGATATAATCTATTCCATGGTCTACCCAATCTCTGGCCTACATCCTTGCCTTACGGATCCATTAATATATTGCCTTTTGTTCCAACTATCTCCTTAATGATATAAGGTCCATCCCACTTTTTCGCTAACTTGCCACCACTTTTCTGATATATTGGTGTTTCTCGCAACACCATATCACTGGTTGAAAAACTTCGCGTGTTTTTGGCGTTTGTTATATTCTCGGCCAATCTTCGATAATTCTCCATATGTTGTAATGCTCTTTCTATTTTCTTCTAACTCATCTAATTTCACTAAAATGTTACCCGCACTAAGATTTTCTCCCAAGCTTCTCTTTTTGTTGTTGGAATAACAACCTCTGTGGAATACGGCTTGACACCATAGGTTAGACAAAACGGTGACATCCCCGTAGCTAATCGCCTTGTTGTATTATAAGCCCATACCGCATTATGCACTTGCTCACACCATGCCTTATTATGCCCTTCTAGTTTTTCTTCAATATATCGTGATTGTTTTGTTGTTGCTTACTTTTGTCCATTGGCTTGCGGGTATAAAGGAGTTGATTTTCCACATTTTATTTGAAATGCATTAAGCAATAATTCTATATTTTGTCCCTCAAAGCTGTTTCCCATTGTCGGATACCAACTGCTTGTTGGAATTCCAAATCTGCATATTATATTTTCGAATATGAAAGTAAAAATATCTTTGTCGCGAATGTGTTGTAAAAGCTTTTACTTACGCCCACTTTGTGAAATAATGCATTGCGACAATCAAATATCTCATTTCCCACATTGCACTGGTAGAAATGGTCCTACAATGTCTAATCCCCACTTTCCAAAAGGCCATACACTTGTTGAAGAAGTTAATGGTGCACTGGTGCATGTATTTTCTTTCCATGCCTTTGACAATCTTCGCAACGTTTTGATATTTGCCTCGCGTCTTCATGCATATATGGCCAATAATAGCCTTGCATTTCGCCTTATGTGATAAAGATCTTCCGCCACTATGATTGCCGGCATCCCCCTTTGTGTAGCATTTTTAACTCTTTGCTTCTCCTTCCTTTTGTGTTAAACATCGAGAGAGGGTCCATTAAAGGATCTTCGGTACAACACTCAGTCTCTTAATTCATAATTTGTTGCACGGCTTTTTAATTTATGCATTTCTAACCTATTTCTTGGTGTTTCTCCTTTCATTAGATAAGCATGAAGTTTGTCCTCCAATCCTCGCAATGGGATCTTTGTGCTTCCTCTTTATGAGCATTACCTCTCCTTCTTCCTCTTCCTCTTTGTTGATTGATGGTGATTGAAGTGTACGTATTTTTATACATCTGTGAGATGGATCTGTCATCATACTAGATATAAAAGCAAAAGCTTCTGTGAGTCTATTGTCTTTTCTTGATATGTGTCTCCATTTTATTTTGGTATCTTCGCTGACAATTCGTCAACCAGCTTTTGTACTTTTTCAAGGATGCTTCATTTGTAGTATACTCTTCTTTTATCGGCGAATAGCTAGCGAGAATCACTAGTAATTCTTACGTTCTCAATTTCATTTCTATTGCAAATCATAAAGCATGTATTATAGCTTCATACTCTGTTTCATTGTTAGTAGATGCAAACTCCAATCTTGAATGAAAAAGCCATTTATTGCCATGCTGGCGAAATTATAATGATCCCAATTCCATTACCTTCTCTATTTGATGATCCATCTACCAATATTTCCCATCTATTTGGCTCTGTTAATAAATCCCTTGGATTTCCATGTTCTTCTTCTATATCCATCATCTCTTCCATTTGCCTCATCTTCTTCCAATGGAAATTTCGCTAAAAAATCCGCTACGACTTGCGATTTTGGTGAGGATAACACTTCATATTTGAGTTTACAATGACTCACTTGAGCATTCCACCTTTCAACTCTTCTGATCTTTTGAATTTTTCATCACCGACTCAATTGGTACTTTTGTCATTACCTTTAGGTGTGTGCTTCAAAATAGATGCGAAGTTTAAATGTTGCGTAAACTAATGCCAAGATTAAGTTTTCAATTTTTGAATAATTTTTCTCTCTGACATTGAATGTTTTACCGATGTAATAGATTGGTTTTTCCACCCCTACGTCCATTTAATATCGCACTTAGTGCATGCGAGGTTGTCAAGGTAAATTAGTAACTCCTCCCTTCTTCTCGCTTTTTGTAATATTGAAATATCCATTAAATGTTCTTTTATCCCTTGCAATGCTTTTCACATTCATCCGTCCACCTAAATTTCGTTTCCCTTTTTAAGTATGTTGAAAAAATGTTTGCACTTATCGAGATGATCTCATGATGAATCTTCCTAGCGAAGCTAATAATCCATTTAATTTTTGCACATCCTTCCTTCATTGTTGGTGTCGGCATGTCGCGGTGCTTGTACCTTCTTGGATCAACTTGTATTCCTTCTTTTGATACAATGTATCCTAAGAACTTTCAGATGCCACCCCAAAGTACATTTTGGATTTACTTTGATGTTGAAATGTCTCATTTGTTCGAAAATTTCCTTCAAATCTCGCACATGATCTTTTGCCTTTTGCTTTTTATTAACATGTCATCCACGTATACATCTAGTGTTTTATGTATCCATTGTTCGAACACTTTCTCCACCATCCTTTGATACGTCACCGGAATTTCGCAATCCGAATGGCATTTTTGTGTAACAAGTATAATCCTCTTGGGGCGAAAAAGGCGGTATGTTCTTGGTCTTCTTCGTGAGAGGGATTTGATTGTATCCCTTATATCCATCCGGGGAAGATATCCTTTCATTTCCTGCTGCGATTCAACCATCTGCGGAATATACAGTAAGGGAAAACTATCTTTTGGACAAGCTTTGTTTAAATCGGTGAAATCTATGCAAATTCTTATTCCTTTTTTCTTCTCGGGACTACGACCATATTCTCTATCCATTCGGGGTATTTTGCTTGCCTAATAATGCCGCATCAAGCATCTTACGCAACTCTTCTTCTATTTGAGGATGATATCTTTGTCGCGATCTTTCTAATTCTTTGTTTGAATGGTCTAGCATTTTTATCAATCTCTAATTTATGACACGCTCTGAGATGGATCTATTCCGGGCATCTCATCCATATCCCATGCGAAGATATCTTTATAATCTCGTAACAAATCAACGGTCTTTCTTTCTTCATCTGCTTCCATTTAGTTCCAATTTTTAACATCTTGGGTTCTTCTTCAGGTTCCAATATTCACTTCCTTTGTTGGTTCTGCCGCAACGTAGCTAGCCTTACGTTTCTCCATGGGCGTTGGCCCTCTTATTTCCTTTGCGAGATCACTCTCTTCACCACATATTCATTTTCCTTCTTAGCTCTTATCATATATGTTCTAAATTCTTCTTCCTTTTTGCTGCTTTTGCCATCTTCTTGCGATCTTTTCGCCTCTTCCTGTATTCTTCATAATGTTTTACTTCGATTTGATGATACACTCTTCCTTTATCGATATCTCCTCTAATTTCGCCAATTCCACTCGGCATGGGAAATCTGATACATTGATGAAATGTTGATGCTACAGATTTTATTACGTGTATCCATGGCTTTCCCAACAGTATGTTATACGGTGATTCCATATCTACCACATATAACGTCACATTTGTTTCAATTTCTCCCAACAAAATTCGTATCTTTATTTCTCCTTTAGGTTTTGTTATTGATTTGCCAAAACCATAGATATGACATGTTGTCAAGTCATTTCTTCATCTTTGTACCCAAATTTTTTATATGCATGATAAAACATTATATTCTTGAACTCCTGTATCCACTAAAGTTCTATTTATTGCCCATTCTTCCATTGTTTTTGTTAATTTTTCTTCTTCTTTGCTGGCACTTATCGTAATCACTAGTGGAGATGTGTGATTTAAATTCTCTCCTGACATCTCTGTTGCTGTGAATATAATTCTCTGTTTTTCCCACTCTTTCAAGGGTGACACCTTCTCTCGTTGTTATAATTTTCTTTCCTTCAAAATCTCTTTATGTATTCTTCCTTTGATACTTTCATGAAATTTATTAACCATTGATTTTGAAATCATATTACATTCCAATTCTTCATTACCCTCTCTGATTCTAATTTTCTTCAATTTATCCATCATACTCTTGATTTTTACCACTTTAATGACAATATCAATCTCTTATCTTCAATCTCTCCCTGTTTCTAGCGCCAATATGTAGTTGCAGGAAATCCTACACTACACCCCTCACTAGATTTTACACAATTAAGTCATTTTATAAGATGAATGATTATGATTTCTATTGATTGAATAATTGAATCTTTACAATAAGAAATAGAAATGAGTTGAAGAATTACAATCATTCCAAAACTTTCTCTCTCCTCAAGACTTGCTTAACAATTCAAAAAGAACTCTCCTCCAACAGAATGACTCGACCCTTTATATAGGGTAGTACACGGTGGATGAATGACTAATTTGTCCTTTATTTTCGGGAATGGCTTGCGAGATATCGCGAGTGTACAAATATACAATCTCGTGACATCTCTAAATTTATTGAGTCTTCATATCTTCCTCGTATTTCGTGTCGTCATTCATTCGTCATTTATTTTACTTCCCTACGACTCCCTCACAATGTCGTTATTTATTAATCTCGCGAAGTATCGTTGTCGCGATATTCTGATCCTACACATCTCAGCCATTAAAAATGACAACATCCAATGGTCATAAGGGGCTGTGACAAACTCTGTCAAACTAAACCTGTTACCCGATCCCTTCCCTTTAACAATCTGAAATCTAAAAGCCAAAGACGATTATCGGTCACAATTAGGACAACACTGGTGCGGACATGATGACGACTTACGAGGACCCAATGCGATGCGGACACGCATAAATTCTCAAAAAAATAGGACGTGGACATGTTATGAAATTAGTAATATTTCCCACTAAATTTTATACGTTATGGATATAATTTCTCAACAATGTTAATAAATTGTTCATAAATTTGTTAATAAATTTGTGTAAAAATAAACATGCATACTAATGAAAGAATACGTATATAAAAATTTCAGATACCATTAGTATATACTTTATATTAAAAATAGTGTGTGATATATACGTGTGATGTTGCGGTGTGTATGTCACGGAGATGCGGTATCTAAATATCGGAAGCGAGTTGGACACACACATGACTATTTTAGACATGCACGTGCTAGGTAGGTTGCAATACTGTTAAAAATAAGGAACAATAGTTTTGTTCTCTACTTACGTGGTTAAAGAAATATTATGCAAGTGTTCATGCTCAAGAAAATCGCGAAAAATATTTTCGTGACCATTTTCCAAACTTTGTTTAGTAATTGAACTATTTCGTTGGAATAAAAGGTTTTCCCTATTTCCATCTCCAATTGATTTTTCCCTATGTACCACTCATTAAAAGTCAAATTAAGACTTTTGCTTGTCTTCTTGTCCATGAACCCCTCTTTTCCGTTAAACAAAACTAAAAAGGATCAAATAAACCCTAATTTAGATTCCAATTGATTATTATAATTCTATAGGTAATTAATCAGTAACCATTATTATGGAATATCCATTAATGAAGATCTAGAGAAAGTGTTTCAATAGGGATATGTTAATTTGATTGGATCCCATTTTATGAGCAAGGTTTAGAGTTGATTAATTAACTTAATTAATCACAGAAACATGATAATCTTAATAATTTGACCATCTAATGGCAGTAACAGTGCCAATTGCTCTTGAACTAGTCGTGTATGTGCGAATATGCTAAGCAAATCACGCGAATGTGCTATGCAAATCACACCGTTTAGGGTTTACTTCAAATCATCCTAAAAGATAGAAACAGATGCTAAAAGATAATGAGGAGGGATCCCCTCACACTTTTATTATCACACTATCTCACACGTTTACGTCATTTTTGCGAATTGAAACCAAACCGTAACGAATTTGAAACTAATACTTTGGGGATATGTTACTATTACATAGCTCTACTTTATTACCGAAAATGAGTGTATTCCGAGACGTATAACACCACCATCTATTACTTTGAAAATGAGCCGTTGAAGATCTACGGATTTCTGGCCGTTAAAATTATGACCCGGTAAATGTGAGGTTTTATATTTCGGAATGTGCTCATTTTTGGTAGGCATGTAGAACTTAGTAAGGGGGACATATCCTCAAAATATTAGCTTCAAATCCATTACGGTCGGTTTATATTCGGAAAAATGACGTCCAACGTGTGAGATAGTGTGAGAATAGAAGTGTGAAGGGATCCTTCCTCAAAGATAATCCTAAAAGATATTAACATATGCTACGGTTAATAGCACATGCTTCCAAATCAGTTTATGATTCATTCGGTCCCGTGTAAATCAAGAAAATATGATTCAATAGGTCCCATTGTAAATCACAATATTTGTTCAAACTATTCATTAAGTAATACTCCAATATCACACACCAATTTTAACAATATCACACGCCAATTTTTTTTCCTTCTCTATTTTCACCGAAGGTGGTGATAATCATGGAGATGGAGTAGAAGAGATAGTGGTTGATAGTGGAGATGAAGATGGATACTCAATCTGTCACCTAATATTTTTTTTGGTCAGTTTTAGGGAGATTTTATTTTTGGGTGTGAAAAATCAAGAGATAGGATTTAGGATATATGAAATTTGAAATGGATGGTCCTTAGGATAATTGGGGATAGGAATTATGGGGATGGGAAATAGGAAAATGGGGATGGGAAATAGGGAAAACCGAATAAAACAAGCTCATTTACTAAAACATATACAAAAAGTTTTTCCTTTTTATTTATCGAGTTTTAACAGCGTTATTAGGGGCAGTTTTCAATTCAAATGTTTCTACTTTTCGATAGAATCTGCGGCTATTCTATTATTTTTATTTTTTTGAAGCATCCATTTTATTAAAGAAGATTAGAATACGATTTGACGTGGGTATGTGGTGTCCACGGAGTCATGGAATACAATTTAACTGATAAAAGACGGGATTGCCTTGTCCCGAATTTTGTATAAAAATTCCACAATTGACTTCCATCTCGCTACATGGTTGGCCAAGCCATCTGATGCTTGATTGCCTTGTCGTATTCTATTATTTACTTCATCAATCATCCCTGAGATGTGACGCGACTATTCTATTGTGAGTTGGGTATACCATTTAGAGTTTGATTATTTTTTTAATAAATAAACCAAGTTCTAAAACTGAGGTTGTCGGACACCATAAACAAAATACAATGTGACTGACTGCAAACCACTTTCATACCAGATCAAGAGACGCATCTCAAATAACATAATCTCGATCAACAGACGGATAACGGAATCACAAGTGACCATTAACATCAGCGGTAACTGCCTACATACGGAAGAACTTGGATTATTAAAGCATGATCCACAACCCCAAATCAAATTATATGACAACCACCTACTACTAAGATGGAGTTTTGGAAGATGGATGACTTGAATCTTTTCCGATCGAAAAGTAGTAAAATCGTGGGATAAATCGTCAGAGCTCTTGTACTTGTCGGAGAAGATGATCATCAAACTTGGAGTGAAAACGTCGAACATATGGATACCCCAAATATAAGAATATAATTATTATTATTTTCGAAATGAAAAGGTTGTATTAAGAAGAAAAAAACAGGCGAGGCCTGTTGAAAATAGTTACAGAGTCAGCCTCAATTGCTAGAGAACTACAAGTGCAAAACAGTTTCCTTGTGATGAAGCACTGAGTTTGCATCCACAAATTTAAATACACCTGAATCGCAATTCCACGTTACTAGAGTTTGTTTAACCAAGATGATAATCTCCTCCACTGACCTCCATTTATTCCCAAACACTCTATTATTTCGTTCATTTCAAATGTTCCACACTATGGCGTAATGGATTATATCCCATAATATTTTGCATCTTCCCTTAAGCACATTCCAATCCCATGTAATGAAAAGTTGTTGAATAGATGACGGCAGAGGCCATGAGATGTGAAAGGATTTAATGAAATAATCCCATACCTGGAATGAGTAGGAGCAATGAATTAACATATGGTCAACTGTCACTTGTTCACAGTTGCAAAAAACACACGTATCTGAATCCAGCTGAACTCCTCGTTGTTGAAGCATGGTTCTTGTCGGAATAGAATCATTGAAATTTGCCCATAATAAGAAGCTTACTTTGTTAGAGCAGTTCCTATGGACTCAACAAATCAAAGATTTGTTCATTTTGATCCCACTATGGACTCAACAAACATGAAAAACGGATGAGCAAACCAATAAATTTGTTGGTTTGTTGAGTGAGATGGAAGAACAGGCGCACGTTGGATGGAAGGCCGGGCGATAGAAGAAAAAACACGGAGTTGGAAGGAAAAACGCTGGAATTGGAAGGAAAAACACCCCTTGGTTTTCTCTCTCCAAAACTCGGTTGTTATATTTAGGTTTTATTTTTTTATTATTTATTTTATTAGTTAAATAATCAGTGGGACCAAACTCTTATTAGTTTATATTAATAAAGTCACTAGTGGGACCCAACTCTTATTAGTTTGTATTAATAAAATCACTAGTGGGACCCTAAAATATCAGATTTGTTCATTTTGCCTTGGTTTCCCATAGTGCAAAAACGTGTTTGTTCATCAACGTGGCTCAACGAAACAAAGTTTTTGTTGATTGCCATAGGAATTGCCCTTAGGAACTCCCTTAACCAAAGAAATTTGTTGTAGCTGCAATCCTCATCAGTACCTTCTAGAGCTGTATAACAAGTTTTGGGGCTAAAGTTCTCAACAAACTTTCTCTTCATCCTCGGCATCTACAAGCACAAGTACGTTACCTAAATCTCTCTTGAGTAAATCCCACTTCATTTGCTCATTTTGATTCAAATTTGTTTTGAAATCACCTTCTCATCTTCCACTGGTAATCATCTCGGCAATGGAAGCTTGTTTATTCATGCACGCCTTAAATATAATTGAAAACATGTCTTCTATACAGCCCCTATCAACCCTATGATCATGCCAAAACCGGATGCTTTTGCCATTATTAATTTTTTTAGTTACGAAACTCTGCAGTTCAGGTACAATTGTCGTAACATTCCATCATAAGCTCCTACCTTTAACAGTAGAATCATTTGCTGGAAATGCAATTTCGTTGTTCACCTTACACTTTTGTTGAGCAATCTTCCTCCACAGTGCACCTTTTTGAGTCGAGCACCTCCAAACCCACTTAGCGAGAAGGGATCTATTAGTTAGTCTTAGATTCTTAACACCTATCCCTCCATTCTATTTAGAAGTGCTTACCTTGGTCAAATTCACCCAAGACATCTTATTTTTTCCTTCAACAGCACCCCAAAGAAAGTTTCCCATGAGTTTTATCATTCGTTTTCTATACTCACCAATAGATGAAAGAGAGAAAAAAATATCTTGGTCGCCTTGAAAGACAACCCTTTATAAGTGATAATCTTCCGCCTTGTTAAGAAATTTCTTCTTCCATGAAGCAAGCCTTGTCTCCATTCTTTCTAAGACAGATTTCCAAATAGAAGTGCTTGTGGAGCAAGCACCAATTGGAAGACCTAAGTACTTAATAGGCAGTACTTCAGTTTTGTAGCCCAACTCCTTGGCTAAATAGGAGATAACATGATCATCCCCTACACTTACCATGGCACTGTTTTTCTAAATTCAATCTCATACATCCAATTGCTCAAAGATAGTGAGAATGACAAAAAGTATAGTTACATCCCCTTTTTTCGCATCAATGAAAATGAAGGTATCATCCGTAAATTGAAGGTGTGATATTACTCACCCGTATCTGCAACTTGAAAACCATGAAGTTGGCCTCTATGAATAGCGTCATCCATGAGTTTTGAGAGCACCTCCACCACTAGCAAAAAAAAGATACCGTGAAATAGAATCACTTTTCTTAAACCTCAGATGGCTTAAATTTTTCCGTAGAAGATCCATTAACCAGAACATATAGGTGCACAGAAGAAATGCAGCATTGCATCCATGAAATCCATTTAGAGCCAAAACCATGTCTATTGAGAATGTTAAAAAGAGCACTCCAATTAACATTGTTGAAATCTTTATCCATGTCAATTTTACAAATATACCTGGCTTCTTAGATTTTATCCTGCTATTGACGCACTCATTTGCAATGAGAACTCCATCCGAGTAATTTTCTTATCTTTAATGAAAGCACCTTAGTCAGAAATAAGACTCGACATGACTACCTTAAGTCTTTCCACAAGAACCGTAGATAAAATCTTATATGCACTGCTGATGAGACTTAAAGGTCTGAAATCTTTTGGTGTACAAGAATCCTCTTTTTTGGGTATTAAAGTGATGAAAGAACATTTAAGCCTCCAATTCATAGACCCATACCTGTGAAAATCATTAAGCATACTCATAAAGTACGCTTTGATAATACTCCAACAACATTTGTAGAACTATGCCGAAAAACCCATCCGGTCCCGGAAATTTGTTATATCACATCTTCTTGATTACCTCCCAGACCTCTTCTTCAGTAAAGTTTTTTTCCAACCACACCTTCCTATCATCATCGATCTTAGCAAAGTGAAGAGTATCCAAAGAAATAATAGAGTTGTTATGAGAGGAAAACAAATTAACATAATAGTTTCTGACTTCTTCCTTTATCACCTTCTGGTCGAAGCAATCCACCTTATCTATCTGAAGCGTAGCAATAGTATTTCTCTTCTTTCTAGCACTAGCAATTCCGTGAAAATAGATAATGTTTGCATCCCCCATCTGAACCCATTTTTCTTCGCTCTAAGTTGTCATTTCCTAGCTTCCAAAGTCTCAACGTTTTTTAACTTGAGTTTGCTTCGAAGCCTAGTCTCGTACTGCTCGGGCAGTAAAAATCTCCTTGCTCTTCTAATAAGTTCAACTCACTTATTTTATCTTCTCCCTCCTCACAGACCCAAACTCATTCAATCCCCAAGGTTTAATGAAAACTTCAGGTTTTGTAACTTAAGGAAAAAGACAAAACTTGAACTGCCCGAAAACTCCATAGTATGCCACCAAATCTTCACATTACGAAAATCTTCATATTACCCTCTCTGTAAGAATACCATTACAGAGAGGGTCACAATATCCAAATAATAAAGAAATAAAACAAACCAACAAATCCTGAAATTAGATCTAGCCGAAATAAGACGACATCTAAGTAGAACAGATAAATAAAAACACTCTAATACATGAAAACCGCATTAGACTAAAACCAATCACCACTGAAATCAAAGAAAATGACGGTACTGCTTAGATTTGATGGAGATGATGTAGCTGCTTAGATTTATTCATAGACCATAAATGAAGATGATGGTGTGCTTTGATTTTTTTTCTTTTTGAAAGTTCACAAACCAAACCTTGCACAAATAGCTACAGATCCACAGATCCATAAGAAACAAATCCATACAAACTGCAAGAGCATCATCGAAATACAACCTAGTATATAAATAAACTTTATTAGAAATACTGAAGTAGTGAAACACCTCCTTGAGCAAAGAAGATTCAAACAGAAAAAGTTTTCGTCGAGAAGGTGAAGAAAAGCGGGGAAAATTTAGATAAATATTACAAATTTTGTAGAAAAAAAACACAAGCTTTTTTTTTCACATAAGAAGAGTTTTTACACATATTCTCATATCACACGGATAAGAGATCGTAAATACTTCCTACCATTATATTATAGCCAGTGTCCTTTTTTATTTTTATTTTCTTTTTCCATTTAAATCCTAGTTAGCAATTCAGCGTACTAAGATAATTCGAGACCGAAGTTCGAGTATTATTCGTCTCGGCAAAATGTTATTTGGTCCACTAGTTGATCAATCATTCTTCGCTTGGGGATTTTTTGGAACTTTGGTGGCATTTTTTAGAGATATAAACTCGTCATGGTGTTGTAATATATGCAATACAATCAACAAAGAACATATGGTTCAATATTTAGTGTTTGAATCTCTTACAAGGGATTTGTGTAAAAAAAACGGGAAAGAAAAAGAATCATTGAAATAGGAATAAAATTAATCGCCCGTATTAATTATTCATGTATGTGAATAGTAGAGTATCAAAATACGTGATTTCGGTTGAGGTTGGATTACAAATTTTTCAGTAGTATAGAGTTCCTGATGAATTTTATTTAAGATATAATATATGATGAACTTTCTTTATGAAAGTGGGGATAATTCATAAGTTAACATCGGAAAAAACAAATGTAGAAAAACATCAACATTAATACATATTCTTAATTGTGTGAAAAATACCCGAACGATTGCTATAACAAGAAAAAATAGAGTAAAGTTTTCTTTCAATACTATTTCTAACATAAGGAAACTCGACATTTGTGTTCACTCTTTATCCCATTCCCTACATATCTACTTAAATTAAAATTAAAATTTTATAAATAAGGTCACAATAATTTAGTTCACACGAGAAAACCATTAAAAATTGTGCTATATGTAATTCCAATGTTGACATCTTACTCGTCAAGTTTTTTTTTTTTTTAAGTTTTTCCTTTCTTCTATCGGTTTTACAATTAGATATTGGACATTGCATGTTTGCAATACATAGATGAATGATCTAGATTTTACTATAGGGGTATCAAAATGCAGTTTCTTTCTTCTTCTTCTTTTTTTTTTCCCGAAAAAGAGGCAAGCCTCAAATATAATTATTACATTTCCCCAATTAGAGATTGGCAGCGATTATAAGACTGACATGGAAGCTTCCAACAGTTTTTATGGTTTCAAACAGACAATAAGGATAGTCAAAACACTTGACAACATAGTTACATGACCAATTCTGAAGAAGGTTTCCTACCTTTTATAACCGATTTGAAGGTAACATAACTTAAATCGGTTTTTACATGGTCTAAATTGGATCAAAAGTAACACATCCAACCCAGATAACAAAACTATAATCAATAGAATTCTTACGATCCATTAATCCAACCATTTCTCAATGATTTTTTCTAAATCATATCGATGACAGGTATAAAGGGATCCAAAACCCAACCCACAAGCCAGTAATTTTGTCATAATAATAATAACACAGATAACCGGTATAACTTAAATCGGTTTTCATGGAACGAAATCTGTCGAGATCGTTTTGGATCTTCATCAAACCCTGTCTTCTAGAACTGTTTGTTGTTGGTGTCTTATATGTCTTTGTAGTAGCTTCTGTCCGTGTCTTTGAAAAATCTTATTGTTGATGGTGATTAAATTAAAATCAGAGTCATGTAGCATGATGATGATACCGCAAGGGAAAACTTTGATATTGTTGTTGGTTGAATATTTATTAAAGACTCCTTTGTTGCAAGAGTGCTAGATAGAAAAATCGACAAGAACTAGAATGAGATATTGATGAAACTTTCAAATCCTAGTTAGGAAATATCACATTTTCAATAAAATTTTTACAAATTCTAAAACACAACGAAAAACTAAAATTAAACTAAAAGCATAAACCTAGGGTAAAACAACAAAAAGAACTTGAGCTAAAAATCTATGACGGCCAAGGAAGATGAGGAAAAACCGATGAAGATTAGAAACCCAAGAGGAAATACTTAAAACTAAACTTAATAATCAACTAAAAAAACGAGATTCAAGTGAAGAAAATACCAACTAAAATGGAATCTAAAACAAATTTAATTCAAATCCAAAACACAAATAAAATCCCCCAAACAAATCAGAAAGAGTAAACAAGAGTATAGGAAAAATGCTCAAACTATTAAGATTTCGGACTTCAAAGAGTTTTTGAAGAAATATAGTGTTTTTTTAAGTTCTTAGTTCTTACTGGTATCAAATTACACTAGAATACACCATATCCATATAAAAATCATCATAATCATAAAATTTATTGGATTGGTATACCCTTGTAAATTACTATCACGTAGTAATCTAGTACGACTCAAAGTCATTCCTATGTAATGACAAATTATCGATTCAAAGGAGGTCATAGAGAACTCAAAAGTGTAATGGTTATTCTTATTTTTGAAAAGGGACAAGCCTCAAACTTTAACATTGATAATACCTCGATTTAGAATCGAAAAGGTTACGTACTTGACCATATGGTTTTTAACAATCTTAAAGTAATACATCAAACAACATACACTATTACAACACTTAACAATAGTTACAAAACTTCATCATAAGAGGAAATCTAACCATGTCATACTGATTCATTTGTAACAAAATTGGTTTAAATGACCTAATTTGGTTTATGAGTAACACTTTCAAAGAACTTAAAAAGTCCACTGATATGAGAATTGTTATGATCCACAACCATTTTTCAAGGGTTTTATCATAATCATGGTGAAAAGGATATGATAGGGTTCATAGGTCCAACCATTCACCAATAAACTTTGCAAAAATAAAGTAACATAGTGACAAAATTGATATAAGTTATTTATGTCTATATATAGCTAGTTATGTACTCTTTAACTCAAATATAGATATACGAGCAAAATTGATTTTTTTATTTTTTTTTATTTTTTTTAAGCATGAAGTTTATTAACTACTAGGAGATTGTTACACGAGGGTACATAATACCCCATCAATTACAATTATATTGGTAATTAGATTAGTAAGTCGTGAATCTATATCAACATGATATTGGAGCAGAATAGCGACCTTCAAATTGGAGTTGCATCGAGAGGGAATGTTAGTGTCGAAGGTCTAAAGGCCCTCGGTTAATGGTTTCCACCGAGAAAAGTTGTACGTTTGGTGGACACATCAAAGTATCCACAAGAACTTTGATGGTGGTAGAGGTTTTGACTTAATTGAGTGAAGTTGCTAGCCAAGCATTTGTATCTTGTTCTTTGTAGTGAATTGCCCTTGTGAAACTGTCTACTTCTTCGATTTTCGCCTTGATCCATCACTTCAAAAAGAGTCTTTATCTTTGCTTGTGTCTTGAAGTAGAATTAGGCCTCGATCTAGAAGTGATCTAGAAGGAATAGTGATAAAAGTACTAATAATGCTATTACATGGTTACAAAAAAGTTTGAAAATATAGATGGAAGAGGAATTACAGACTCAACTAGATCAAGCTAAGGTACTTCAACTAGAAAGTGGAATACATATTTCCTTGAAATGTAAAATGCAAAAACAGTTACGTATTAGTGATACAGCTACTAGAACCCTTAACCATGTTATACTTGAAACAAAACTAGCTAATACAAAAATAAAAGGCTAATACACTTTAGATATAATTCAGTTACTAAAGTTTGGATTAATCCACCGGCCCATAAAGATGCCACTTAATGCATAAAGATAACTTGTTAGTCTGTGGTTTTAGAAACTTAGAATCTGCAATGAAGTTTCTGAAATTGATCATGATCATTACCAGTAGGAGGATTCTTTGATGCTGCTGTTGCTGAAAAAGTTCTTTCATTAATGTTTAAAGCTGACCCTTAAGGAGATAGATGAATGCATAATCTTTGATATAATGATGAACTTGATCTAAATCTGATGCATTGAAACTAACTACAACAACATTTCAGGATATAGATTGTGACGGTGGTTGCAAACCTCATAAATTGGGGAAGTCAGAGATGTTATAAGCTATGTACCAATAGCTGCATCTAACAGGAAATTCGGAAACACTCAAGATTCTTTCACACAAACCAATCTAGAAAAAGTTCAAACTTAACCTAATAAAGAACGAACCAATTGTCTTCTTCACAGACGAGTAGGTGAAAAAAAAAAAAAAAAAAAGAACACCAACAAGGCAAACAAGGCCATTATAGATACATCTTAATTAAAAAACATCTAGTGGGGTAAAGAAAGAAAACACTTGCCTTACATAGAACCATTTTAAAGAGACAGTTGGGTAAAATGACTATCTAGACTACTTCACCATTTCATAATTATGACAAAAATAGAATAGAGCAATCAACCGATTGATAAACGCAACAAAGCTAAAATCAGAGGAAAACATGGAAAAAACAAACCAATCTAGAAACCACAAATCACAAGAAAAAAACACACGCAGTTATGGGTATGAGGTAGAATATCTCGATAATATGAGAATAACAACATTGAATGGATAAAATCTCTGAATCGGGGTTGTAAGGTAAGGATATGCTGTTGTGAATAGGGATCTAAGTTGATTTGGATCTGATTGCTTGGGTATTAGATTTCTTGATATGGATAAAAAAAACAGTTGCGCGGCAGAGAGGAACATCTTGATTAAGCATGACGAAGATATAACCATCAAATCCGAGTATAAGATCAGCAATGGAAAACCAGAGCAGCAACAGAGAACCCAAACCCGTAAATTGAAAAATAGCTCTAAGAAATCATGATCAAACCACATATCTAAACTTCTACTTAGCCTAAATCATTCCTATGGCGGTGGGGAGACGATTAATGAGAGATGAGGGTTTTTCTCGATTGATTTTACCATTAGGGTTTGCGAGAGGAGGCGGAAAAAAAAAATTGAAAAAAGATATATGAAACTTTACTTAGCTTTTTTATCTCTCCGCCTTTTATGCAATCTCTTATGGAATGGGAAATAGATGTTAGCGGGCGTTGTAACGTCTCTCCGCGCTTCGACGTGGAATATGATGGGAGATTTGTGAGTGAAAGTTAAAAGACGTCAATAAGAGTTTTGAAATACAAATCTTCTGTAGGCTCCATAAACATTTGTCTATTCTCCCGTATTCCATTCTTTATCCCACCTTTCCGAGTTCCCGCATGTCTGTGAAGGTGTGAAATGATTCAACACCGAGTAGATGCTCTCGATGAATTCAAAAGGTGAAATTGGTTCTAAAGGATTCACCATTTCAACCTCCCAGATGCAATTGTTTAAAAATTTAGTAATTTAAAAGCACAGGAATGATAAAAACCACACGGTGATATTAGAGAAAGTCAAACTAATAGAGGAAGCCAAGAACGACTATACTTGTAATGAAGACCAGTGATAATAATACTATTTTGTATTATAACCGAACATTTATGAAAATGAGACCCTATTTATACAAGTAAGCTACAAATTACCAACTCTTTCCTGCTCATTCCATGACTTCCCAACACGTTTGGATTATCAAACCTCAGTATTTTATGAATGGATTATCAAACTAAAGATATGTAATGCTGAAGTTAAAAGACTACTTGTGAATAGGTAGTTCCTTTATGTATAAAATAGATGTTGTTTTTCAAAATATGGATTTTATTGAAATCTCTCCTGAATCTACCAAGTACAAGCTACGTCCATAGGCTAGTGAAAACATTTGTTATCTCCATTCTTTATCCCACCTACATGTCGTAAAATGTCTTGGTCTATACGTAGGATCCACCATGGGTTCTAAAGGATTCACATAATGCATTTTCGGATAAAAAAATTTAGATGGATACCACAATATTAAGAAAGTCAAACTATCGACCTATCTTGAGTTAATAATAACACACCGCATACATTTATAACACACCGGAATCCTAAGCTACAAATTACCAAATTTTATAAGGATTATCAAACTCTTTTATAAGGATTATCAAACTCTATATAGTTAAAAGACTAGCCGGGAATGAAAACTAAAGGTGAAAATTGATAATCGAATCTATACCGAGATAACCAACTCCTAAATCCTAAACAACTCATAAGAGACGCAACAAATAGTTCAACGAAATTCGATGAAGAAGATACTATAAAGTTGAGTCAGTTGACCTAATTCCTTGAGTCATTTGACCTTTTTTTTTTCGTAACTCAAAACAAAATAATATTCTTTTTTGGGAATGGATAGCTCTTATAAAAAGAAACTGGGAGTGCCAAATATTGATCATCTCTTAGGCCTCTTCCTTTGCACATGCCAAAACATTGTATTTGGCATATATGCACCCACTATGGGTATGCCAAACTGCCAAACTCATATGCCAATATGTTTTTCCTGGCATATAGGCATACACGACAGAGTTTCCAGCGAGCGATAGAGTCTCGGTCGCTCGATGGTCAAAGAATCGTTCGATGGTCATTCAGTCAATGACAGGTCAAGCTATCGCTCGATACTATGATAATCGCCATGAGATCTTCATCTAACGGCTACAATTTCCCCCCTCTATAAATACCCGATTTCAAACTCATATCAACTCACACCAAAAATTCAAAATCTCTTTAGAATTTCTTAATTTCTTAATTTCTCAATCTTTTTCAAATCTAAAACTATCACAACTCCTCTACAATTATATTTTCTTGTAAAATGGATTCACAAGCACAAACTCAAGGCAAAGGTAAGAAGAACCGAGTCCGTGGTGCAAAATACACCATGATAGAAGATGAATGTATTTGTCGTAATTATGTTTTTTTTACCCAAGATTGTATCGGTGGTGCACAAACAACATGGTAACACCATGTGGGATAATATATTTCTAAAATATGAAGAACAAACCATGAACATCAATGGTCGTGATGCAAAAGGATTGTCGAACACTTCATTGTAATCAACCTAGAAGTAGCCGCTTATGATGCATTGATAATGCAAGCCAAGAGAAAAGGAAAGGATAGTGGCTGTTGATGTTGATTTTGAAAGAGAGGTTCGTACAGATTGGCAACGAAAACATGGTAAATGTTTGCTTTTGAAAGTTGTTATCATATTTTGAAGGGTTTGAACAAATATAATCCCGATTACTTAGCAAATAATCAAATAGTACCTCAAAAAGTCACCATATAATTCTTCTCCCTCAACACCAAATTCTTCACCATTTTCACAAGGTCCATCAAATTCTTCACCAGATACCCCTACAAGCTCAAATTCCAACGTAGTTTTCAATAATTATATTGATGGTAATACTAAGGGAAAACTTCCAGGGAGGAATAAGGCAAACCGGCTAGAAAATTAGCTCAAGAAGGAAGGAGTTCCGTAGATTTAACATGGCGGAGTTTATGGATTATCAAAAGACCATCGCGAAGGAAAGATCCATTCAAAGGAAAATTCAAAACTAGGGAGAGTAAGAAAAGTCGTCTTTCTCAAGAAAAATTCCGTTTGACTATGACAAGCATAACATTCTTCAAGCTAACACCTCAATTATGAACGCCCAACGACCGCATGTATGGCAAATCGAATTTGACAGATTCAAGCACATTATTGAAAAGCAAGCTGGATTTACTAACAACCGTGATGAAGAAGATGATGATGATGGGCGATGATGAGTTTGATGAAATAATTCCTCTAAATGATTAATGTACTAGTTTCTAACTAGTTTAATGGCTCAGTTTAAGTTTTAATGTTCTAGTTTAAGTTTTAATTTGATATGTTGTTATGCATTCCAATTAATATTAGTTTGAAATGAAATGTTGAAGCTTATTAATTAGAAAAATAACAATACATAACATAACTTAAACTGAAGCTAAAACATTAAGAAAATACATAAAATCATCTTCCATGCTCGCCCAAAGATTCAATCTCAGATCATCTCTTAACCGGTCATACAAATTACGGTTTCGAATGTAGTTAGTCATTTGACCATAATTCCTTGCGAGGGAGGCCTCTTTCGGTCGAATCTCCGGCCTCAAATCTTCATCATCATAGTTAATCCAATCCGAATCACGTACGGTTTCCTGAATTACCATGTTATGAAGAATTATGCAAGTGAGCATAGTCTTGTGCATTTCACGAGGACTCAACCCACGATATGGGCCACAAATGATAGCGAACTTCCTCTTCAAAATTCCAAAAGCGCGTTCCACATCCTTCCTCAGTGTCATTTGGGCATCGTTAAAATATCGGTATGAATGGCCCAATGCACCAACAGGAGGCTGACGGTAGCATTGAACCAAGGTGGACCATTTTGGGTAGATACCATCCGCAAGATAATAGCCATGAGTGTACTGATGGCCGTTGATCATGAAACGGACAGATGGAGAAATTCCATACTTCAAATCTTCAAACAAAGGCGACTTGTGCAAAACATTAATATCATTTTGTGAACCCGGAAGACCAAAAAAAGCGTGCCATATCCAACAATCGTAAGAAGCAGACTTCAGGATAATTGTTGGTTTTGGATAATGACCTTTATATTGACCAGCCCAATAAACAGTGGCATCCATGCCATACCCAATGCATACAATCGAGACTACCTAGCATTCCCAGGAATCCCCTTTCCTCATTCTCCCTTAATATTTGTCTAACATCTTCGTCGGTTGGTTTTCGTAAATATGTTGGACCAAAATGATTAATCATTACTTCAGAACAATGAAAGGTAAGTGTAAGAAGTTGTTTTACCCATACGAAGGTACTCATCATTCGCATCCGGAGTGCCATAACCTAGAATCCCTTAAAGCCGAAGTAACTTTTTGTTCGGGACTATGACCTCTAATATTCAAAGTGCATCAAACTGATAATTGAATTGAGGTTCCACTCGACAAAGCTCTTCAATAATCTTTTCACCGAGATGACGAGGCATGCGAATCGACCTTGAAAATCTCGATCGCAGTACACACAATTGGGAAGAAAATAATCGTGCATGAGCTTCGATGGTAAAATTCCCTCCCTCGATACGTATATCTTCTTGATAATACTTCTTTGGGCTCTGGAACTCTTGGTATTTGACCCGTATGTACAAGCATCATAGTTTCGATTAGATTCTCATCTTGACTTCCTCTTCGTCAATTTCTTGCAACTCATACGATAAGTTTCTTGTGAATTTGAACATATTCATAATAATATCCCTTTCTTCATTGGATCTCGACATTGTGAAGCTTAAAATTGAGAATAAAGGAGTAATATCTTTAGAAGCAGTGTGAGTTTTTCTGTCATTGCAAAATGACGTATATATAGGAACCATAGGGAACTAGCCGTTGCGGAATAACTACTTGGCGATAACCATTGTAATGCCTTGGCGTTATTGTTTTTATCGAGCGATATTGACAATATCGCTCGCTAGGGATTCGCTCGCTCAGCGGTTTCCCCATAGTGGCGCAAATAGTTTGGCATGCCACATGGCATGCCAAACACCATTTTTTTGGCATGTGCATAGGAAGAGGCCTTAGAACGTACACTTCAAAAATCAATCACAAAAATGAGTACTAGCGGGAAAAACATGAAGATGCAAGACTTGTTGTCACAATAAGGGAATAAAATCATTTGATGCAGCTCACACCAAGAGACATGCATGCACCCACACTTTTCTCGCATAAAATCCATAAATTTAAAGGATCGCATGCGTTATACAAGCAACATCCAGGTAGAGCTGGGACAGCCGAAAAACTCGAGCTTCATCAGGAAGATTTTCCGTATAACCCTCGCGTCACCGACCAGGTAAAAATCCTTATTTGCGTGTATTAACCGAACTTGCAAAAATATCTAATTCACATGGGGAGACGTTTTCTATTGGACAGCCTTAAAAATTGAGTTTCTTTATTTGAAACCGACATGTAAACGCCCTTGATCAATGTAGTAACTTGCGGTTCGGCAAAAACTCATTCGCAATAGGTACGCTGCGCCTGCGCAGCAGCAGCAGCAAAGTTGTTTCTTGTCCTGACAATTAAAAACTAGTAAGATAAAAAAAAACGAGGTCAGGTAGTTTGCTACTGGGTCCCACCTCAAGTTGTTACGAGATCAAAACGGGTCCCACATCTTACATCAGAGTCAAACCAGCATCAAAAATATTTACTTAATCATGTGAGATCCGACATTTAGACATTTAAATAAGCCAACTATACTTGAACTGGCTAACCACTGACTTTTCAAGCGTGTTCAAAATTGAAGAGCCAAAAAGCAGTATCAAATTAAAAATATTATGGCAAATCTGATTAATTAAGCTGAGATTGAAGAAATGAAAATGACTCATTAACAACTAATTTTATTTACAAAGATAACTTCAAAAACAGATACATCACCGATTACCAAACTCTCTTTGAAGAGTTCTTTCTCACTAAACTCAAAAACTCTCAAACCTAATTAAGAAGAAAAGAAAAGAAGCTAACCTTCTTGGTTCCCTTCCTCCTTCTTTTTAACTACTTTTATTTTCATCGTTAAAATTTAACATCTTCTTCTTCTTGATCTTAATAATAATTACATTTACACATAAGAACAACTTTCTTCGATCTATACATACAGAAAGTTCTCATCATACTGAGAGGAAGAGAGAATGAGAAAGAGATTTTTGTAACAAAGATGATCTCAATTTCTCAAACCACTCTGGAAAAAAAAACAAACACTATATACACCATGGTAATTCATGGATTAATACAAAAAAAAAAAAAAAAACCTCCCTCTCGCTTTCTCTTTCTCTCATTCACTGCTCTGTAATAAGTGGGTTGTGTTGATGTTGTTTGGAATCCTTCTCTAAGTATTTTTAAACTTTTTTTCTTTCTAATTTTTCTAAGCTACAGCAGAGATTCCGCAATTTCGCCTGTCTCTGCACTCAAAGCCTTCAATTCTCACCATAGCTGGTTTGTGTCCGAACTTTGCTCGGACACAGCTTCCACCATTATTCTTGATTGATGAGGATGTGGTAGTGGGAGTTGATGAAGAAGATGAGGAAGATCCCGAATTAATAACAGGGATCGAAAGTGGTGAAACTGGTGATAGTAATTTCTCGTTTCTAAATCGAGCATCCTGGATCAAAGGATTCTCAGCTCTACTTGGTGGTGACCCGCAAAAATATGGTGGAGATGATGAAACTTGCCCACCCTGTAAAAATTAAAAAAAAACAGAGTAATTAGAAAACAGAGCTAAAATTTAAAAACAGAGCTAATTTTGTAAAAATTTATTAAAGAAGGAGATAATTACTTTGGTGAGAATGATATCCATGAGCTCCATTCCAGCTTTTGAGTCGGATAACTCAGCTTGGTGACTGTAAAATTAGATCAAATTAAAGATTAGTACAAAGAGAGGTAAAAGAATAAAGATTTTTTTGAATTTAAGGATAAACAGAGGTGAAATTAATACCTAAAATGGTATCTAAAAGGTCTGATGGAGTCATTAATTGGATGATTATTATGATGCTGGTGGATTCCAACACCAAGTCTTCTAGGTTTAGGACAAACAAGAGGATCTTTTCGATCTGATGAAACAGAGCTTCTCCATTCTTCACAGCTTGCTGCAAAGGCGTTCTGCTGAAATACGAAATGTTTCATCTTTGATTGATTGATTCTCTTGATCTAAATACTAAATTAATTCCTCGAAATTTACAGAAGAACGCCTGTATTAACAAATCAAAAATCAGTAACAGATCGAAGAAAATTAAACTCGGATCTGAACAGATCCAGCTCCAACGTCACGAAAAAAGAATTAACTCCAGCTGATGTACACGAAATTTGAAGATTAAAGAGACTTAATTTCAAATCTCTAAGGATCTGGAATGTCAACGGAGACAGAAATGAAAGAAATACAGAGAAATTGGTTACCTTAGCTAAGCTCTCTACAGTCCTCCAATGGAGGAATTTCAGAAAAACAGAAAAAGGAAAAAAAGACTATAAAAATAGAATACAAAATTTTCTGAAGGGAGGAGAAAAACAAGGAAAAGATAGGAAATGAGAGTCGGGCGAGAAGAAAGAGGAAACGTTAGTGAGTAGGGTTAGTATATATAGAAGTTAACGATTTTTACAGCAAAAACAAACAATTTTTACGTTGGCTTTTTTACATTAAAGATTCTAAAAATATCTACAACGGATCTGACTATAGGCCGTTCGATTTATAGAAGTTTCATAAGATTCGAAATAATGATTGGAAAGCAGAAACGGTAGTAACTTAAGTGTAATTATCTAGTCAACATAATATCACCTTGGTTTTTGTATCTTAGCCGTTGTCTTAAGCCGAATCTATCGGTTCAAGGTGTATTGAGAGTTGTATTTGAAAGCAAGGTTTGAAACCGGGTCACAGTTCAGTCCATGGGTACTAGGCGTGGATCGTTATAATCTTGATTTTGACAGTGTGTGAGCACGTTTTGGGCAAAAACGCGTTATTTAGAGAAAAAACGCGTTTTTTGTACATTTTTTCATAAAAACAGGAGTTATAACGATTAAATAGAAAATTAAAAAAAATTATGATCCGAAATTCCTATGTAACGGTTATAACATGCGTGAAAACGTTAAACGTGTCTAAAAAACGTTGTGACTAAATTTTGTTTCCTTTTTAATACTCCTCCAGTCCCCTAAATAGATGACCTATTCGTTTCTAAATTTTGTCTCACTAATAGATGACTTATATCATTAAAAAATGGGATATTTTAAAACTACCATCTTAATTGATTATTGTTAGTATAAGAAATATGTATAATTCGATAGTCATGTTTATATTCCTTACGTAGGTGTTTTAAAAGGCTTTTCACTATACAAATTACGAAAGTTTGATAAAATTCGTGACGGTCAATTATAGCCACTAAAATTTTGTCGGTAAAAAATTACTAATCTTAGAGGTACAAAATTACTAATATTATCTCCCAGGAATATGTTTAATTAAGTAATTTGAATTTCTAGTAACAATTGTACTTTTCTTTGTAGGCGGGAAGCATGCGAATGATGCAAGGTCAATTTGCATCACCATCGACACATATTGCAGCTCAACATGGTGATCCTGTAAGTTGGTGGTTATATTATGGTGTTGAGTATCCATCCTCCAGAAGATTGCAATAAAGATATTAAGTCAAACAAATACATCATGCGGATCGGAGAGGACTTGAGTGTGTTTGAAAGAATCACACCAAACTGCGATCGTTTACTTTCATCGAGAATAAATGATCTGGTGTATGTCGATTACAATTTGAAGTTGGAGCTTGACAAAGAATTAAAGGTAAAGCAAGGCAACATAATATTGATGTTCCACGGCGTTGATCTATTGAGGGATGACAATATGCTTGGTTGGATAGCGGGGGAAGACAAAACACCAGTTTTACCTCAAGAAAAACAATGGTTAAATATGCTTGAAGAGGAAAGCGTTGATAATCGAGCATGTCCCTCTGCCATATAAGCGGCATGATCCGAAGTTCAAATCCCATACGAAAGGTTATCGGTGAGTGACTTTGTTTATGACTTTGGTAATCTTTCATTTGGAGACAATACACAAGGTTATGAGAATGTAGATCGATATATGATTCTCGTTACACTTAGGTCGCTCGACCATTGTGTTCAACATATGAGCAGAAGGATATAATTCTAATATTGATAACAATAATGAAGTAGGTAACAATGATGATGAAAATGAAGGATGTTATGATGACGATAATAAAGGCTATTATGATGATGATACTTGCTGACGAAGATAGCCAAGTACTGACGACGATGACTATGATGAGAAAGGCGCCAGAAAATGAAAAAATACATGAATAAATCAAAAAAAGGTGGTGGTCGTAGTTGGTTCGCGTAGCTTTTTAAATGATGAACACTAGTTTAACAATCTTATATTTTTTAAATTTCAAAATTTTAAATCATGTAGTTTACTTTCCCTGTATTATTTAAAAATATTTAATTCGAAGTTTTCAGCGTTCAATCCAGAGAAGAAAAAATATCAAAAGAAATGGTAAGAAAGTTATTTACGATTATAACGTGCGTGATAACGAAACAGTTCTAAAAAACACAAGTTAAAATGATATTTAGAAGAAAAAAACATTCAAAACTAATTTTAGAAAAGCGGTTATAACGTGTGTGGCCCGAAACGGTCCTAAAAAAGCGCCGTTATTTCCTATTTATCGGCATTATAAAGGCACGGGGTTCGGGGACCCTTACGGCCACGGTATATGGGTGTGACCATTTTAACGGCCGTTTTTTCAACGGGTGTTTTTCAAACCTTGTTTGAAAGCAAGGTTTTAAAAACGTCCGTTTTTACCGAAAAAACGACCGTTAAAACGGTCACACCCATATACCGTGGCCGTGAGGGTCCCCGAATCCCGTGCCTTTATTAGGCCGATAAATAGGAAAAAACAACATTTTTATAGTACCGTTTTTCAGTTTTCATACACGTTGTAACCGTTTTTCTAAAATTAGTTTGAATGTTTATTTCTTCTAAATAACATTTTAACGTGCGTTTTTTTGAACTATTTTCCCGTTATCACGCACGTTATAACCATGTAAATAACTTTCTTACCATTTCTTTTGATATTTTTTCTTCTCTGGATTGAACGCTGAAAACTTCGAATTAAATATTTTTAAATGATACAAGGAAACTAACTACAGGATTAAAACTACAAATTTAAAAAACATAGGATTGTTAAACTAGTATTTATCATTTAAAAAGCCACGCGAACCAACTACGACCACCGCCTTTTTTCAAGTATTCTTTATTATCTCGGCGGTTCCTTTCACATCATAGTCATCGTTGTCCGGCACTTGGCTATCTTCGCTGCATAAGTATCATCATCATAATAACCATCATTATCGTTATCATAACCTCCTTCAGTATCATCAATATTGTTACCTACTTCATTATTATTATCAATATTAGAATTATATCCTTCGTTCATATGTTGAACACCATGGTCGGAGCGATCGGAAGTGTAACGAGAATCATATGTTGGATTCACATTCTCATAACATTGTGTATTGTCCCCAAATGAAAGATTACCAAAGTCATAAACAAAGTCACTCACCGCAGGTAACCTTTCGTATGAGATTTGAACTTAGGATCATGCCGCTTGTATGGTAGAGGGACGTGCTCTCGATTATTAACGGACTCCTCTTCCAGCCGTATTTAACCATTGTTCTTCTTGAGGTAAAACCATGTTTCATCTTCCCCGCTATCCAGTCAAGCATATTGTCATCCCTCGATGAGGACTATGAATGTCGTGAACATCAATGTTATGTCTCCTTGCTTTACCTTTAATTCTTTTTGTTGCTCCAACTTCAAATTGTCTTGGACATACACCCAGATCATTTAATCTCGATGAAAGTAAACGATTGCGTAGTTTGGCGTGGATTCTTTCAAACACACTCCAATTCCTCTGATCCAGACAATGTATTTGTTTGACTTAATATCTTTATCGCAATCTTTTGGAGGGATGGATACTCAAGTACCATAAGATAACTACCAACTTAGGATCACCATGTCGAAAATGCAATACGTGGCTGATGGTGATCCAAATTGACCTTGCATCATTCGCATTCTTCTCGCCTACAAAGAAAAGTACAATTGTTACTAGAAATTCAAATTACTTAATTATACATATTTGGAGATAATACTAGTAATTTTGTACCTCTAGCATGCATTGTGCTTGTTCTTGTGGGCCACTAACCATTTTTGATATAACCGATTAAGACAAATTTGCGACTCGAAATATCATTATTGATCGGATTAGTTCTTGGGTTAAATATGTAATAAGGATTGAAAAAAAATACGACAAAGCATGAAGAGGAGAACTCAACTGACTTTTCCATCGTTTCTTTATTACACCCACGATAGAAGCATTTTGATTTGATCCCAAACCCATTTGTATAGTTTCCACACATGTAGCAAGTGCATGGAACAAATAGCCCATGGTGGGTTTGTCTGAGTCTAAGAAACGAATCATTTTCAATAAAGGACCAACCATTATGCATGCATTTGACACGTCGTCCAGAACATCTCATTTGAAATAATATTCTTCACTTGTTTAATTCTTGCCTCATCCGATTTCAGAAATTCCTTGTCCAGAAAGAGGCTCTCGATAGCATTACGTTGATCAATGATGCTTTTGATTGCAATAAAATTCGTTGAAAACCTTGTTAAGCCAGGGCGCAATAGATTGCGTCCTGCAGAATGTTGTCGAAATCTAGCAAGAACCCAACCATGATTGTAAATAAATTTTCTAATTTGTCTTGCTTCTCCTATCACATCTTTAACAAAGGGGAATTTTTCCATATCTTTCAACATCAAGTCCAATACGTGAGCAGCACAAGGAACCCAGAAAAATGTGCCATATTCTGATGCCAATCTCTTACCTATTCAAACAAAAATAGAAAGAAGTTAATGATTAATATATTCCCAATATATATATATAAAATAAAATGAAGTTATTCTTAGTTACCTGCAGCTTTGAATTGGGATCCTTGATCTGTTACTAATTGAACAATATTTCTCGGACCGACATCATCTATAACGGGATTGAACAAAGTAATTAAATACTCTGTTGTCAACCGATTATGTTCTATGTCGACACTTTTCAAAAATGTAATTCCACTACCACTGTAAACTAGAAAGTTTACAATCGTACGATTGTTTTTGCTTTTCCAACCATCCGACATGAGTGTACAACCATATTCTCTTCAGTAATGTCGTTGAACAGACACCACATCTTTTTCAATCCTTTGTTTTTCTGAAGTTAATATAGAATTCGACAACTTATAAGCCGATAGAACTCTATAGGATTGGCCGAAATTTGCAAATCGCATCGAATTCCTCGTGTACTTGAGATGAGTTAGCCACATTGAAGGGAATATCATTGGCATAGAAAAAACGTCCAACGTAAGAATCGACTTTTCCCGACATGTTTTACTTTTGCCAAATTTTGCCATCGAAGGTTGAGAATCCCTAGAAGAGTTATATTGTCCTCCCATATCCACAGACATCCTAGGTGGTTGTGATGGCCGCATAGTAGACCTAGGTATTTCTGCACAGAGGTCGGGACCGTGCGATGTACTCCCAGCTAATTGTTGCTTAACGAAATTTAGTGGGTATAATTTTCCGACACGAATTTTATCAAACATTTGTAAATTGTATAGTGAAAAGCATTTTAAAACACCTATGTAAAGAATATAAACATGACTATCGAATTATACACATTTCTTATACTAACAATAATCAAATAAAATGGTAGTATTAGAATTTCTTAATGATATAGGTCATCTATTAGTTGGAAAAAATTTAAAAATTAATAGGTCATCTATTTAGGGACGTGGGGATTATTAAAAAATTAAAATACCTTGTAACAACGTTTTTAGACTCGTTAAAAACGTTTTCACGCACGTTATAACCGTTACATAGAAATTCGGATCAATAATTTTTTTTATTTCCTATGTAAGTTACAACGCCCCGTTATTTTCAAAAAACGTCCAAAAACGCGTTTTGGCCCAAAACGTGCTCACACACGAGAAAACGCATTATAACGGTCACACCTAGTGTCCGTGACCCGAGCCGTGACCCGTTTTTCAAACCTTGTTTGAAAGCAGGTGCTACAATTGGATATTCGGTTTTTGGTTCAATAATATCGGGACCTACTTTTTACATGGTGTGTCTTAGCTGATATGTATTGTTGAAGACTAAACATTTTTTTTAGGCTTTCAATTTACGCAATCACTACAAAAGAGGATTTGAATATGATATATTCCAAACATGAGGAGTTAATTCTTGTGCCAATCTTTATCATATTTCGAGCAACTTACCCATTGAAACTTAATTCTTGCAACCCATCTTTTTCATTTTATGCAACTTACCTTGGGATTTTGGATGTTGTTTGGGTTTAGTTGTTGATTGATCAGTTCAGGGTTGCCGTGACATTAGAGGATATTAGCTAAGTTAGGTGTTGAACTAATACTCTAGCATTTTGAGTCTCATATCTTAAATTCTTCCTTCCTTCCTCCATCCACTGGTCTCATACGACGACTAAACCAACAATACTATGTTTAAAATGTCCTCAAATGTCATCATATTACATATTACTCTTTGGTTTATTTTATTTTTGATCGGCTACACTCTAATTTATTATAGTGCATAAACTATTATATGTTCCATCTAAATCGGAAAATTATATCCTTATGTAACAGATGGATGCTAAAAATATTTTTGTCTAACGATTATGAATACTTCATTTGCGATTATGAATACTTAATTTGCGATTATACATACGATTCGATATCTTTATATGAAAAGAAAATCATGTTATAGATTTATAGTAGTTTTAAAAACTTTTGTGCGTTAAAAAAAAGTTCTCCATCCATCTATTTTTATAGAGATACCCACACAAGTGGGGCTTACTTTGAAAATAAGTTTTATGATGTGCGAATTTCAAATTTGGTGATACCTTAATGGCAACCTATAAGATCTAAAATTTTGACGAGAAAATGAGCGTCAAAGTGAATAGCACGGTCCAAACTTATCGGACTGTGCTGCAAGTCACAGAACACCCAATGTCTAGTGATTGGACGTGGTTAAGAAAATTGGTACATGGTCAGAGGTATTAATTAAGGTAGGAAATACCAATTGGTCCTACAAATAATATATTAGAGAGTCTAGTTCAATTGACCTAGTTAATTGTCTGTTTGGTCCTATTTGGTAATATAAATTATAGTTTGGTCCTAAAAATTATAGTTTGGTCCTAGGGTGATATCATGGATGATGTAAATGTCATCTTGTAGTGCCAGAAATACCCTTATATTATTGTTTGGTTCTAGAAAATAATGGTTTGGTCCTAAGGTGACCATATATATACAAAAATTTAATAGAAAATATCTCATTCTCGAGTTACTTTCTCTCTCCTCTCTATTTCAGATCTAGTTTCTCTCCTCCCCATTTTTTTCTTTTTTCTGTTGTTGTTCATGAAGACGATGAAGAACGACGAAATTTTTAGGTTTATTCGTCACTATTTGTTACTGCTGTTGTTGAATATGATGATGAAGACGATGGAGATGATGAAGACGACGAAGATTTTTGTGTTTCTTCGTCACTTTTTGTTCTTTATTCTTGTTGAAGAAGATGAAGACGATGGAGTTTTGAAGATTTTATAACTGCATTGTGTATGACGAAGAAGAAGAAAAGGATGAAGAAAACTAATATAACCTTCAATCTTCATCTTCATCTTGGATCTTGATTTTTTTGGTGTTGTTAATGAAGATTTGATGTTGTTGCTGCTGGTGAAGTCAATGAAGATGATGAAGAAGATGAAGATTTATGCGTTTTGTTGTTGTTGCTGCTGCTTAAGATGAACTTCATTCCTGGAATGAACTTCATTACTGAAATGAAGTCTGTTTTTTAAGGTTTTTATATGGACTTCATTTCTGGAATGAAGTCTGTTTTTTTTTAGGTTTTTATATGGACTTCATTTATGGAATGAAGTCTGTTTTTTTTAGGTTTTTATAAGGACTTCATTTCTGGAATGAACTCTGTTTTTTTAGGTTTTTATATGGAGTTCATTTCTGTAATGAAGTCTGTTTTTTTAGGTTTTTATATGGACTTCATTTCGGAATGAAGTGTTTGTTTTTATAGGTTTTTATATGGACTTCATTTCTGGAATGATTCTGTTTTTTATAGGTTTTTATATGGACTTCATTTACGGAATGAAGTCTGTTTTTTAGTTTTTTATATGGACTTCATTTGGAATGAATCGCTACAAGAAAATAAGTAAAAAATTAACACGAAAATTACTTTTAATCGAGTTTAATATTTTTAAATAATTATGGACCAAACAGTAAAAGGCGTTTTCCTAAAGGACCAAACAGACATGGGCCCACCTAAAAAAGGACCAAACGATATTTTTTCCTAAGTGTGTTATACTAAAATTGGGAAAAGATCTATTCCAATTCGTATTAATTAAGGCTTTGTCCGGCCTTTTTGTTTTATGAAATTCATATCCTTTATTCTATTATTCCAGGTGTATGTATACCCCAAAAAACGTAGGTCTATTGCACCATTATTAAGAATGAGGCTATTAGAAGTTCTTGCTCTCCCAGATTAAAAGGGAACTTTTTGTCTTTCTTCTTTCAGTGGAAAACTACATTAAAATCTCCCACAATTATCCAAGGTTTGTTAAGGTATGGTGTTATTGACAAGAACATTGACATTTATATAGTTATGATCATAATCCAAATTTCTATTTTTCAAATTATTTTTCCATATAAAGCATAGACTATAAAACCTGATTATGTATAAAGAGTTTTTGGACGATCTCACAAATCAATGTCCATGATCAATCTAGTCGTATCCAAATCAAGACGATCTGAATTCTGTCAAGTATGAAACTTGTTTTCTATCTTTCGAGGTCTGAATTCCACAAGAACAAGTCCCGTAATTGATCACAATAAATATGACTTCAACTACCTATATTGGTTACTTATTACTTGTGTTATTTGTATTATAAAGATAAAATAATATATGTAAAACGATAAATTAATAGTCTTGGGACTCCTAAATTCTATCAATTTAATATTATCGATAATATGTTTCGATGTATGGATAAATTAATAAGTTATCAATATATTGAAACATACCAAATTTAAGTTTAAATTTCAAAAGAATAAGTTTGTAGATATAGAACATTTTTCTATAATGACAAATATCTAGATATTTTGTTTCAATTCAAATTAATTTCTATCTATTTTTAATATAAGATAATATATTGCATTGCATATTATATGTGTAAGTTTATATATTTCGATGTTAAAATTAAAACAATAAGAAGAACAACGCAACAAAATTAGTCCGAACTTCTCAAGGAACTACAAAATATTAGAGATGACGTCCAATGTTATATAAATGTGAACAAGAAACATACAAATTTGGAATCTTATTTTAATAAAGCACCATAATGCAATGCTATTACAAGCGATTGTAAATTTATATATTAGTTAGTGTTAGAGCATTGCTCGGTCGAACTCACAAGTGTTGCTATCTCAAGCTTGTTGTCAAAACTATATCTTGATTTCTAGTCTACAATTAGTTAAGTCTCGGACTAGGATAGAAATGTAGTTTAGAAACAGTGGATCATAGCGAGTCATCATTGCGTTCCTCAGTTTGAAGGCGAAGATCAACAGAAGTTTTTGGAGAACTTCATCAACAAAAGATAAGTGAAGACTTAACCACCTACATCTCAAGTTATATTCACTTTTCTATCATTGAGACGATGTCGCATAATTAATTAAACTATTACGCATACACAAGAATTTCGAGTCAAGTTTATCTTGATAATTAATTCTCGAAATATAATGACTAAGCTTAATAAACATTTTTTCATACTTGATGAATTTAGGTTAAGGATAATTTATTGTTCGGAATCAAAATCATGATTTAAGTTTTATCAATCAAAAATAGCATGGAACAGTGATATGTGTCATTGATGCTATTCGGGAATGTTTCAAATTGATTTACATAGAAATATAGAACTACTATAGATTCATATACAAGAACGTGTTATCGATCTTACAAGCTGGGAAAAGCTGATATGAGTCTGAACAGTATTACATGTACTCGTACACGTAGCGGAGTAGCTATACATCGATTCTGATTTGTTGTACGCATATTCTTATGTATATCATATGAAAAATTTGTTCAACTCGTGAACCGGATCGGTACGCATACTCAAGTATGCAAACCATTTTGAAGCGTGGTTGGAACCAGGAATTAGTATCCAGACTAGTACAAATTATCAAAATAGTTTTGTGTTCTTGAACTAGGTTTAGTACCCATTCTGGGTACGCAAACCAAAATAGTTACGTGAACTCCTAAACCGGTCATAGTCTTAAGGTTTCAAAGCCGTACGCATAGCTAAATAGTTGTCAACTCCTAACTTGGTTTGGTTAAATGTTTACAAACCGTTTACACGTACTCGATCGACTGAGTCACGAGTCGACTATGATATTTGTACTTTGTGCATTTACCAACCATGTCGATTATATTCAAGTGCGATTAAATTATTTCCGAGATAATTAGCATTTGATTAATTCTCTAAAACACTAGACTTATTTGATCACATGACTGTAACTCAATATTAATGTCTTAAGTGTTCATGAAAATGAGTATTGAGATTTTAAGTTCAAATCGGCTAGTTTCGGCTAACCACGTTGAACATAGTCTTTGTACACGGTTCGGTTATAAGTTCACCTAACCAGAGTGTATTTCTTGTTTATGTAAATCAGATTCAAAGATTCATCTAACGGTGGATATTGATTGCTTGGTTCCAAATCTATCTTAGCTTAAACCTAAAGCAATCTATGCTTTGAATGTCATAAAAGGTGAACTTCAAGCACACAGGATCTTTGAATCCCGACACCACTTTTTAAGTGTGTCAGTTGTAACTTTTGTATTTGCGGTTACCTCGTTAACAAAACTTCTGGTGTTTGTGTTATTTCTTTTTCCCTATTATATTGTTTATCTTTATAATTGAAATATCACAGGTTGTGCGTTGATCAATCGTAGTAGATACATCCGACCTAGTTTGTTGGATACGACTTGATTGATTCTTGGACAATAGTCTTTGGTACCGTCCAAGTAATCTCTTTGTGATTAGGTTCAAAGATTTGATTCTGTAAACGTTCTAATCACAAGAGAGAGAGAGAGAGAGAGATAACTTCAGATATTATTCCGTGATTGAGTTTGAAAAAGCGGGGTTCAACAATAACACCCAATATTTCGTTTAGGCTATCTCGTATGGACTAACTCAATATAATTCCAAGAGAATCAACTAGGCAGGTCAGACTCCAATCAACGAAATATATCAAGATTTGTATCTCGATTCTTAATGTAATCATCAAATCAAACAGATAGAATCCGTGAGCGATTATTATGAGAAACAACTTGAACGATATCAAAGACCATTGTTCAAGTGTCAATCAATTTATATTAACAACCAAAGGTTTGATTATCTAATTGATTGAACTACGCACAACTTGTGATATTTCAATTATATAGAAAATATAATGCGGGAAAAGAAATAACACAGACACTAGAAGTTTTTATTCTTGAGGAAACTAGCAAATGCAAAAAAACCGGGACCTAGTCGATTTGAACACCATTACATGTGTATTAAGCCGCTTCTGAGGACTCTAGCCTACTACAAGTTAACTCCGGTTGGAATGTAGTTGAGCCCAAATCAATCTCACACCTGATCAAGTACGAGTTGTGTTCTTACGTCTTTGAATCAATGGGACTCTACACACTTGATTCCCTTAATCGATCTCACCCACAACTAAGAGTTGTTCGATTAAAAGTCGAAGACTTGAGAAAAAACAAATCCGTCTCCACACGAAAAAGTCTATTGAATAGATAAATCTGTCTCCGAAATACCTACGAGTTTTGTTCCGTCTTTTGATAAATCAAGGTGAACATGAACCATTTGATACAGGACTTATATTCGAAGAACAGCCTAGTAAAATCAATCACCTCACAATAATCTTAACCGTATGATAGCAGAACAAGATATTGTGGAATCACAAACGATGAGACGAAGATATTTGTGACTACTTTTTATCTTACCTATCGGAGATTAAATCTCGAGCAAATCTTAGAGAAGATAATACTCAATACGATAGAACAACGTAAGATCAGGACACGCAACTACAAAGAAAATAGTTAGGTCTGGATTCAGAATTCCAATGAAGTCTTTAAGTCGTTAACCTATTGTAGGATCATAATATCGCAACGAACAAGGTTCGCGGGATTAATAAACGACGGTGTCGCGAGGGAGTCGCAGGGAGCTAAAATAAACGACGCGATGAATAACGACAAACAAAACAATTGGAAGACATGAAACCCCAGCGAGGGTTAAGTGTCGCGAGAATGAATATTCGTGCACTTGCGACACTTCGCGAGACATTCCCGAAAATAAAGGATAGCTTAGCTGTCGTCCACTATGTATTACCCTATATAAAGGGCTAAATGAGTTTGTTGAAGGGGGAGGATCTTTTGAATTGTGAAGCAAGTCATAGGAGGAGAAAGTTTAAGAGCGCTTTAATTTCCAAGTGTAATTCTATTGTCTTGTGTAAACATTTCATGGAATCAATTAATAAATATTCTTGATCACACATCTTTCAATGGATTAGTCAAGCAAACTGCGAGTAAGGGGTGTAGTGTGGGATTTCACTGCAACTACATATGCGCTAGAAGAAGGGGAGAGAGCGAGAGATTGACGAAGAAATTGGAAAGAATTTGGATTAACAGAAAAGGTTTGGAGAGATACTCAAGAATTCATTGAAAAAGAGAAATGGC